>JAOYRR010000288.1:0-442124 GCA_038994665.1 Podotricha telesiphe | reverse complement strand
CAGAGTGGAGAAATTTAAATAATTAAAATATGATCATTCCACCGAGTGGGAATCGAACCCACAGTCAATCACGAGACACAGATGCACTGAATCGCGAAGGCCCCATTTTTATTGTTACAATATTTATATTAGATAAAACAAATATTAAATGAATGAATGAATGAATGAATATGTATGAAATATATGATGATGAATAGAGATCGTTTGTTACCTCCCTTTTTTTTACACATTAAAAATGTTTTGATATACATTTTTGTAAAAAGATACTTAGCAACCTAAGGTAACTAGTATTTTACGAGTGAGACAGGTTAATATTAATTTATTTCGTATAAGATACGAATAAATGACTTTTGACTGACGAAATTAGTGATTTTTTCAAAATAACTACAATATGAATAATAATGGTTCAAAAACCCAATAGTCACGCTTCTAAACGATAGACGAGTACTACTTGAATGTTAAATGAGTATTTAAAAATCCATTAGAGTAATTATTTTTACTATAGAATTCATTTCATAGTATGATGTCTTTATAAATACATTCAATAAACATTAAATAATTAATTGTTTTGGAAATATTTCATTAATAATATAATAACAAGAATAATATTTTTTAGCTTCATGCCCTCGCTTGACAAATGCTTAGAATCTAGTGTCATGATACTAAAAAAAAAAAAAAAAAAAAAAAAAAAAAAAAAAAAAAAAAAAAAAAAAAAAAAAAAAAAAAAAAAAAAAAAAAAAAAAAAAAAAAAAAAAAAAAAAAAAAAAAAAAAAAAAAAAAAAAAAAAAAAAAAAAAAAAAAAAAAAAAAAAAAAAAAAAAAAAAAAAAAAAAAAAAAAAAAAAAAAAAAAAAAAAAAAAAAAAAAAAAAAAAAAAAAAAAAAAAAAAAAAAAAAAAAAAAAAAAAAAAAAAAAAAAAAAAAAAAAAAAAAAAAAAAAAAAAAAAAAAAAAAAAAAAAAAAAAAAAAAAAAAAAAAAAAAAAAAAAAAAAAAAAAAAAAAAAAAAAAAAAAAAAAAAAAAAAAAAAAAAAAAAAAAAAAAAAAAAAAAAAAAAAAAAAAAAAAAAAAAAAAAAAAAAAAAAAAAAAAAAAAAAAAAAAAAAAAAAAAAAAAAAAAAAAAAAAAAAAAAAAAAAAAAAAAAAAAAAAAAAAAAAAAAAAAAAAAAAAAAAAAAAAAAAAAAAAAAAAAAAAAAAAAAAAAAAAAAAAAAAAAAAAAAAAAAAAAAAAAAAAAAAAAAAAAAAAAAAAAAAAAAAAAAAAAAAAAAAAAAAAAAAAAAAAAAAAAAAAAAAAAAAAAAAAAAAAAAAAAAAAAAAAAAAAAAAAAAAAAAAAAAAAAAAAAAAAAAAAAAAAAAAAAAAAAAAAAAAAAAAAAAAAAAAAAAAAAAAAAAAAAAAAAAAAAAAAAAAAAAAAAAAAAAAAAAAAAAAAAAAAAAAAAAAAAAAAAAAAAAAAAAAAAAAAAAAAAAAAAAAAAAAAAAAAAAAAAAAAAAAAAAAAAAAAAAAAAAAAAAAAAAAAAAAAAAAAAAAAAAAAAAAAAAAAAAAAAAAAAAAAAAAAAAAAAAAAAAAAAAAAAAAAAAAAAAAAAAAAAAAAAAAAAAAAAAAAAAAAAAAAAAAAAAAAAAAAAAAAAAAAAAAAAAAAAAAAAAAAAAAAAAAAAAAAAAAAAAAAAAAAAAAAAAAAAAAAAAAAAAAAAAAAAAAAAAAAAAAAAAAAAAAAAAAAAAAAAAAAAAAAAAAAAAAAAAAAAAAAAAAAAAAAAAAAAAAAAAAAAAAAAAAAAAAAAAAAAAAAAAAAAAAAAAAAAAAAAAAAAAAAAAAAAAAAAAAAAAAAAAAAAAAAAAAAAAAAAAAAAAAAAAAAAAAAAAAAAAAAAAAAAAAAAAAAAAAAAAAAAAAAAAAAAAAAAAAAAAAAAAAAAAAAAAAAAAAAAAAAAAAAAAAAAAAAAAAAAAAAAAAAAAAAAAAAAAAAAAAAAAAAAAAAAAAAAAAAAAAAAAAAAAAAAAAAAAAAAAAAAAAAAAAAAAAAAAAAAAAAAAAAAAAAAAAAAAAAAAAAAAAAAAAAAAAAAAAAAAAAAAAAAAAAAAAAAAAAAAAAAAAAAAAAAAAAAAAAAAAAAAAAAAAAAAAAAAAAAAAAAAAAAAAAAAAAAAAAAAAAAAAAAAAAAAAAAAAAAAAAAAAAAAAAAAAAAAAAAAAAAAAAAAAAAAAAAAAAAAAAAAAAAAAAAAAAAAAAAAAAAAAAAAAAAAAAAAAAAAAAAAAAAAAAAAAAAAAAAAAAAAAAAAAAAAAAAAAAAAAAAAAAAAAAAAAAAAAAAAAAAAAAAAAAAAAAAAAAAAAAAAAAAAAAAAAAAAAAAAAAAAAAAAAAAAAAAAAAAAAAAAAAAAAAAAAAAAAAAAAAAAAAAAAAAAAAAAAAAAAAAAAAAAAAAAAAAAAAAAAAAAAAAAAAAAAAAAAAAAAAAAAAAAAAAAAAAAAAAAAAAAAAAAAAAAAAAAAAAAAAAAAAAAAAAAAAAAAAAAAAAAAAAAAAAAAAAAAAAAAAAAAAAAAAAAAAAAAAAAAAAAAAAAAAAAAAAAAAAAAAAAAAAAAAAAAAAAAAAAAAAAAAAAAAAAAAAAAAAAAAAAAAAAAAAAAAAAAAAAAAAAAAAAAAAAAAAAAAAAAAAAAAAAAAAAAAAAAAAAAAAAAAAAAAAAAAAAAAAAAAAAAAAAAAAAAAAAAAAAAAAAAAAAAAAAAAAAAAAAAAAAAAAAAAAAAAAAAAAAAAAAAAAAAAAAAAAAAAAAAAAAAAAAAAAAAAAAAAAAAAAAAAAAAAAAAAAAAAAAAAAAAAAAAAAAAAAAAAAAAAAAAAAAAAAAAAAAAAAAAAAAAAAAAAAAAAAAAAAAAAAAAAAAAAAAAAAAAAAAAAAAAAAAAAAAAAAAAAAAAAAAAAAAAAAAAAAAAAAAAAAAAAAAAAAAAAAAAAAAAAAAAAAAAAAAAAAAAAAAAAAAAAAAAAAAAAAAAAAAAAAAAAAAAAAAAAAAAAAAAAAAAAAAAAAAAAAAAAAAAAAAAAAAAAAAAAAAAAAAAAAAAAAAAAAAAAAAAAAAAAAAAAAAAAAAAAAAAAAAAAAAAAAAAAAAAAAAAAAAAAAAAAAAAAAAAAAAAAAAAAAAAAAAAAAAAAAAAAAAAAAAAAAAAAAAAAAAAAAAAAAAAAAAAAAAAAAAAAAAAAAAAAAAAAAAAAAAAAAAAAAAAAAAAAAAAAAAAAAAAAAAAAAAAAAAAAAAAAAAAAAAAAAAAAAAAAAAAAAAAAAAAAAAAAAAAAAAAAAAAAAAAAAAAAAAAAAAAAAAAAAAAAAAAAAAAAAAAAAAAAAAAAAAAAAAAAAAAAAAAAAAAAAAAAAAAAAAAAAAAAAAAAAAAAAAAAAAAAAAAAAAAAAAAAAAAAAAAAAAAAAAAAAAAAAAAAAAAAAAAAAAAAAAAAAAAAAAAAAAAAAAAAAAAAAAAAAAAAAAAAAAAAAAAAAAAAAAAAAAAAAAAAAAAAAAAAAAAAAAAAAAAAAAAAAAAAAAAAAAAAAAAAAAAAAAAAAAAAAAAAAAAAAAAAAAAAAAAAAAAAAAAAAAAAAAAAAAAAAAAAAAAAAAAAAAAAAAAAAAAAAAAAAAAAAAAAAAAAAAAAAAAAAAAAAAAAAAAAAAAAAAAAAAAAAAAAAAAAAAATTCTTTATAAAAACTGTTTTAGGGTATTCAAACTATAGCTTGTTTAATTTCTATAGAAACGTACTTTAATGATGACGTAATGTCACTGTCAATAAGATTTTTCAAAAACAGCTTGAACTTTTCACAAAATATTCGCTCTAAATATTCACCTCGATAAAAAAAAACCGTAACTGACTATGTAGTAAAAGATAAAACGTACCAAGTTTAAACAAATGCCTATAAAAGATAATTGAGTTTTGTTAATGTATTGTAATCCATATTGCCATACGCTATTGTTACTAAGATGTTGAAATATCGAGACATTAAAAAAAAGGTAGTTTGTTCAATTGAGAATAATATAATCACATATTTTATACTTCAAATTGTTAAATATTACTAAAAACAATATACTAAGTCCATTAGGACTATAATGTGAGAACTCGTTAAGTGGTTACCGTTCAACAAATTTCTTTTAAATTTAAATAGAAGCTGTTAGTGGATTAGTAATCAATTAGTAATTATTATTTATTTATTTTTTCCCTTCACTTATCTTTTATATAATGCCAAGCTAAGCGAGGTTTCTAAGAACCTTCAAGGAGATCGGTCTCTTCGCACTCTCTTTTCTTGTTCTAGAGATGCATATTGGATGGATAAGTAAATAATATTGGTGAATGAGATCGGTCTCTTCTTTTGTTGTTCTAGAGAAATTGCATATTGGATGGAAAAACTCAACGTATACTTTTCTCTAGATAGACGGAGGAAGATATATTTAAAAAAAATTGAGTGAATTGAACTTACAATTATTGGGTGGACAGGATGATGTGTTTTTCAGCTTCTTGTTATATATGAAAACCGCATAGCGAACCTAGTGTCAACTCCATACTCCACTTTCTGCCCGAATTCCCGAATTGCGAATGCCACGCTCTTTCTTGCTACCAACATGGAGAAATGAAAATAATTTAAATATAATCATAGTGGGAATCGAACCCACAACCATCACAGTTAATGTCAGACGGACGGGATCAAAATTTATTTATCTTTTTCATAATAAGACTTAAATTGTGAAGGCAACGGTTGTGGGTTCCTTCGGTACTTAGGGAAAAGATGAATACTTAAGTAGTTTTCAAATTACGCTCTGGTCTGGTAACAAAGCGCGGCGTCGAGTTCCGATACTGAACATTCATTGTTTCGAATTCGAGCCGAAAGTGTAGGAGAGCGAATCTTATATTTTGGTTCTTTCTGTCTACTAAGCGAAAAGAAAAATTACATAAAATTGTCGAAAAGATTTTAAGTACCTATCTATACCGATATTTTTTTCCGAAAATAAAACTATTGAATAAATACAGAATTTCTAAATACTATAAAAATTCAATAATTTCATCCCTAGACGTGATTACGTAAGCGATGTATCAGTTATGCAACTACATGCTCCTCCTTTGGCGGTCGCTAACATAGCCTCTATATTAGGCTTCTTATATTGCATTCTATGCCTTGACAATGTCTTTATATGAAAGTTATGCGAAAATATATTGTTAACTTATGAAAAGTGTAAGTAATACACTTTTAAACTACTACAAATTCAATAAAATTGTTTTCTTTGAATAAACTAAAATTAAAGAGGCGATTTAAATTTTGTTTTATTTTATTTGACAGTTACCTTCTTACAAGATGTGCTTTTGACAAGTATAAATTAATCATTAGTAGTATAAATAAAATAAGTCAAATAACTCAATCGCTTTCAAGGACGCTAGTTTAACTGACATTTAATCTAGACAAATGTAATTTTGTCTTAACTGGGCAAAAAGAAGAATGTATTTAGATACAAATAATATATGTACTAATAAACATTTACAGCTTCCCGTACTCCCTAAACATAATTAAACTCTAGTGTCGTTAGTATATAACTTCGAGACACTCATTTGGGCGTCGTTAGTAATAACACTAAAGAGATAACATTAACATTTATACCTCTGCCTGACTATCTTCAAAACAATGGTTTATTTGTAGTAAAAAATTGTTCATTTCGTCTTTTTATATTAACTAGTAGACCTGTTGACGCGTAAAATACTGGTTTCTATAGCAACGTGTATTGTTATGTAATTTTGTATAAAAGTGATTATCAAATTCATAGTGAGTCATATTTGTTTTGAATTAACAATTTGTTGCAATGCATTTATAGCCAAAGTTATTTCTGCACCTTATAAGCTTATAGCTGTAAGCTTCACGGTTTTTGCCGCATGGCAGGGTAGTCAGAGAGAACCTAGTGTCAAGACACTCCGTTTTACACTTTCTGTCTGAAATAGACAAATAATTTAAATAAAACATATTTTCCCCGAGAAATCGAACCCAAAGCCAATCGCGTTTACAGTCAAACGCTGCACTACTCCGCGACGAAGGCTTTTGCACTTGGATCTGGATTCTTGATTGATATACACTTTAAGTGTGCCAGGATTTTGTTCCTCTTTTATGGAAGTAATCGGGCAATCCAGTGCTTACACACTTACTGTTTCTCTCCTCTTTCCAACCATAATGATATAATCAAAAATATACCTCCGTTAACGTAGTATGAGGATATATATTTTATTAATATATTTTAATCTATATTGTTTATTTATATAAAACCTTGGTCTTAAGCAGATATTAATTACAAATAACCTTATAATTAAAACTCCGCCTCCTGCACTATGTTTTTTTTTTATAATATTATACAATAGGACATTTCTTTTAATAGCTTTTATTGTAATAAATCTAGTACCTACTAGAAAAATCTAACCTTCAAATAAAGGTAAATTAAAACAATGATTCAAATAACTATAAGTATTGTATAACGAAATGTGTACAAAACAAAAGCCTTAAACTTGCATTAATTTGTACAATATGCACTATGCATTTAATTGTTATTATCATGACCTACTTATGAAAAATTAAATTGAATTCGTTTATAAAACCTCGTTACTCGCTTTCATTTTCAATCAGTGGAGGTACATCACGCGGGGTTGAAACAACGCTATCTGAAAACTCATCATTTTAAAAGGTTTCTTTTTTATTTGGGTTCCATTAAAATATGGAAAATAACAAATCTCGGCTTTAATGTGTAAATGCTGGTATTTGGAACGTGTCCACAGAGAACTACATTTTTTTAGTTTAAATTATATGTATATAATGTATAATCATAGTGGTTGCCAAGAATGATTCAAAATAGAGTACATATACATGTATACTATGCAAGTCTAAAAAGAACGATAGCATTGAGACATTGCAGAGGATTTGGTTATACGCCAATATACCTAGTGACTTATTTTGCAATTTGTATAGATTGCAGATACTTACTGCATTTATGTGGAAACTAAACGACCGGCCTAGAAATATCTTATTTTCAAGTAGTTATTATTTTATTAATTATGGTTTAAATTATATAACTAGAAAGCTGTCGTCCAAAAAGAAAAAACCTTATAGCAAGTACGTTTGCTGATGAAAGCTGTACTACATACAGGGTATTATTTTATAAATACATATACATATAAATATTTCTTTCTATTTTTCTTTGTCATACAAAGGCAGACCTATGTCTGTAAACTCTAAAACTTAACGCAAATAATTATGATGTATACATATAATTAAAATGTAACTGTACATGAAAGATATTTGAAAAATAATATTATAAGGCGCATTTATCAATATAAAAATATAATAAGTTCTTTGATTTTCGCGATTATTACACATTTTCAAATGAAACTATTTTAAACGGATTAATCGCGTATAATTTCGGTATTCGAAAATACATTTTTAGAACCCGACGTTTCGAACACTTTACAGTAGTCCGTGGTCACAGTTGGACTGAGGTGGCATTTAGCTGTCATTTGATACAATTATTATATCAAACTACCGCCAACGATTTCTTAGTTTTCTTTGTATATAATATAAAAAGGAATTGCTTAAGCTCTTTACTAATTTCTAGTAGGAAACTAAGCAGGTTTTAGGGTAGCATAAACGCCTACTCTTAAGACCAGATTACATTAATATAATGTAATTGCAAAACAAACAAATAGTTGATCAGCTTTTGCATACAATGCAAGCTATTAGCCCAGCCTCCGATGTGAAGGTCAATAAATAACCACTGTCATGACTCGATGACTCATATTGAAAAGATATACATATATACCTACATTGAACTATATATTAACTATCTTTTGTATCGGGATATATTGATAGAACGAATATAGGTAAAAAATTGCTCTTTTGTTCTTTTTTGTGCCAATTTTTTTATGTTGTGTATTGAGAAACAGACCAGCTTAAGCTATAAGTATTTCGATTTATTTTCGCAGCATCACAAATTTTCCTGTATAGCAGGGTAATGAAAGATAACCTAGCGTGAAGGCTCTATTCACACACACTCAATTTTCTGAAAGAAATCAAGAAGGCGTGTTTGCTCTTACCGTGACAGAAAAATGATTGTTTTGAGCTTTGATTAAATATCTAAGTCCCGGTGGTCTTTAGTTGTAAAGTAATTACTGTACAGCTAAATTGGGATCTCTATATTTGCATGTAATAGTCGTCGGTTCAAATCTCATTTGGGGACTATGTTATGTTATAGTTAGAACTATGCATATAATATACGGATTGTTCTGGTCTGGTTATAAGAAAGAGTTGTTTAGTAAAAATTGCAAAATGGAAGCATGTAGACGTTTGCTTTTACAGCCTATAGTGTAAGGCACTGAGAATACATGAAGTGTGAATATAATAGAAAAAAAAAAAACAAATCTAACAAAATAAATGTACATACATAGTTAGTTAACAAACAGGTATATAAATTAAAAGCTTATATTTGTACAGTTTCTCTTGTAACAAGGAAGTAACGTAAGGAATGCGTTCAATTAATACTACAATATGTTATAATATGGAACAGTATTCTATAAATAAATGTGAATTCTACATTTAAAACAATTTGTGTATAATAAATGGCATATCTTTTTATTATAATTTTTTTTCTATTCAAGTCAGAATGTAAGAATGTTTTAAATATATATGATATTTGAATCAATTATATTGAAATAATTATTTCAGTTTCATAACTTTTACCATGTGTGAGCAGTGTTTTAATGCACACAGCAAACTTTAGTGATAGACCTATAGACCCAGTGAGTAGACACTCTATTCTCCACTTTCCACCCAAAATAAGGCATCGTATCGCGCTTTGTCTTATCAAAATGGGAAAATTAAAATTATTTGAATATTATTATACCCCGAAGTTACTTATAAAATTAGAATCTGTACTTCTATTCATAACGATAAAATAATAAAAAATGAATTATATTTTTTATATTTAATTTAATGTTTCCAAAATAAATATTCTTGTGCATTATATATATAAGCCTATTGATTTGTTTACTTAAGCTTTTAAAATCAATTATTATTATTATTCACTTATTTTACGTCATTATAAAATCAAAGTTGGTACGATAGGAAAAATGAGACAAGACAATGAGACTATTGTACTATCTACCTATCTAAATCTATACTGTACAGTCAATAAATTGTCTGTAAATTGAACATATTTTAGAAAAAACTATTTGGGGGGATGAAAAATCAATAGCAGCAATAGAACATTAATTTATGAGTTTTAAACTTTCGCCTTAACAAAAAGGTCGCCTTAGAAAAATTGTTGAACGTGATGCGCATTTTCCATTGACATATAAAAATTAAGAGCCTAAAACGACTGATGAAGAACTATAACTATTTGCGGCCGTTGTGGCGCAGTGGGTTATCGTCTGTCTGTTAACGCGATAGTTTTGGGTTCCATTCTCACTCGAGGAAATGGTTATATTTATATTGTTATAATTTTTTTCTCTCTGGTTTCAGTATCCAATAAACAACCTCTCGAATTCATGCGGACAACGGATTGTCACTCGATCCTCGTTGACTGCTGAGAGAGATGAATCATACTGAAAAAAATATATATAACTTTGGACGCAAGTTTCAATGTAAGCCGGTGGCAAATGAAAGTAGTATGTCATAAAGTCCACGCTAAAGGAGATGTCAACTAGTAAATAACCATTGGCCGTATGCGAACCGAGGGCCGTGGCTTGGTCACCCCTTGTACATACGAGTCTATCTGTGGCCACGGACTTCTGTAAAGTGTTTTCAAAAATATATTTCCGAATACAAAAATATACGAGATTAATCTGTATAAAAATACCAAAAATATTGTTAGTTTGGTTCTCAAGAAAAGAATAACCTGAAAGTTTTACTACGAAATAAATAAATCACATTTATTTATCGCACCCAAGAGTCTAAGTGTTTTGACTGAGAACATTCCGTACGCTGAACTATAAGTAGAATGCAGTTAAGATGGCATTCTTCTTATTTTAGACTTTATTAAGATACTTATAGCAAGAGATGATGAATTTCTATGATTAGCTTAAAGTTTATACAAACCTTATAGTTACACAATTAACGATATAAAATCAACATAATGGAGACTGTTTGAACATATTGGTTTTTAGTTTAAATACCATTCGAAGAATGTTTCTGTTTTAAATTATTTGCACTTCTTTGGTTTAGTTAAGATAAAGCGCTGTTAAAAAACAAGTGTTCCAAGAGGTGCGGGTTCGAATCCTGCTGCGTTTAAATTTTTATATGTTTTCTAAAATATTTTTTTCAATTCCGTAAGTGTGTGGTTTATTTTTTAACTTAATAAAGTTTTGATAATGTTAAAAAATAAACCACCGTAAGCTCTGTCACTCTATACTCAATGTACATAAGAATGAGGGAAAGTGGAGAACAAAGTGTCTTGACACTAAGTCTTATATGCTACAGGAAAGTACAACGTAAAGCTTAAAGCATTTCTTTAAAAATAAAATAACCAGTATAAAAAGAATAATCCAAATAAAACTTACTTGGTCAAAATTTATATCAAAGAAACAACGAAGCACTGTTAAATACATAACACACGTGCTTCCAATAACTTTGTAAGCACTTTGAGAATAAAATCGAACATTTTCTAAATTAGTGATGTCCATAACAATAAAGGTTTGCACTATAAAAGTAAAAGGGAATGACATTACGAGTATGTACGAGGTCAGGATATTGAAATGAGGTGAACTTTCACTTTTCCATGGTCGAAAGATGGGTAAGTACTAAATTTTAAGTATACTCATTTATATCCTTTATATACCAATGTTTATGTCCTTTGTAAATATCTACATTGCTGTAAAACACTATGACATGTAGAAAATTGCAATGGTCTTAGTTATTTTTCTGGGAGTACAATAAAATAAAAAGCATATGGAATAAAAACTTACAGTTGGAAATAATTTACAAAAGCAATGTAATGCAATAATTTTATAGAAATATAAAATTGTATATGAGCCTATATTTTTGACACTTATGGAGATCCAAGTGAAGAAACTTTGTAGTTAGGGGGTAAAATAACACCTCACAAAGTTCATATGAATAGGAGAGGCAGCAGTAAGGCACAAGCAAAAACAATGGAGACAATCGTGGAGAACGCAGTGTCTTGACACTAGATTTTCTCTGACTGCTATGCGGGGAGGCTTAGCGTGAAGCGGCTGTATAAGCAAATCGTTGTAAATTGAGCGGGGATCGGATGTCGCAAGTCGATAAGCTAATTTTCATGTTTTGTCTTCATAAGACTGAATAATTAGTTAATTATCGATTAAATAGTAAAATTAACATATAACAGAACAACAGCTTCACAATTTTTGTCACATAGTAGGGAAGTCAGAGGAAATGTAGTGTCAAGAAACTCCGTTCTCCATTTTCCGCTTGAAGCGCCGTAGTAGCTTGCGTAAGCGTTCCTGCGACGTCTCATGATGGGAGAGAGTTTCCGCTAGGCACTATTACTACCCAATAAAGGTAGTATTGGGTTCACGGATGAGTCCCACATCCGCTCCGTCCGTATCATCCGCTCGTAAGGTGCATGTACCTTGCGCGCGGATGATCTGCGTAAATTGCATTTACCAGCGACAAAAAAGGAACAAAAAAAAAAGGATTTACGCTACATTATACTAGTTGTCAATTTATGAAACGCTTACGCTTCATACTACGGCATTATTCTCATTCTGGCACGAAATGCCTCTGGGACGGCTGTGAAAAGTACCAACGGTATGAACTACAATCGATAGATAGATCACCGTGTCTGTACAATTATCGGCAATCAATCGATGGCGATCAAATGTGTTTTAAAAGTATTCCTAGAAACTTATCTAATAGACCTGGTTTCCTTCTCCATTTCAAAGGTATAGGCACATATTTACTATATATAAATATGAACCAAATGAGGGCGACAAAGTGCAGTGGGACTGCGTCTGACTGGAAATGGAATTGGTTGTAGGTTCGATTCCAACTCAAGAGAAGATTATATTTGAAATATTTTCATTTCTTATCTCTGGTCTTATGACATAGAGTGGCGTTGAGTTCCGGGCCGGAAATGGACGCTAGGTTCTCTCCAACTACACTGTTATGCGTGAAATAGCATGAAGGTAAAAAAACTACATTTAGAAATCTAATAACTAAGCATTTTCCAATAGGCTTCTTTGAAATATAAAAATTAAAAGTATATTACATACAAAAATTATAATTTATTTCAAATATTACTGTATTTTAAATTTTGGTTTATCTGTTTATAACCTCTACATTATATTTAATATTAATTAATTTTAATTGCACAAATAAACCCTTATTAAGTCATCAAATAATTTTCCTGTCCATATTGTCTACAGAAATAGGTACTTCGCGTCGGTCGAATAAACAATGTCATAGATAACAATATATGTTATTTCCCTTTTCCTTTTATTGGAGACATAAATACAAGATCCAAAATAAATTAATATATTAAATAATATTCAAATATATTAAAGGAAAATTTCAAATATTGAAATACTGCATGTCGTGTGCATAACACTTTATTTGAGACCTTATATTCTGGGACTTGATGATTTTTTAAATGTTATTTACACAAAAATAAAAAATACGCTAGGACGTCCTCTACAAAAAATTACATAAGCGTATAATTTTCATAAAACTATCTCTGAGACCCGGTGTTTGTTTCCCTAATCATTGCCGATTTGGAAAGTTGCAAAAGAATGACATATTCGTTGTCAAATAATTAAAGCGCGTTAAGAAATTTCCTTAGTTAGATAATAAATTTTAATATTAATATAAAAATCAATGGATGACAGTTCAAACTTTTGAATGCGTACATTATGCTCCCGAATTTTATTTATGCTAGGTCTTCTAATATTTCATAGTCTATGCCATTTTTCTTGCTTAATATTTAGTTTCCGAACGCATCCTGTTTGACAAGTACGCACAGTTTGTATGGGAAAAAAAATTGCTTTTATTTTTACAATTTTCCATTCAATTTCTTTATGCTTTCTGTACTTTTAAACGTTCCTTGGACTTGGACAAATATTTTGAATCCAAAATTAAGCAAATCGGCCTAAACCGTTCTTGAGTTTTAGCGAGACTAAAAAACGTCATTTCATTTTTATATTTATATACATAATTATTAAAGCGCAAAAAGAAGCCAGTTGCTTAATTTGTTTGAGATTAATTAAGCTGAATAAGATAAGGTGCTTTCAATATTATTGACTAGTATAAAAAGACATTTAAAACCACATGAAATGTATATAGTTTTTAAAATAAGCAATACATGAAACTAGTTCACGATTTCTAATATTTCTTTTAACGCTCAACTATTTGTTATTATCGCTTCGGTTCACAGGAATTTCTTAGAAATGTCCGGACAAAGGATAGACTGGATGGAAGCTTCCGTTGCAAGACAATTTCAAATCTACTTATAAATATAAACAAATCTAATACTTTCACCATGTTGTACTAGAAATTAAAATGCAACGTGTTAACTATTTAATATAATGTTTATTTAACTCACTAAAATATTAACATAATTGAAAATAATTATATACAACAATTTCGCACAGAAAACTTTGAGTTATGTTTTTTTTAATGGGGGAGGCGAGCGTTAATGCGCACTTCAAAAGGGCCTCTTAAGTCTACACTGGGGTCACAAGTCCCAAGCACTATCCTGAGCTCCTCCAATTCATTGAATGCTAAGGTTTTTTTTCACTCCTCGAACCCGCGTTTTATGGATGATTTTCAAGAGACACGGGTTGGAGTCCAAGAATAATGCAACCGAAATCATATACTTATAGTTAGTTATGTTGGAATGTATGAAACAAATGATTAAATGAGTTCAAAGTTTGCTTAATTTAAACACTACTGTTTATGGAACAGATTTTTATCAAACCTAAATTTTAATAAAATGCCACCATACAATTTTGTTATAATTAATTCTGTTACATAAATATTGGCCTGCTAGTGAAAACGGTACGTAAAACCACGAAGGGTGAATACTTAATAAGGCGGCAATTAAATCTTTCTTCATAATTTTTACGATCCACTAGTATTTATTTTTACAATGATAGAGCTGTAGGTTGTTATTATATGGATATAACATGACATTTCTTTTCTTTTAATTTTCAAATTTCTACAAGTTTCAAGTCAAAAATTAAACCTGTCATCTGATTCCAGCATATATTAAACATATATATATATAAAGGCGACAAAATTGTAACGTGTATTTTTTAATATTATTACAGGCACATGCATATGGTGCGTACATTTTGTTTGAATATTTTATTAATTACATTTTCGTTACTAACCTGTGTGTGTTTATATAGATAATACTATGTGTTTATAGAAAGGTAAAAATTTATCGTTAATAGATAACTCATAAAATTTATTGCAAATTTGCAAGAAAATAATCATAAAAAAGACATATTCATTTCCTTCAGAAAATTGTTTCTTACACTTAGATCTATACAATAAACATAATTTAATTTGGTATGTCAAAGACGCTTGAACATAAAGAGGATACAACAAACTAAGCCAATTACATTTCGTATATCTATATATTATTATAATATCATGAATGATTGTAAAAAACCGGCCTACGCTCAAAGTTTACACATTAATAAATTCTTATATTATTTTTCATATATCACAGAAATCTTTGTTTTTAAATTTATTTATTTTCTCTTTGAATCCAGATAAAAGTGGAAGGAAGGGGATTTATTTAAATACAAGTCAAACCGTCCTAACCTAAATGGTGTGCCTTTAAACCATCATTGGAACGTAAAAAGCTAACAACAGGTAACTTAAAGAAGGGCCAACAGCATGGCATGACGCCTTACAAAATAATATGGACACGCTCCGCTTCCCACCCCAGCCGTCTTATACCTACCATTTCCGCCGATTATTTAGTAACGAATCGCCAGCAAGTAACCGTTGAACTCTGAACGGTCATACCATCTTTGTGGATAATGCTACTGACCGAATTGTTTTTTAGATGTTGTTTTAACGGACTGTTATGATTAGTAAATTTTGTGTCGACATTAGAGAATTAGAAACAGGAAACACATATATTTAGAAATCGTATAAAAATTTGAACGCAGCGGGATTTTAACCCCGCGCCTCTTAAAAACCGTTCAAGCGCTCTGACCGCTAAGCCGTGCGTTCTTAATTCATTATTGCCAAACGATTGTTCGTAGAATAATCTTTGGGTAGCAGTAATTTGTAAAAATCTCTCTACAGAGATGCTAACAACAAATATATATAGAGATACGTAAAAATATTAAAAATATATAGATTTCTGGCATATTATATGAATTATTTAAATGGATATAAAATTGCTCATAAAATTCTTATTTAAGTGCACATTTAACAAACGTACCTTTATCCATGTTTTTGAATTAGTTTTAAAGTAAAACAGTAGTTTAAAAGAAGTTTTAAATTATATAATTTTTCCTGAGTAAAGTCACATATAATCTTTAAATTATTTAAAAAAATCTAAAACCCCACGACACAATTAAACGTACCTGAGAGAAATACGGTGGTAGCACTGCCCTCTGGTCGTCCAACCGGGAACACTGTACGCGCTCGAGCAGTTCAAACAGTTCGTGTTGGGCGCGAGCGCTACCCGTGGTCGTAGAGCTCCACGGCGCCGCCACGTGCTGCCGCCTGGTGGGAAAAAACAGAACTATAATTAGTATTTCGTCGACATAGTTCTTTAACATTCCGATAGGTGGCGTTGACCAATCTCTTTATATTATTGTTAAACTTGTGTTCATTTATTTTTTTAGGGTTTTTTTTTAATTAAACATTTATTGCGATGGAAAACAGTAATAAAATGTTTTTGTTAACACTCTTTTTAATAGTACAACTGTAATTATGAAACAATCATTGGTAGAAGCTTACTTAAGGTTAAAATAACATAAAAATAATTTGTGAAACGTTTATAAAATATTTATGACGACTACGCCGAGTGTTCCAAAGACAAATCGATTTAAATAAATCTTAGTTTTTGTAATAGTACCCAATGTGTGTGTGAAAAAGATGTAAAGCTATGGTAGCAACTGACTAAATATTACAAATAATACTCATTTTTTCCTATACATAGAACGTTTTCATTATTTTTTGAGGCTTTCCACTATTTCCCGCATAACAGGATAAGCAGTAGATAAGTAGTGTCTAGGCACTCCGTTCACCGTTTAGTGTCGTAATTCGAGATTTCAATTCTTACCACAGGAACTTACAATCACATTTACAATTACTCGATGTCCCGCCGCGGCACGATGGCCTCATATGTTTTGATTCCTTACATACCTTTTTACGACATAGGAATGTTGAATCGGGTACAAATCACTTCTCCTCGAACTTCCCTCCAACATTATTGAGTAAATATATAAATTGTAGTGATTATTCATAATTCAAGCAGACTGAGATATCGAAAACTTTTTAAAAATATTATAAATTTCATATATATATAAGTGGAATTTGAAATCATAAAACCATAACAATATTATGTTCGGTCGAACTCAAACATCTCTCTACAGAGCTACGATGATTTCAAATGATTGAGGCCTTTGTGGGGCAGTGGGACAGGGTCTGTAAACGCGATTGGTTGTGGGTTCGATCACACTCAAAGGAATGATTATATTTAAATTATTATTATTGCTCCGCTGTGGTACCTAAGCTGAGTGCGGCGTTGAGTTCCGCTACTCAACAATCAATTTCTCGGATTCGGTAGGAAAGTGAAAAACTGAGTATTTTAAAACACGGTCCTCTCAGACTACCATGCTATGTGGGAAAAAACGTGAAATTGTAAATAAAAATATTGTATACTTAAAGCCCGTACCTAACTATTGATAAGGTAATAATTTACAAAATAAATAGAGATTTGTTCTTTGGTTATGTATGAACGGTGCTTGTTTTAGGTAAGTAAGAGATTTTCTATACGAAAAAAACTTTATGTTAAGTGCCTAAAATGCCTAGTAATATTTTTTCTAATTTAACTCGTCTTCACTTATTACCTATTGCGATGCATACAATATTAGATTAGTTTAATAATTTACACTTTGTAAACACCAGAAAATAATAAATATTGGTTTTTGTACCCAAAACCTATTTTCAATACTTATAATATATGTATTAGTTTGTATAATTTTTATGTGAAACTTGCGAAAGCGAGAGTGACACTAAAAAGAGACAAACACATGAGTCAACAGGATTTATCCTGCGAAAGACTGAGATAGTATACATTTATAGTTTTCAATATTACTCGTAATTTAATATACATAGGTATGTAGAATAAATTAAAAAATATTCAACAAATTGTTTAAAATTTAATAAAAATGCCTAATACAATATACTTTATTCGTCATCCTCTCGAAGTTTTACTTCTATCGTGTGTGAAATGCATGCAGTTTTTTATATATAGCATAACATTAAGTACAGCAGTTAGAATGAGCAGATTGTATATATGGCATTTGTAAACGGATTCCAATAAATTTATTTAAATACTTATATTTACTTTTAAACGTTTTCACTATATGGACAAAGAAAAAAAAAAGGTTTCCAAATGACAATGGTCAATAAATCAACTGATGAGGTAACGTCTTCAAATATGACAGATGCCTGTACAAAAACATGTAAAACTATTACAATTTTTACAAATTTGAATTATCAAAGCGTTCATAATTTAATAATAGCTAACCTAATTATTAATCTCGTTTACCGGCACGAGAGCAAATGTAAAAAAATTATATAGCGTATAATATATGGTGACAGTAAAAATTTGTTTCGAGCACCGGTACTTTGTTTGTATTTAAATATTTTAAATAAACGTGCCACCCCATCTGTTGTCCGGTGGAAATGAAAATTACACATTCAGTAGAAATGATTGTTCGGCGTGATTTATTGAGTCAATTAACTGACCATTCATAGATCCCTTACGCTTTATGTCCTAAATGGTTTTCCAAATTTAATTCGTTCCCCTTCTTGTAAATAGTCGCGATAACTGGTTCCAGAGTAACTCAATCAAGAAATATTTGTTTTTCGGCTGAGTCTTACTTCGTCGAGTTAAAGGGCGCGCATTGTTATGACGCGTGTAATACGGCAGATGTTTTGTTACAACAATGATTGTTTTCATTTAATTATGTCATGTTAAATCATTTCCTTTCAGTGGGTATTTATACTGTTTTGATATTAAATCATCTGCATATTACCTACATAGTGTAATAGGTATATGTTTATAAAAATATCTAAAGATTCACTTTATTGTAAGGATATCTAAGCCCTATAACGTATTTGTATGAGACACGCGATATAGGCTAACAAAGGCAGGCCAAATTGTTTGTCAGTGTTTCTATTTGTATTGCCCTGGACGAAGGTTAGATATACCATGTAATATAACACAATATTACGACTAAAAATAAATACTGGGTTTTAAATACATTATTGCAAAAGATTCTTTAAGTATTCATAATATAAGGCCATCGTGGTGCAGTGTTATAGCGTATACGCGACTGTATACGCGATCGTTATGGGTTCGATTTCCACCCGGGGAATTATTATATTTAAATTATTGGCTTAGATTCGGGCAAAGAGTGGAGAACAGAGTGTCTTGACACCAGCTTAGTCTACCTTGCTATGCGGGAAATAAAAAATTAAATATCTAAATATTAGATGGAGTGTACGAACTAAGCCAGCGCCGTATTTTGTCATGAAATTTTAATAGCTACGCATACATTTCATTTAAAATAGATATAAAAAAGAGTAACAGAGAGCATAATATTCCTTCCACTACAATACCACTTCTCCAAAAAAAAATTAGCATTAGCATTAGCACCTCGTCGGCATTTTCTACGATGTATTAAGCCACTGAGTGTGTATAACTTAGTAATTGTACATCCTTGAGTTCCCTAAGAATCTGTACATGAGTGCACTGGTGCTTTCTTGAGTGCTCTGGTTAATTAATGTAAAGGCGATGAAATTTATTATTTGGTGATACGATTCGATAGAATCTACCGATTTGTAAGTAAAAAACTTAAATCTATCCCAGAACAAAATAAGCGCACAAAAAATTATTACTTATATATATGTCACAATTTTACTGATGGGCCCTATCTTAATAAGCAGAATTTACTCAAACGACATTACAAAGATGTTTAGTACGAGGGGTGTTTTAATATCATTTATCGGATACACCTGCCTTGTCTAATCATTAGACTTAAATATCTATTAACTCGCAGCAAAAGTTTAAATCGATCTTATCATTAACCGCCTAAAAGCTGTGCTTAAGCGAGAATGTATAAAAAGCTATCGATTTAATTAAATTTAACTACCATCTTTGAAAAAGTATGATTTAATGTTGACATTATCATGCGCATTTGTAGTCAACGGCTATATTAATCACCTGTTTTGCTTTTTGTTTTTATATTAAGTTATTGTAGTTAATAAAATTAAAGAGGGTGATATGTTTTTTCTAACAAAGAAATGTCTTGGCTCGTTAATAATTGATTCATTGTTAGTAGGATAGTATTTCCAAGATATAGATAATAAAGAGATAATCAAACACACAAAAGGCTTCAATGGCATATAATATGACCACCGCTTCTAGTCTATGTATTGCCTACGACAGCAACAATTTTAGGCTAAACTATCACTATCACTACGATAGTTTTTGAAGGCGCTTTTCTGTATTTTTTCCTCAAGTTACTAAAGTTTAGTTTTTATTTCACAGTAGTTTTAAATATTTAAACATTGCAGATATACAACGGAAAAAAATGTAGCACACATGTGATTAAAACCGTCCATGATTTTTTTATGTCTGCGATTCACATGGAACTCGCTGGTCGCGAAATTGCGATTGCCTTTATGAATGTTTTATTCCTATTTTGGAGTATTGAAACGATTTTAATTCTTATTCAAATATTTAAATAACTATTTGTGTGAATCTATTTTGAGCTAAATGTATTTATAAAAGAATGTAGTAGCTTAAATTTGTATACATTTAAATGTTTTTAAAGTGTTTCGGTGAGTGTCTAAGAGAAGCGGGTTTGCATTCATCATATATGGTAGGCGGAGTAGTTCAAGTCGTACAGTAATTTTCTAAGTTTAGCAGCATTATAAGGTGAATTAAACTTAACGCATCACTGCGTCTAACCGTGTAAGGAAAACAAAATGTTCTAAATATAAAATGCCTTCGAGCGGAATTCAACTCGTCAACATCGTGTATTGACATACTGTTCGCAAATGACGTATTTCAAACTAATCTATACATATAATATCCTTGTAACAGATCGCTGTCTGTACATGAATATGATACATATATGAAAAAAATGGCATTACCAGGGACATTTATCATTGTAATAGAACCCAACATAAAATTATAATTTTTTTCCGTTTCTCTTTATCTGTTTGTCTGTGCACGCTAATCTCAAAAACGTCTTGTGGAACACTTCCCTTAACATTTAGTGATTATTTCATTGCAGTCGGTTCATAAACAAAAAAGCTACAACCATTTGAATTATAAATTTAAGCAAAGTTTCTGATTTAAGTGAGTACGTGGGCGGACGACAAAACGAAATAGTTTAGGTATGTAGTTTATGCAGGTGAAGCCGCGAGCGAGGTTAATGTATCTTTATATGTATATAGAGACCATCATGGCGCAATGGTACAGTGTGTGACTGTAAACGCGATTGGCTGTGGGTTCAATCCTTACTTCATTTCTTCTTATTTCTGGTACAAGACAAAGGCGCGGCGTTGAGTTTCACTATTCGACACAGAATGTCGCGAACTAGGACGTAAAGTGTAAAACGGAGTGTCTTGGCACTAAGTTCTCCCTGACAACCCTGCAATACGGAAAAATCGTAAAGCTATAAAAATGTATATATACCCAAGAAACCATTATTCATTATCATTATAATGTTTAATTACAATTTCCACAAAGAGCTGTTGATGTTTGTATTTCGCCTATCAATACTATACTACTTTAATGGTATTGTTTTAATTACACGTCAAAATAATGACTCAACGAGTGCCAGTCGTCATAAAATCATTGTATAGTACTCTTAACCCTCTTTTAATGGGTCCGTCAGTCTTCAGTCTTATTTATCATTTACAGCTTCCTGGAAGTTATTCGTCACGTAACCGACCAAGATTAAACATTAAGTATAACTACGAGAGGCCAGTAAAATGAATAATTTTTTAGATATATTAGTGTATTTAGTTATTAATTTTTAATGTATTTGTTAGGAACATAAACGTATGAAATTTACATAACATAAACACACAAAGACACTCCATTCTCCGCTTTCCGGCCGAAAATTGAAATATTGCGTGTTGAGTGCCGGAACGAAATGCTGTGCTTTGTCTTGCCAGAGAGGATAAAGAAAAATAATTAAATAAAATCGTCAAGTACTGATCGGACCTGCAATCAATCGCATTTGTCATCAACCGCTGTCTCACTTCGCCAATGTGACATTTTGTACAATAAAAGTATTAAGTACATTTTTTTTATTTTCTCATAACATACTTTTTATTACTTTGGTTACTTCCAACTTTTTCGAGATTTTTGCCGGAGCTGACTGGCGAACTTCGACATCGTATTTTCTCTTTATATCGATTGGGCAAAAATATTTTATAAAATTATTATTTCCTAACTCATAGTTATCTTTTACAGACGCACTTTTAAACTGCGTTATGCCTAAGTGGAAAAATTGTAAAAAATGTGAAGTAGCTATAGATGTATATTCTCTAGAGAACGATTCTTTAAGTAATAGGCTATAAAAGTTATAATAAAACATGTCAGCTTCCAAAATATAAGCAAAGTTCATAGTTCATAGCATTGAAATAACTAATTAAGTAATTTTCCAGTTCTTGACAAGGTGACTGTCTAAAATAACTTAAAATGGAACTTTCAAACATGTCGAAAAGCTTCAAGTTGTTTTATCACTTTAACGAGACCACAATACAAATAAGTCGAAGGGGAAGGGTTCGTAGAACAAAACGTGGTTTCCATCTGTATTTAACTTTTCCAATTAGTAGGACAGAAGCTTATCTTAACAATCAACAAAGTTAAGGGGAGTAAGAAATCAAAACCTTGGTGACCTCTGAAGAATTCCTTTAAAGTATAGCCTTTGGAAAGTCAAAGTAAAACAAAGAAGTTTTAATTGTGTATAAGAATTTCGACGTTGCTGGATGTAGAACGCATGGCTTAGCGGTCAGAGCGCTTGAACTGTTTTCAAGAGGCGCAGGTTTAAATCGCGATGCTATCAATTTTTTATACGTTTTCTAAATATGTCTTTTTCAATTTCTGAAGTGTGCGATTAAGATTTTAAAAAAAATTAAAAAAAAAATTTACTCATTAATCTACTTTTTGATTACAAATGAAGAATATTATACATAAAATATTAATAGTGAGGCCATCCTGGTTTAAAACAGCGTCTAGCTGTATACGCGATTGATTGTGCATTCGATTCCCGCTCTGAGAAACGATTATATTTTAATTATATTCATTCCTCCGCTCTGGTATCAAAGACAATGCGCGGCGTTGAGTACCGCCATTCAACACGCAATGTCTCGATTGCGAGCCGAAAGTGGAGAACGGACTGTCTAAACCTAGTGTTCTCTCTAACTGCACCGCTATGTTGGAAAAACTGTGAAGCTGATTAAAATTAATTTACTAAATAACAACATAGTTTCCAAATTTCATAACGATTATGATTGATAATAAAATATAAATATGCGCAGACGCAGCATTTTGTGCTATCTGATTACCAGATCGATGACAGTCATAGTCACACGCGCATGACTGACACTTGACACTGTAACAATTTGTTATTAGATTATCTGTGAATTAGCATACGAGTTATATAATGCTAAAGTAGTTTATAAATAAATATGTTAGTCCTTCTATTTTTGTTCTTTAATAAGCTGTATTTATCTATTTGCTTAGATTATCGTTGTTTGCAAAGTGGTATATAATTATAATCTATTGAATATTGTCTTATCATTATGTTTCCAATTTTTTATTACTTTTTCATTTCCCTGCGTTTACGGCAGGACTTTTTGGTGGTGAAAGCTAACGTTGTCTATAACATCTATATTATAAAATTAAATACACTTCCGTATAGAATTGAAGACCAAAACAAAAAGCGAAAGAGATAAAATATTTTGTTATAATATTTTTATGCAAATTTTGTTATGTTTAACCATTTATATTGATACTGTGTAATTTCCTTTTGGGCTTAATGAAATATACGGAGCATATAAAGTACTAAGTAAACTTATATAACTTTATAGGAATTAATTAATTTCATACCTTTGATGTTGACAAAGCGAAGCTCTCAGATCATTGATATCAAAACTATTGAAACAGGGATGCGAAGGATAGATAAGAACTATACGCCGCAAAACATTGTTGGAGGAGATGACACTCACACTTGACAGAACAAAAGCCTTTTAAAAAGTGTCTGGAAACGAGTATCATAACAAAGCAGTTTCCTAGGACATCCCCAATGGCTAGGGGAAATTCAGGGGAGCATTTACATGTCACATTCCATATGAATATTGTGCAAATAAGAAACGAACCATTTATAGGTATGTCCTATCTCTTACAAGCACAGACGTTTAAGAGATATAAAAATAAGACAAAAGATAGCTTTTGTCTAAAGATAGCTTTAGCTTGGGCGAAACCACTCAATGTTTGGAAAACTTCAAATATTGAGTGAATAGTTGTTAAAAGTGTAAGTAGGTGATGGTCCAGCTAATAAATATTTTTTAAGAAAATTCACACCTTACAGATTAACTATTATGGGCGATTTTTTACTTTTTTTTAATATTCACAACAATTTCAAATGTTCATAATCAAGAGCTATAAATATGCTTCTAAAATTTTGTTACTATTTTAAACAATCCTCGTTTAATACCTCCTCGGCCTCGTTACGTTAAATTTAACGTTAAAAATATTTTTGAACTTAGTTAATCATCTATACTTATGTAATCGCTTAACAATGACGTCATCATGGCCAAACCGCTGAACCGATTGTGATAAAATTTTATATAAGGATACTTGAGGGTCTTGGGATGAACAGGATAAGTTTAAAATGTAGCCAATTTTTCTCCCATTTTTCCAGGAATTTAATTGTTTTACGAAAAGGCCGCTGAAAATACGAAACATCTATAGTTCACACCGGCGATGCCGCGAGCGGGTCACTAGTATATTATATTATGAACTGAATATTGTATTAAAAGTTTTATTATTATTATGTAGTTTCACACCTTTTCCAGCAGCGTTAGCAGAAATAACTTAGTGTCAAGACACTCCGTTCACCAATTTCATTTTTATAGCGGTTTGTCTTGACAAAGTAATGCTTATAAAATTTCCCTTTAACACACATAAAACTAATTATTGAATTACAAAAGATATTAACGGAAAGGAAATGTTAATTTGAACAGCGGAACGAATAAACTTAAGCAATTAATATTCATCGGAACTATCTTATAATGACTTTATAAAAATTTGGTGAAAACAAATTGTGCTATAATAATTGCTCTAAATATTTTGCATAACGGCAGTGTGGGGAACAAAATTGAATGGCACAGTCTACCGCACGTGTGGTCGGGGTTTCGATTACGGTGGGGTCTATTCATATAGATCCTTGTTCCGGTGTGTTTGGAAATAAGCCACCTAACTTGAAATATTATCCAAGATAATATATTGTATACTAGTGAACCACTCGGCTACTTCGCCTGTGTAACCAACACGTCTAAAAATATATATATATATATTTTTAACATTTTATAAAGTGGTTATTCGCACAATTAGGGAAATTGAAAAAGACATGAAAACGTATACAAATTTGTTTTTGTATTTATACATTCTAAGGTTTTGTATTTTCACGCGCCCGTGTTCTCACTTAAATCACGAGCTTTGGTTAAATTTGTAATTTAAATTGTTGTATTTTTTTATTTATGTACCGATTCAAATAAAATAAATCGGTACAACCGTTTTCTGAGATTAGCATGCACAAACTCAGACAAACAGAAAAAGAATAAAAATAATTAATTTGTGTTCTATTACATTGATAAATATTTTTTTTCATGTATTACATGCAGTGATCAGTTACATATTTGTTATATGTGTAGACATTATATTTTTATATATTGTTTCGAAAGAAATACAGTTACAATACGTATTCATTAATTCTCGATTCATTGCATGACAATTAACTAATAGAGCAAAGTTGTTAGAATAATGATTAGTCCTCTGCGAATCTAATAGATATGTAATGAAGCTAAAACTACATTGTTAATTTTAGATGTATTCCAGGCCTACATTTAGGCATTGAGTAACGTTAGTTAGGCTTGTCTGTGTTGACCTATAATATTGTATAATGTGTAGTCTCCAAAGGAAGATAACGAACGGACTTGATTAGATTATCTATGTGTATTCAAAATACATAAATTAAGATTCACGTTAATAACGAAATATATACTATATTAATGTGTTTTAAAGTATATTTAGACTTAAAAATAATTTAAAAATGCAGGGTAAATTACCGTTATACTAGTAATAATTCTGCTAAATTATTATTACTTTGATATTGATATATCGTAACGACATGTAAAAATATATATTTTCATTAATTCCGGACACGTGTGCAAGTTTTTAAGCAAATCGGAGTCCAAGAAGTGTGACCAAATAAAGTTGTAAGGTTTTTTTACATTTCAATTTTTTAGTTTTTTTTAGCTTTACCCTTTATCCTTAGCGGGATAATCAGAGAGAAATATTCTCTATATTTCTACGAAGCTATTAAAAGGCTCATCTTCTTGATTTCATCAATAAAAGCTCAATTTTAAGGTATACTTATAGATACGACCTTAGAATGATACCAATGCAGCGATACCAATCAGAGCTATTTCGAACGTGACTATAGCAAATAGACAAGGTTTTACAAATACATTTCTAAGTTAGCAAAATACTCGTAGATACAGAATCTAATGAGGTTAGCCGTGTAACAGTCAAGTAACGTTTTGCAGAGCGAACATTTTCTCATCATGAAATTTAATTTTAATAAAATTGTGTTTATTGCGATAAATTAAAGCTTAGTACTATTATTGAAGTATTATTATTGCGAAAAACATTTTTAGAAAACGTATAAAAATTTGAACGCAGCGGAATTCAAACCCGTGCCTCTTGGAAACCGTCCAAGCGCTCTGACCGCTAAGCCATGCGTTCTACATCCGGCTACGTCGAAAATTTTATTTTTATTTTTAGAGCGTTTGGACGCACACAGACAGACAGACTAACTGGTCGCGCAGTTACATTTTGATTATATTTATATAGATACAATTAAAGTTTAAATTAAAACGTAAGCAAGCAAGCTAATATAAGACAAATGAATGAGAAGTTAGCTTCTCGTGTGTATGGGTAAGTAGAAAATTAGATACAAGTTCTAAATAGACGCTGTCGAATAAGTTGGAAGCAAATATCCTAGTTCGCTGGTTAAGTTTCGAAGTTATGGTTTTAATGTTTGTAGAACTACATGTTGTGTATGTAATTTATTAATGAAATGGGTATTATATAAATAAGATAATTAATTTTTTTTACAGATTTACGCCTTTTCCCTCATAGAAGGGCAATCATAGAGAACTAATAAATTGAAATGAAATTGGAAATGATTACAAAAATATATTGGAAATAATTAAAATAAATATAATCATTCCCCCGAGTGGAAATCGAACCTACAACCATCGCACATATAGTCAGACGCTGTCACACAACACCACGATAGCCTCTTATAATATTTTATTTGCTATACAGTTGAAAATTGATACTACGTAAGTATTTGTTTTAGTAACCTAATGCTTGTGTCATTATTGAATTTGATCAAAGTTTGTTTAAATACGAAAATGGGTCGTGGATCCGATCCCGGCTCGGAGGAACTATTATATTTAAATTATTCTCATTTCTTTACTCTGGTGCAAGACAAAGCGCGGCGTTGAGTTACGCCAATCAACATGTAATATCTCGAAATTGGGCAGAAAGTGGCGACACTAGGTTCACTCTGACTACCCTACTATTCGGGAACAACGGTGAAGCTAAAAATAATAATAATAGTTGATAAAAGAGAAACAACAAATAGGAAAATAAATTAAATCGTGACGTCGATGAGGTGTAGTTCAGACGTGATCAACTGCATACAATGATTGGTTCTAAAATCAAATTTCTACCAATACAATGTTGGCATTTAAAAGACATAGGTTTCCTTAATCTGAGAGGAAAATTGCATGTACAATGTCTCTGTTTGGGGATAGGTGCAACGATAAAACATACAGTTTTTTGTAGCAAAATAAATATAAAATGACTTGAAAACCAGGACCTCTTTATATTTGCACTAAGTCCTGGATAAAGGCACGTTTCAAATTCCAGCTATATTGTAAAATGCAGGAAGCTGAAAGTTTTAAAAGGAAAAATATTTTATACATGGCTTAGAGGTCAGAGCGCTTGGACTGTTTCCAGGAGGCGCGGGCTCATATCCCGCTAAAACTTAGCAATAATCTAAGTTTCGAGATATTTAAAATAACCTGAGTATCCAGATTTTAAATATTTCTACAATACAGTACTACTGGGTAGTTTCTTATAAGTTTTAATCTGATCAAAATCAATGGTATGGTTTAACTCAAGCAGCGCGGTCTTGTAAACTCACTGTTTATTGAGACATAACTCATTTATATAGCTGCTTGGCTTCGCAGCGCCATGACTTTGCCGTACAGAAGCTATAGGAATAAATTGATGCTTACAAAAGAAATAGAAACATGTCGACTAAGGTATAGTGTAGTTTTTTTTGCACTGTGCGCTCTTTAACTTCGAAGGAAACCTACTAATATTATAGGATAAGCATAAACTATTTTTTTACTATCTTTCTAGCAAAGGCATGTGGTTCATGCTATTAAAATATAGTATTGCCATCGACCCGGACACGTGTGCATATTTTGAAACAAATAGGACGGAAAAAATGGGTTAAAAAGTTATGATATAGGTTTTCTTACATTAATTCATTGATGGATTGATAGAAATGAAGCCAAGGGTGTAATAAATGGCCAGTATAACATAATCTTTTCTCTCTTTTTTTTGTATAGAGAGAAGTTAGTGATACTTTTTTATACTCACTAGTTTTTTCCCATTTAAAAAGAAAAGTAAAATAAAAGTTAACATTTTTGTGGTGAAATATTGAAATTGAGCGCAAGTTGTAAGACACAATAAACAATAAACAAGGATATTGGAATTTTAAATGCCCTTCCCCTGTTCTGTTACCTACCTGTCTTAGGCTACGCGTGTAAAGCGGCGATTATACTACAATTTGTTTCTACCCTCAAGCTATGAAATACTTCTGTATTACGATGGGTTTTTTCTCAAGCCTAATTTTAAATTCCGTTACTAACTAATACCTACGGGCTCCAGATTTTATGTACTTATTTTATAGTTTTTCGGAAGATAGCGAAGTGGCATGAAATAAAAGATACTTATAGACTTAAAATGTTAGTATTTTGTTTAAAGTACTAAGGAAACGCGGGCGCGAGGCGCGGGTTCAAATCCCGCTGCGTTTAAATTTTTATACGTTTTCTAAATACGTCTTTTTTTTAAATGTTAGTCTTAGTTGATTAAAACAAAAAATAGCTTTGCAATTTTTCTTGCATAGTAGGGGGTAGGCAGAGAGAACCTAGTGGCAAGACACCGTTTTTCACTTTTCGCCCGAATTCAAGACATTATAATTGAATAATAGAATATAACGCTGCACTTTCGGTTTACGAGATTGGGGAAATAAAAATCGACACGGCCACCGCGATTTTAACCAGACGTTGTCTCACTGCACCACAATGGACTTTCATATAAATAGTTTTTTATGTATTTTTATATTTTAAAAATAATAATAACATTAATGTAATATAAATTCTAAAATAATAACATCGAAAATTCAAATTAATTTAGGTTTAGGGTCGTCCATTCTCTACAATAACACAAAACTTGTCCCAAGCGTTCAGGATTCGCATCAAGCCTCCGAGGCTTAAATAAATTTATTAACAAGGAACATTTCGTGACCGGCCCCGACCATAAGTCACCTTATGGTTGTCACGATGAAATTTAGTGTAAGTCTGCGATTGCATTAGGAAATGTATTGTTCCTTGAAGTATACAACATTTTGTAACAGCTTATTATCTCTTACTGTAATAAAATAGTAACAAATTCAGATTTCACCGATGTTTTCGATAGTTTTTGCGTTATCATACAAGTTTATTAGAAAAAGACATATTTAGAAAACGTATAGAAATTTGAACGCAGCGGGATTTGAACCCGCGCCTCTTCAAATTTTTATACGTTATCTACATATGTCTTTTTCAATTTCCTTAGTGTGGGAATAACACTTAAAAAAATGTTAACAAAATGTTTATCAGAATTTTAACATAGTTATTCATAATAAATTTGTAAATTTCATTTTCATCATTACTAGTAAAGTAAAACAAAAAATTGTCTTGATTATTCAATGACGTCGCAAAACTGAGACGTGTCTAGTCAGTAGGTGGCCTAAGTCGCAAAGTTATAGGATATTTGAAACATTAATTTAGAATCCTTTAAATCCAATGAAAAAATACAAAAAAATCAAAAATTAAATAATCGTGAACGAGTTAATAATTGTTAAACAATTGAGTGTATTGTAACTGAGGCCGCGTTTTCTAGATGACACATCCTAACAGCAACAAGGATAAACAATCATATTAAAATAATTAGTTGTGCCTGCGACTTTGTCCGCGACGAATTACTTACTAAGCTACTCCTTATTACATCAGCTATCTGTCAGTGAAAGTCCCGTCAAAATCGGTCCAGCCCAAACAAACAGAAAACAGTAAAAAGCGGTTATTTAAATATGAAAAACATACACTCCAATCTTATTTATTTTTGTATAGATTGATATAAAATGTGTTTTGTGTTTTCTTAAGCTTTGGACATATATTTAATGTAAAAGGATATGACTTCGAATTTCACAACACTTTATATTTTGTATATGAATCATTGTTATATAAATATACGAATATACACACACATGTATGTATGTTGTATATAAATATATATATATGTAATTATAGTATTATTATATTTCTATTTATAAAATTTTACACATTAATTAAGGTGTATTGTATGTTTATTTCCTTGGTCCACCACCTGGGACTCGTTTATCGTATCATTATTATAACAGCTTCTTTGCGGCCTTAAGGTTATCTGGAAGAGATGGCTACTTAGCCATAAAAACGCCTATTATGTATTACTTTTTTATGTGTTACATACATAGGTATGTAAAGCCATAGGGTTTTTGTCCTATTTAATGATGTGTACAAATAAAGTAATTGTAATAAATCATAATTGCATACCTTGTGTATATATTATTATAACATTTCATATTTTTTAAACCATTATACAAAATCTGTTTCACTATACAGCTATCAATGTTCGTTAATTATAATATAGTCGGAACAAATAATGGTGTATTTGCAGGTGCCTCTAACCGTTAAATACGAAAGCATTTATACACGAGCCAGAGGCAACTTGCAAATTGGTAGTTTAATACGACCTTTTTTAATAATTGTAGGTGTAAAATAGCCCACATTACGCTAGTATACGTTATAATTATGTAAATTCGAAAATTGACGAAATTATTACGCTATGAGGGGGCGAGTACGACTATTACTTTATAAAAATATTATAAGAATTCAATGATTTTTTTTGCCTTGGAAAATCACACTAAACAAATTTAAAACTTGCAATGTATGTAAAAGATAGCCTAAGAAGGTTTTATTGGAATGCGCGTGGAGTTCTTAGTATCTAAGATAAACATAGAAAACTCAAAGATATTACCGCGGAAACCATGTTTTAACTGTAATCACCTATAACGCGACTCATTTGCTAATGGCACAAATAATCATTTTAAGAGTCGCACTAATGACACGAATAGCCAACAGCAATTTCTTCTTAACTAAAGTAATTTACTTTAACTTAAGAAATATATCTTCGTCCTTCGAACAAACAACCAGTTCTAAAGTTATAAGAGTGATACGCCGGGTACGTTCCGGAGCGAAATGAACGGGAGGCGACACGATACCCATCGAAATAAGAAAAAGGTATTAGGGCTTCGATCATAAAGGATAAAATTCCAAAGCGCAAGTCATTGTGCAATGAACTGCATTTTCGATACAGATTGCTAGCGTTCATCTATCACGATTAAACATCTCGCTCGTCTAACGGGAGCTAAGCAACTTGTTCAAGAATAACCATTATTGCAATTTCGCAAACTCTTATATAACAAGCAAGGAAACAATGTAAAGCAAGCTTTACCAATTTAGCTGGTAATAATATTTTGTTACCAGCTAAATTGGTAAAGCTAGATAAATTATTTCAAAACTTGTCGACTATCAAAGCATCACTGTAACTGGCAACCAATCGGATGGCGGTAAATATGCCGCTGCCATAAAATAACAGAAGGATTATTTACATACATTAGTTTCTTCATATATCTTCTCCTTGCGGTGAGTAGGGTATACGTTTCTTTCTGCCCGCCCGTGGACAAATATTTCATTTTCGCAATTTTCGACTTCATTCGGTGACCGGCTGTCAATTCACAATTGTTCACAAAAACTAACAACCTATCGCACAGTCTCGTTTCTAAGTCTCCTTTCGTAAAATCCTTGTAGTAATTTTGCAGCTATCCTACAATAAAGAGAAATCAATTTGAAGGGTTTTATTTACAGGATAGGCACTTTACTACTGGAAGTGTTACAAGCTATTGTTTTAAAGCATGATAAATGAGGAAATTTAGTATTAAAATAATTAGTCATTGTATACCAAGTAAAATAAGGAAAACAAAGCTTAATAATATTTGTCCCATATCCATGCAGCATGCGAAACTTGTAAGGACAAAATAATATATAGTGATATACCACGCAACAGAAAACAATACAATTAAGCAAGCAGATAGCGATATATAAAGGGATATCGATATAATCGAAATCAACAGTATCGATAACTACTTGATGCAAAGATATAAGGTTTATTAACGTTACTATTATATTAATTACTATACATTACAAAGCATTATTTACAGTCACGAAGAGCAATGTATCGATAACGGTATCTTTAATATATCAGAGACAATTTCGATTACGCGTCTTGAGATAGAATTCAAATATGTTGAGCATATCATAGTCAATATCCAAACGATATTTATATTTCCATGTTTCTCAATAATTGGAACATATGAGCGTTAATAGATAAATGATATAATAGTTGTTTGTACTCAAAAGAACAAAAAAATTCCAAATTTATTTTAATCGGTAAAATCGGTGGTAGTCTTTATGTTAATTGACGATTCGAAAGTGCTTGCCTATTTGAATAAAGTGTATTTTGATTTTCGGTAGGGAAGCAGAAACAAATGTTAAATCAATCTTAGGTAACTTAATAAAGTGTCCAAAATTTTAAGTGAAATATTGACTGAACCAAGGTTTATATAATCAAATTAATTCATCAAATATATTTACTCATGCATACACATATATGTATTTATTTAGTGGATATGATTTTGAAGAGGTGATTTATAACGGATCATAATACTTGGGTGACGTTAAAACAGCTTGAATTGATGTTACCAATGTAAAAGAAACGAGCAAATGTAGCTCCAGAATTTTAACGATATCCGATTTGGAATCTGAATACCGATAAATATTTAATCAGTACGATCAATATTTTCAATGACCAAAATGGACGTCATGGCGGCGGAACTGGTTAGTATACAAATGATATGGATACGAGTTCAATTATTTTTTAACGAAAACATTTTTGTTTAAATTATGAAACATTTTTGTATGGTACAATGAAGCGCGCGAGTTTCCTCACTCAACATAATTGGTTTTTTTTTATTTGTCACTAAAATGTGGAAAGTGGAGAACAGATTATTTATACTTCTTCTACCTTCTCTCTTTCTCTGAGAATTTTCTCGGCCGATAATACGGACAAGTATAGATGTAATAAAATCCTGTGAATTTAGTATAATGCAACAAAAAAAGATGTTGGTATTGCTGTTAGTGTAATAGGCACAAAAATAATTTGAAGTACACATGTGTGATAAGTTTATTATATTATAGGTAACTAATAAGCACAAACTAGTATATTATTAATGATACAAAGAAAATATTTTTTAATGACGAAGCGTTTTTATGTAAGCGAAGCATAGGTATAGCTTTGGAAGCCAACTGAGTTTTTGTGCACAGATTAATTTATAACTTGTTATGGTATATCTGTACATACATTCGATGTGAATACTAAATAACAATAGAACTGTTTTTGCTCCTCGTAGAGATATGAATATGCTCATATTAATAAAAACAAATGACTTATATATAAGTTAATTACCCTTTATTCTTTTAAACAATGGTCATCTTGAACCGTATTAAAAATATAGAAACATATAGAAACGTGCCTTTAAATATACTTAAAAATTAAAAATACTTCTAATTATTTTATATTAAAATACTTATTTTAAATTAAATTAAAAAAAAAATTGTCGATTAATGCGTATTTTGGAATAATACTTTAATCGACGTGTTCTATTCCCATTCGACCTACTACCTACGAAAATATAGGCGATTAATCCGCCTAAAATAGTTTCGGGTAAAATATATTAAAATCACGAAAACCAAAGATTTTATTGTACTTCTAAATAAGTAATTGTATTTATTTAAATTGACTATGACAAAATAATGGCGACTCTAATTAAAAAAAAAAAAAAATTATATAACATTTATATTGTATAAAATTTAATTTTATATAATATAATATTTATATTATATAGTATTATATAAAATTTAATTATATAATATAAGCACATATTACACAGACAAGGCTCTAGTAATATCATTTTAACAGAAATAACATTAATTAGATTTTCACTACAATCAAATTAGGTACTTATGAATTCGGATTCATTTAATATTAATTCAACCTATACTCAGACGAGGTTGCAAAGATAAGTTTTCGAAGAAATATCAAATAATTTTTTTAACCGACTCTAAATTGATGTAGGATTGCTGTGGGCGAAACTACGGGCAGTAATTGTTAAAATTATTTTATATTATAGTTTTATAATGGTAAGTACCATAAGCAAATATGTAGTTCAAACAAACAGTATAGCGACAAAGACCTGCCACTTGATTAGTGTAGGTAGGTTATTTTGCAATTCCAGTGTTCAGTGTCCATTTATTGTTAAACTTAACAGCAAAAACTATTATATTATGATGTAATCGTAATCGTTCCATTTATATGGCGGACGGATTTGAATAAGCACTATGGTATTGATTGACAGCTTGTTATACGATTTTTAGAACTGATTGTTACGAATGTCGATCGTATCGGTGTTATAAATCTTATTTTGGTATAATATTTCAAATAATTTTGTTACAACAGATTCATTTTTTTACAAGTTTTCATTGAACTTGCCTTATTAGGTAGTATGGGTCAAATCTTGCAAGCTAAATTTGACCCACTTCTCGTTGTCCGGAGCTGAAATTTAGAATATTACTTAAGTTTTGCTGACAATTTAATTATAGGTATAAAATCAATATTGTTGGTAATCCAGATTACAAAATAGCAAAGTGAATTAGGTATATATTTTTGTACAATCCACCCAATATGGGTATCAAATGAGAAAGATTTTCTTTTAGAATACTATTGTATTCTAGCCATGAAAAAAAATAATAGCTTGTTTTTAAAACTAATTTTCATCAACGTAGTTAAGTACCGTATTGAACTTTTCTTATAAGAACTTAAACGAAGTAAGATCTCCATCCTCTTCCCTTATAAGGTAACCATGAGACTTCGCTTCAAATTAGACTCAGAATTTTATGTGGAATTTGTATATATTTATAGCTATATAGCTACAAGCTGTCGTTATATCTTAGTCTGATGTATAAACTATATCACTGTAAAGTTTATTCTACATCCATATAAGAGTTCTTACGTGAAAGGGTCACAAACGTCCATCATTCCATCCTCATAAATTTATGCATTTATAATTTTTCGAATGATACACGTAGTTCAATATGTTTTCTTTATATACAAAGCAAAGACCTACAATCTATTTTCAACATTCATCATTATAATAATATTTGTCTATGAAAATAGTTTTATCAAAATAGGTCAACATTTGTAAGTTCCATTTAACGATAGAAAGTAAATAGCGTAAATGATAAAGTTGGGGTATCTTCAATTATCACAACATATTGTTTAGTTTATAGAGAGGTCGACGTAGCGACTATCAATCATAGTAACTTCAACGACTACAATACAATAGTATTGATTAAATTGTTAATTTAAATTATATGTAACATTTCCAGCTATTGATTGCTTCTTTTGTAATACATATACATTTACACAAATGTAACATAAAAATGTAATGCATATATTTAAAAAACGTATAAAATTTTGAACGCAGCGGGATTTGAACCCGCGCCTCTTGAGCACCGACGGACTTGACTTTTATACGTTTTTATTAAATATATGGTTTTCAATTTCCTAAGCGTGTGAATAACACTTTCAAAACAAATGTTAAAAATGTAATTGTTATAAAAACAATGCTTCATGCTTTATCCTGCATAGCAGAGCATTCAGAAGACCTAGTGTCAATATAGTCAAAACAAGAGTTATTACGTATCGAGTGACGCATTTCTACACCTTTACGCTTTGTCTTACCAGAGCGGAGAGATGAAAATAATAAAAATATAACCACTACCCTCAGTGGGAAACGAACGAAACATCTTCACGGTCTTTTAGTATGTTTTACCATTTTTTATTAACTATAGTATAAGAATTACTAATTCAAAACTTATCGCCCTAAGTGTTTTGAAATTAGGATAAGTGGCATAGTTATAATACTCGCTTCTGAGTATCGATGATGATCAACAAAGGCAATCTTTTGATATACATTAACTTATTCTACTTATAAGTAGCTAGAGGCGGTTACTGTCCGCATTCTTATGAAACTATCGAAACTATATTTCATGTTTGATTTCTCTATTAGATTAACTTGTTGTTAGCCCTGCTATGCGGGATAAAGCGTGAAACTAATTTCACGATGTCTTTGTAAAGTCTTGTCTTACGTAGGATAATGATAATAAATTAAACAATTTTGTTTCTGAGTGTGTTTATTTTTGACCCTTAATGTTTGTGGGTTTGATACCCAAACCCACAAACATTAAATTTACAGTCACTATGCCAATAGCAATACTAACTTGTTGATAACTATTATTCAATAAAATAATTAATAATCATTTTTTTATACATGTCGTGTTAATGTAAAAAGTGGTACTATTGACGCGTGATTACCCGTTGCCTTAGCAACGTGTATATCACTTTATACAAAAGTGTATGTCAAACGCATGGTATTGTGTGTAATATTTATTTCAATTTAATGTCGTTTAACGTATAATTTTAATGGCTTGTTGCACTTTTCCATTAAATACGCCACATTTTATATTCATCCGTATTTTATTTTCTCTCATATTTTTTGTAAAAAGGATTGAAATTATTCCTTAATGTATTAATATTATATAGATCTAGTCATACATTATTTAACGTAAGCCAAAACTAACTTCACCAAATTCCTTTGTCTAAGCCAGACTTATTGTTAATATTTTGAATAACTTTCCTTTGAGTTTAAAGCAAACGCAAAACCTATAGCTTGACATCTAATATTTTTATGTAGTAAATATCAAAACCATTTGTTTGTTTTGCCTTGATCTCGTTTACCAAGGTAGGCATAGAGTAGCTAGTGTCAAGACACTCTGTCCTCTGCATAATTATTATTAATTATAATACTTAATAGTTTTAGAGATTACGAAAACTGGAGTATTTTTAAAAATTATTAGAAAAGCTCACTCAAGTTGATTTGTACAATGAATATTTATTTTTCTATTATGATTAACCCTGCTATGTAAAGTTTGCGATAAAACCACAAATTATAAGTGACACTTAAACAGAACGCATATTCGACGAAAGCACAGAAAGCTCGTAAACAGTGAAACTTTAATGCACCTCAAACACTTATGATGCTAATTTTTTACATACATTCTAACGAATTACTTTTACGACGAACTTACTTTTTAAGTGGATTTTCATTTAAGTGCAGGCATGGTAAAAAAAGCTCAATAACCGATCGATTATTATTAAATTAATTTCATTTCTCCGCTCGTGTTAAAAAAAAGTGTGGCGTTTACTTGCGCTACTGTTGAATAGCAAAATTCAAAATAATGCCTAAATTTGAACTTCTGTAAAAAAATACATTGTGCATTAAATTAAAAAAAATATATACAAACTTCTATTATTTTATACAGTACTCCTAGTATTAAATATAATATTTTATTACTGTAACTATAGAGATCTTCTCTTTAAAAAATTAACTCTATTTACACAGCTATAAAAGTTATTTCATAACTACCAACCCGATTTATTAAGAACTCCTTGCACTTACAAAAACGTTAAGCTAATATTAGCTTAATAATGGCAATGTAAATTCTTTAAGATTTTATACCGCATTTAGTGTAGACGGTAAAAATATATATCTTTTGCTAACTGCTGATATGCGATAAAAATAACATTTTATAAACCATATCTGTTGATGGGCTCGATAATTATTGCTATATATTATTCTTTACTTTGTAAGATATTATGCAATTTCCATATCAAAGAAGATTCTTTATAAATATCTGTTCATATTTGTGATTTATTATTTACTAGCGACCCGCTCGCGGCTTTGCCTACGTAAATTACACAACTAAACTATTTCGTATTTTCGCCCGCCCGCGTTCTCATTTAAATCACAAACATTGCTCAAATTTATAATTTCAATAGTTGTCATTTTTTTATTTATGAACCGATTGAAGGTATAGCCGTTTCTGAGGTAAGCGTGCACAGGCATCAGAAAATTAAATTAAAAATCAATGTTTTGGGTTCTATTATGTTGGTAAATGCCCACAACATATTTTTTTTCACATATGTATCAGTTACATTTTTATTATATGTATAGATAGATTTATGATACCATCGCGACAAAGTCAGCGTAGATTTGAGCTCCGCCACTCTACACGCAATATCCCGATTTCAGGTGGAAAGTGGAGAACGTGTCTTGGCACAACGTTCTCTCTAACCTTGCTATGTGAGAAAAAGCTCGAAGCTGTTGATATTTAAAAAGGAGAAGCTTGATATTTGTAGCTAATTATTGGAAAAAATATAAGTCATTAAAAATTCTCGAAACAAGTCTCGATTAGTAGCAGTAATATGTAGGTACTCTAGTTCCATGCATTTCAGGCTGAGAGAATCTAGTGTCAAGTAGTGTACAAAATACAGAATCTCTTGTCTTCTTCACCCGACTTGAGACAAGGTGTATAGTGGTGGCAATCAACAGCGTGTTTTGTGTTACCAGAGCCGAAAAATTAAATTAATCACAGAGATGAAACTATTTGTATTAAATGACAGACAAATGCCACCTCAGTCTATCTGTGACCACGGACTACTGTAAAGTGTTCGAAACGTCGGGTTCTAAAATGCATTTTCGAATACCAATATTATACGCGATTAATCCGGTTAAAAATAGTTTCATTTCAAAATGTGTAATAATCGTGAAAATCAAAGAACTTATCAATCAAAGAGGCCTATCTCACTCTCTTCCGCGTCGACTTTATTTAAAGATGTATTTTTAATGATATTTTTCTCTTTAAAAGTCTAGTTCATATGGATTACTTAAAATGTATGTCTTGATATATAGTTAATATCCACAACTCATAAATACATATTAATAATATTAACGGACTAAATCTTCTTATATAATATCTTTATTATTAGCTTGTAAACAATACTATGTAACTTGAGATTTTAGTATTTGTTCTTGTAAGATCACAATGATACAAGCAAGCCGTGCAAGGTTGTCAAAACAGGTCAAGTGTAAAGTATGTTTGACACACTATGCTAACTATTTAAAAAAATACATCTATTAAGAAAAAAATAATAACATATTCAGTTAGACTTTCCCAAAAACTTTATATATTTGCAGTAAATAAACTTAATAATTTTAGTTCCAATCGATTCAGTACATAAGTTCATATTTTATTACAATATATATAAACAATTAAAAATTAAAGAAATATATAAATTTTCGCAATAATAATTATTTCTTCTTAATTGTAATCTAAAACGATCCAGTTAACCTAATAATATTTTAAGTAACTTTTAAATAAAGGAGAAAGAATTATAAAAAGACCTATAAAGATGAATGATGCTTAGTAGATATTTTAAGAGTTATGTATTTTAAGAAAATAATCCATACATATAATAAAAATGTAACTGATCACTGTCTGTACATGAAAGATATATAAAAAAAATATTACGGGCATTTATGAATGTAACCCCAGAACCCAAAACAACGATTTTTTATTTTCTTTTCTGTTTGTCTGTTCGTTTGTGCACGCTAATCTCAGATACGCTTAACCGATTAAAGCGAAACGGCTTAACTTGCAATTTTGACTATACTATTGTGGTAAACTTCCCTTAACATTAGTTTTTATTTAATTTCAATCAGTTCATAAACAACAAGTTACAACTATTTATATATTTATAAATTTGAGCAAAGTTTGTGATTTATGTGAGAACACAGGCGGCCGAAAAAACTAAATAGTTTCGTCAAGTAGTTTACGCAGGCGAAGTCGCGAGCGGGTCGCTAAACATTAATATGATAGTAATAAAATACACTGTATATTAGTCAGTGTTCTGTGGTCCTAGTTATTCTACAAAAATGGTGTGCGAATACAAAAAAAAAAAATACTTATAGTGCCAGTCACGTAAAAAATGATTATTATCAGAGAAGGGACTCAACATCACTCTGCGGCACTCTTTAATGAATGAGTAAATGCGATTCGTGTTTAGTTTACGTTTAAAGGCATACATATTTATTATTTCTTGTGCAGGATAATAATGAATTAAATCATTTATCTATTTTTAGGTAAAAATATAACTTTTAGATGAACAATAAATTAGATATTATTTTTAAAATTAATTTGTACATTTTATTGATTATTACATACTATTTGTGTTCATTGGAAATCAAACCTGTGTCGTTCAGCTCAGCTTCAGTACTCTTAGTCGTTTAGAGTTTAGTACCAACTTTCCATGCTGATATGTGAGATAACTTGGCAAAAATATTATACCTACATACCTAGATGCAACAGGTTACTTTATAGAAAACGTAAAGATTTGAATGCAGCGGGATTCGAGCCATACGTTCAAAACGAACGTTCAAATTTTTATACGTTTTCTAAAAATGGTTTTACAATTTCCTAAGTATGTGAATAACACTTTATAAATGTTAAAAAAGGTTTCTTTATTCTTTTAAACAAATATTTTAATGTTAATATAAGAATTTCGTTTTGTTTGCTAATGCATAGTAACTTAACCTGTACAATAAATGGGAATTTTAATGTGTGTCGACGAGCAGTTCGCTTTATTTACTTTTGCGCTGCATTTACGGTCATAAAGTAACTCTTGCATATAAATATGTGTTTTAACTGGGTACATTTGCGTAGAAAATTTTTATTAGGCTCTGTAACTTATGATTTTATTCTACGTAGAAAATATATTAAAATATATTTTACGAGTCGACCTTGACGATAATTATTTAGTGCATACTAATATGAAAAGAAATAAGCTTTAGTTTATCTATATGAAAATCACATTTGCTTAGAAGTCAGAGAGAATTTGGAGACAGATCATTGCCTTGTCTAAATCTAAATAATTAATTCTAAATAATAATAATTTAAATAATAATAAAATTAAATCTAAATAATAATAATTTAAATAATAATAAAATTAAATCTAAATAATAATAATTTTGCATTATAATTACCGTTCTTAAAAATTTTGCATAAACGCAACTTGAATAAGCAATTGAAATACCGATTTTTCTATAATATTGATTGAAAAATCAGAGTTATAAATAAAGAACAACTGTGAGGTCTAGTTTAAATCATTTGAATAAAACTTAAAAATAATTGTAAAAATTAAGATGTATTTCGAATTGCATTTCTTGCCCAAAAATATGGCTCACGACATTATTGACTAATTGAATAACAAGAAGGCGAGGCCAACAGCTCCTACGCGTAGGATATCGTAAATCTAGAACTTGTCTAGACAATACTGGCTGCCAAGTAAACTACGTGACTTAGTGCCAAATACCCACGTATGCAACAAGCTTTATGAATTTTAAGGGTTGTTACAAATTAGATACTCTTTATATATATATATATATATATATATATATATATATATATGCATAAGTAGATATAAAAAGTAACAATAAAGGAGAATTCATCTTATCGCGTTTGGCTTTGCATCCTATCGCTGTTGGTCGAATCTGGGACAGACCACGATGTACAATATTTGGATCAACCGCAGCTTAAATTGTAGGTGAAATTATTATTACCGTCATAATTCATATTAAAAATATATTGCATACATTTTTGTACAATGTGACATACATATTGCAAAGGCAACGCGACCACAGACCTACAAGTTACTTTTGAAGTGGAAAATATTAAGACAACTTATATAAGAATACTATATATATAGTATAACATAAAAGACATATGTAGAAAACGTATAAAAATTTGAACGCAGCGGGATTTGAACCCTCGCCTCTTGAAAACCGAAATTCTATCAAGAGGCGCGGGTTCAAATCTCGCTGCGTTAAAATTTTTATACGTTTTCTAAATATGTCTTTTTCAATTTCCTTAGTGTGCGAATAACACTTTAAAAAAATATAGTATAATATAATTTAATTAAATTAGCTAATATTCTAGTACACTACTAACTCAATAATAAATTATCTTCGAATCGTATAACAAGTTATCTTGTAAATACATAATTGTTATTTGCATTTCTATTAACATTAATGTCGCTGTCATTATGATCACATAAAATGAATAATAAAATGACATGCAGTACGAATTATATAATCAATGTTTATTAAACTGTAAAGTTTTTGATTGACTTTTTACAGAATTAACTTTTATGATATAGGTTTCTGAACTTCACATTTTTAAATTTGAAACGTTGATTGGCGGAACTCAACGCCGCGCTTTGTCTTCGAAATTAATTTGATTTGAATGCCATATCTGTTGCTTAATGCCATTCACATTAAGTGCTATTATTGACAAATAACAAACAATACCCAGTTACTTTAAGTATTTTATGTTATCTATAAACATTAAACGCTATTAGCTAGAGTGCCGAGTGTTTAATCTACAAACAGTATTTTACATTAGTATAAATATGAATTTTGATTTCAAGACAAGTTTTCAATTCAAGAACTTTTTAATAATATTTATGCCCTATTTTTTCATTGTGTTTTAAATATATATATAAAACTCTTCTGCAACAGCTGCAGCATTAAAATTTCTATAAGTTTTCTAAAAATGTTTTTAATAGTTAAAAATTTAATAGCACTATTAAGTTCATTCAGAGCGATTAAATTTGTGGTACATTTTTAGTGTAAATAATGGTAAATATTTACTTAATATGTAATTGTGTAGATTAAGTGGTAACTAAATGAACCTAGTCATTTAGTTCTACCATTCAATCTATTGTCAGTCTTCAATATATTGTCAGTGGGATCGACACGGTTCGACACTATGATATATCTACCTTGCATATGAAGTACAGGGGTAAAGTTAAAAAAAACAGCCTAACACCTTTTTTCCGCATATCAGGGTAGTCAAAAACAACCCAGTGTCAAGGCAGTTATTTCTCCACTAACTGCCCGAAATCGAACGACGTGTTGAGTGGCGTAATTTAATGTTAAATAAAAATAATTTTAATATAATCATTCCCCCCGATTGGGGATCGAACCTACAATCAATCACGTTAACACTCATACATCATCCCGCTACTCCCAATGGCTTCAAGATATAGTCAAGATTAAAAAAACAAGACTTAAATATTTAGGTACACAATTCAAATAATACAAATTGCTTCCATTAAAACTATACAATAGAAATTACTCTTTCATATGCAATGGTCATGAATGTATTAAAAAGTAATATAGAAGTTTTAATATAGTTATGCAAATTTCGTTCGACTAGAGCAACATCAGAGGGCTAGCAGCATCTGGCTATTTGCTTCTGAAATGTGCATTATTCATTAATTTATTTACATGGCTTTTAGTTTTAATGGAGCTTTATGGTTGCATTAAGTATTTGACGGTAAATACATATATAATTACTAACTATATATAATTGAAATATTGTATAGGTCGTTTGTCCTATGCAATGCAGTTGCGTCAAATGCAGTGTAGCCACTAGCATCGTAAAGGATTAATTATCAGACATCTTTGTGACATAAAAATGGCGTAATTAGAACACTGGTTTTCTTATTGAAAATAAATATGGAGCAATAAATTGAGCGTACAGGAAAATGGAGAACGTGAGGTTCTCTCTGGCCAGCCTGTTAAGAGAAAAAGCGTGAACCTATATAATAAGTGTAGCATCTAACTGTAATTGCAATCGATGGTGGGTTAGATTCTCACTCGGTGGTGGTGGTGGTGGAAACAAGACAAAGCGCGGCGTTAAGGTCCGCCACTCAACAAGAAATGTCTCGAATTCGGGCGGAAGGAAAGGACCCGAATGTCTCGACACCGAACTATCTTTGACTACCGTGACTCTGACTCTGACTCTCTCTCTGACTCTCTGACTTCATTATAAAAGTAATTGTTAGATTAAATAATATATTTAAATTTAAACATATTAAAACATAGCAGGGAGGGCAGCGATAGCATATCAAAGATATCGCAAGTTCATTTTTATGAACTGTGTTTTTGCACAGGATAATTATAATATCAAGGTTACCTTAAGAATGTGCCGCAGATCTAAATTAAAATTTAATTTATAACGATACACTTATCTGTTTTTGATAGAGTTTTTGCATATCTTGATCGTATTAAAGCTTAAAAATAGATTAGATAGAATATTACAGTCTTGCCTTTTCATATTAGTCTTCTTCGTGTATTTTATTTTTTACTAAAACTTGATTATATTCTAATTCATATATTGTAAATTGCTAAAAGATTAATAAGCTATGTGGTGTGTTTTTGAGCGGCTCAAATCAAAGGGACCTAACTCAAAATTTCTTACTATAAAACATTTTTTGTATATGGTTTTAGCTTAGTTTATAACTGATTTTAAAGAGTGGAACGTCTGATGGAAAACCGTAATGGGTGGTCCATCATGGCTTTACATCAGGTTTTCCATACTATACTATAAAATGTATGGGTAATTGCGACTTAACAAAAGCTGTTCGGCGTGATAAGTTTTCTTCGTGGGAAGAACCTTTAAGCCATGCAGGCGTCTACTAGTTGACAATAAAATGCATACTGTCAGGTTCTTTGATGATTTCTAAGCAATTGCATATTTTTTTTATTTAAGGCACTTTAGCTCTCGGAGTGCTTTAAATCTTACATTCTTTTTCTATTGATTAATAAATATTATTTAAAATATGTTTTTCTATTACAGCTTTGAAGTAAACGGTTAAAAGGTTCATTATAATTAAAGTCGTAAAAATGTATAAGTTACTAACACAACTTTAATATACTTATGAATATTTTTCTTATTCACCAAAGTAAGCTTACGTCCTTTGAAAAATATATTAAATACAGTATGTGGTAAAAAAAAATACTGACTGAGCACACAAAAACTAAACGTGTATGTAAATATTGTGGTGAAAAAATGACTTTCCAAAGCCAGGGATGTGTTTACGCCGCATTGCGGGCAAACATTGTCTGGAATAGAGTTTACACTAAAATTATGAAAAGAAACTAAGAAAATAATTTGTATGAGAAATAAATATAATAATTATGTAAATATTAATTGAATATATATATGTGTAAAAATAATTCATTTTATATTTCCCAATTTTTTATATTGGTCAATTATATAAGCAACACATCATCTACCTATCATAGATAAAAAGATAAGTGTAATAGATAGAATTTTTTACACTCTCTACTTTTTCCCGCATAGCAGGAGGGGAAACAAGAAAGAACCTAGTGTCACGTATTCCGCTTTCCGCCCGTAATCAAAACGCGTGTGAGTGGCGTAACTTAACGCCGCGCTTTTTCTTAGGTACCAGAGCGGAGAAATGAAAATATTTTAAATATAATCATTCCGCCGAATGGGATTGAACCCACAAACAATTGCGCTTATAGTCAGACAACGTTCCACTGCGCCACGATTGCCTAGATGGTTTTTTAATTTGCACGAATTATATACGGCTGTGTAAAGTAAAAATCTACGCATAACTAATAAGATACTTAGATACCTAAATTAGCTCACAAATGCATGTCAGTATTAACTACTATTGTTTACATTTATATAAAAAATAGATTTTAATTTACAAAAGAAAACAAAAATATTTTTAATAAATGTAATTGAATATAAGAAGATTACAAACGAAAATATTAAGCTAAAATTAATTGATTGCAAACCAGACATACAATTTACATACAAATATGACACGAGTATTATAACATCTCCGTTATTCCTGTATTTTCGAACGTGAATTATTTGAAGCGGGAACAGCTGCATTTCATAAAAAAATAGAAATAAAATTTTGAAACCAGCCAATTGGAAGACGCGTATTACGGGCGCTCCGTGACGATATAAATATTTTACTAAAGCTACCTTTATTTTTCAATACTATTCGAACTGTTATTTGTTAAATTTCTAAAAATATAATTTTACTTAATTCTATGTTATTATAAACATTAAAGGCAATCGTAGCGCAGTGTGACAGTGTCGTTGTGAGTTCTATTCCCACTCGGGTCAATGTTTATATGTAAATTATTTTCATTTCTCCGATCTGGTGACAAAAAAAAGCACGGCGTTGAGTTCCGCCACTCAATTCAATTCAATCAAGAAAAAGGAGTTCTTAATACGTGTTTTTTCCTGACTATGTAAGAAAAATCATGAAGATGTTAAAGTTAACAAAAACTTAATTTAATTTTATTGTTGAAAATAATTTGAAATTTAATTCAATTATAGATTTGAAGGAATAGATCAATCGCCTACACATTTGCACGCTACACACATTACTATCGCTGTCCTAGATTTGATTTAGGAAAGGAACCGCTATTGTGTGTACTTTTGTTGATAAAGAAATAGATAATTAAATAATTACTAGGAAAATATTTTAAATGAATAAAAGAACATACAAAACACTTTTTTTACAATACTAACTTAAATTTAAAAACTAACGTATGTTTTATAGTATTTGATTCTTGAATGAAAATCTTTTATTTCTATAATGATTACAATAAAGACAATCTACTTTAGTTACTATTACGTTGACAGAACAGCATTTTTAGTCGTAAGCATATATATTTAAATTCTCTCTACTTAAGGATATTGTGCCACGAGTGTGTGTGGTGGTGAGGTCGACCCCCACTAGGAGGAATAATTATATTTAAATAATTTTCATTTCTCTGCTCTGGTGAGACAAAGCTACTTAACTCATAAAGCGGAGAAGGAAGTGTCTTGACACTAGCTTCTCTTTGACTACACTTCAAACTAGGAAAAAAGCGTCAAGTTGCTAATAACTGTAATTCACTTAAAGCTTCCACATCTTGTAGGATAATCAAAGGAAATATATTTTTTTTACATGTGTTATTCCCACACTGAGGAAATATGTCTTAATCAAAGGAAAGTCAACAATAAACCAATCAATTAACCTCTTAATTAGATATTTGGTTTTCACAATTTTAACACAGTATAAATAAAAAAAATACGAGATTAATCGCGTATATTTCGCAATTTTTTGATAATTCAACGTTTCAAATCCTTTATATTAGTTCGTGTCCACATAATAACCTATTGTTTTGATATTAATCTTAAACTTTTCTATTGTTTGAGTATAGGACGTTTTTTTAAACGGTCTAAATTTATTACGTTTTATAGATTAATATTATGCAGGTTTTATCTTTTAAGAGGGGTGATTAAACCGTGAGTTCGTTTTGCATTTTCTTACAAAAGTAAGACAACTTAAAAAATTAGTAAAAAGTTATAAAAGTCAGTATACTTAAAAAAAGAATATGATTAAATTAGTTCGAAAACCATTGAAACACTATATAAAACACAATAATAAGATTCTGCTAGATAATTTTGTAATACAAGAACTTGATGTGTGTTCTATGTTAACCGACAATTATTTGTTTATTAAACAAGATGACATATAGATATCAAAATCACAAATTTCTATATCAAAATTAATATAAAAAGTAAACGTAAAAAATATAAGTATTACTTAAAAGTCTTATAAAAACTGTATACAAAAAAACTATATAAATACATACTCGTATCTACATACATAAATGTTGTCGCGTGCCGATTATTATTTCTCTCGATAATCGTTTTCTCGCAAAGTAAATGCTTAAGAACAGAACAGATAATGCATTTGAATACCAAATTATGCTACAAGTGAGCACGCAAAAGGTTACTTTGTGTCAAGGGATAATGACTGTACTAGTACATGCATAGATTTAATGAAGCGAAACTCTTAACGCTAAATTTGCTATTGTACATATTAGTATATATTTAGGGAGATGGCTATCAACTATATTGGTGTGACTGGTGAGAGCATTAACTTGATCAAAGTAGTTTTAGTAGTAGTTTTTACTGTTACATATATTTGTAACGTCGCTAGACTAAGTGTTTGTCTTTTTATGCAATTTTTACATGGATTTATCAAAATAAAGTATATGATAAGATAATAAGGATTTATTGAAAGAGATTCCTTTCTAGAAAAATCTACAAAGGCTATTTTATCTTTAAAAATTATCCATTTTTTGTAACTAAATTGCTAAAAAGCTATTTATGATCTATTTAATTGGTTTTAGAAAACTGTATTCATCTTTGGTTAGTGATTTTTAAAAACTTTTTTTTCGGTTCACGCTTTTTACCCGCATTAGGCAAAGAGAACCTAGTGTCATAACAATCTTCTGCCCGAATCTGGGACTTTGCTAGTTTGATGGCGGAACACAACGCCGCACTGTTTCTTGTTACCAGAGCGGAGAAATGAAAATAACTTAATTGTAAGTTCTCCAATTAAAAATTGAACCCTCATCGCGTGTACAGTCAGACGCGGTCACACTGCTCCACGATGGCGTAAGCTTACGCCAATAATATATCATCATCGACTTAAATTCCTTTTATTGTATTTATATCAAGATTAAATTTATTTTATGAAAACTAGCTATAAAATCATTAATATAAACTATATATGATATGAACTGCCTAACATTAATATAATAAATATTAATGTTAGGCAGTTCATATGATATATTATTATATATGATAAGAAAATATAAATCATAAATATTTATTAAAATAATACTAAAGTATTATATATACAGATATAGGCGCCACAAATCCAAGTGGTTGTCGGTTCATCATAAATGACGACCAAATCAATATCATTAATAGAATATTTATACTTCCTTTAAAAAACATGTTTAAATTCTCCTCATATAGAATGTTCCGTGGGTGGGTTAATTGCCCTGATTTCAATCTGTTTTTTGTTGTACAAGTATTAGCAATTTATTTGTCTAACATTCTTCCTGTTTATGTTAATTTAAGTTTAATTATAAAATAGGAATAAGCTTATTACATACCTTAAATAAATGTAGGTTTAAAACGTACATACGAATAGAAAATGTTAACAAATAAAGTATAAAAAAAATTGATTTAATGAATTTGCGATAAGTTTGTTTAATATGCGATAGGTAATACAAATAAATATATTTTCATTATTACGATAGGTAATCCAATTAGATGATTCATCAACAGAAAATTTCACTGAAACAACATTAAGTAGTGATATGACACTATACAGTACACATAGATAACATTTTGTCATTGAGAGAAGACTTCAGGTACCCATATTATTATAAAATACTAATGGCTCGTTGACGTTTTGATTCACTATATTTTTATTACCTATGGATGTGACTTTATACACAAGTATATGTAAAACAAATGGTTGAGTAAATACTGTATTAATATTTATTTTATTAATGTACCTACATATTGCTAATGAAAATTCAAAAAGTCTCTGTCGAACTCACTTTATTTACTTAGGTTTATTGACGTCCGATGAACCATAAAACAGCTTGCGTCAATCAAAACATTTCCTTCTCTACGCTTACGAAAACAAAGCACAGATGATAAATAACAAAACGATAACTAAACACAGATAATCTATAAATCATATAGATTAAAACGGGTTACTGTGAAATCGAACCTTAAGCCTAAGTAAAGTCCGGAACTAATCGCTTATTCTGAAGTAAACAGCGTGCTTTATAACCATGAAGTTATTGGTGCACATAATTTATAGGTTACTTGTTGTATAGACAGTTTTAATCATACACGTTCAATAAATAGTGAATAAGGCAAATATCCTAACTGGATAATAAAAAGGAGAACTGTTTTTGTTTATTTTAGAGGGAATTAAAAAATATATGCATTATGCAATAAATTTAAGAGATAAACCTCTGTCCTTTTTCAATATTGATTCAAAATTTAATTCTCAAAATATATGCGCGAGTATGTGTTTCAAAACTATTTTATATATTTGAATACGTAGATTTTCAATTTTTTGTGTAACATATAATTGATTTATTAATTTTAATATTATTTATATAAAACCCTAGTTTCACCACTATACACGGTATAAGGTTTCCTATATAAAATTTAAATATAAAAACGAAAGGCAATGTTATCGAAGCAATAAATATAGCTGGTAAACAAGAATTGCCGCCCAAAAGATTGTATCGCCTTGCATATTAGAAAACCCATTCGAAATCACGTTTCCAAACAAAGCAGTAGCATTGTTCTTTAGAAGATGTGGGTAGGCTCACGTGCCAAAAGCTGACCAGTTAAGACACAATGGTCTGCTTTAAGGTTATATAATAGACACGTTTCGCCATACATTTCCAAGGAACCTTAAATTCTTGCCTAGGAACGGCGAAATAACATTTTTGTAATTTAAAATTGATTCATAATTTAAATTATTTAATAGTAATAAATGGAATTCCATTTGTTACTATTTATAAAGTACTTATAAAAACTGAACTCGTAAGTCTTTGCTTTCTGTTCGAATGATATTAAAAAATCCAACTTTATAAAAGTATAAAAATACGTTATCTCTATCTTTGTAATTGAAATTAATCTCTAGGCATATACCGAAAGTATTGGTAAGGTAAGTTTAGCTTTAATTAAGAAATTTTGTTTGCTGTGTTGCGTTTCATTAGATGAATATGGTTAACCATACTGGGTGAGCCTTCGAGTGGGTCTTAGAAACCAATGTAGGTGCTAAGATACGTCTACTTCTGACGACTAAACTACCATTAAATTAAATGATAATCAAGAAATATAATATAATTTAGGATAACCGTAATAAATTCTATATAAATGCTGATTATAGTCATAAAAACAAAGAACGATTCAATTGAAGTAACCATAATTTAGTATGAAGATATCAGCAAATCGTACATAACGCGCCCACGTGTTGCTTAATGTAAGCAAACCCACATTGCGCGCTTATCTCAATCTATTTATACGGGGGACACAATGAGGCGCACCGCGCAAGTCGTAAAGTAGCTATTTTTTTATTAATTTTATAAAATGTCTACAAATAATTCGATATAAAATATAAATCGAGATATGTTCCCAAATTCAAGTCAATAAAAGGACCTAAGTTTTTTTTGGATCTAATTGATACTCATTAAAAAGACTATTCAAAAAGTGTGTAATTGTCATTTAATTGCAAATTCCAAAAAGGAACATGTTTTGAAAATATAAAATATAACTTTAAATAATATATCAAAAAATTTACGTAGCGGGATTCGAACCCACCTGGAAACTGACCTAGCGCTCTGACCGCTAAACCATACGTTCTAAGCTCAGCTTCGTCGAAATTCTTATACACTTAATACAATTTATTTTTGTTATATCTGTATATAGAGAGTGCATCTCTGTAGAGTGATTTTTAGAAATATAGCATATATTTCTAAATGATTATTGATTATTTCTACGTAAAATCGTTTCGCAAGAGATGCTATTAATTATTATATAATATAACTATTATATATATAACTTTTAGAAACCTTACTCGTATAATATATTTTTTATTATATTATAGTATTTAAAAGATATATTCTAAAATTCATGGTTCTATTTCTTATCACATATATAAAAATAGAAACATTAACATTTACTAGATAGCTAATATTATTCTATCGTAGGGGTAGTTCAATACACCCGACAAGAAATTAGATTACCGCACGTTGACATTATGACGCATGACTATGGCCACTCCTAGTTACAAATTTAATTATTATAAAAATTAAATGTTACTGTCGTAGTTATTAAAAGTTTTATAATCAAATTAATTAAATTTTATGTTCTAAACGTATATGACTTATATTTAAGTCAAATAAAACAAATGTAGTAAAACATTCGTTTATATTTCATCAGTTCATATAATCCTACAAAATTTACGGCGTCAACTCTTTCGTGTTTTCTGTACTATACGTGGCACTGGCAGATTATTTTGCGCCTGTCATCGCAAAATCAGGCCATAAATTTAAAAAAGGAGAAGAGCAAATGTAGTAAAAGGCTGTCGTGGCACAGTGTCTGACTGTAAACGCAATTAGCTGTAGGTTCGATCCCACACGGTGGTATGGGGAAAAATTATATTTAAAGTGATTTTTTTTTGTCAATTGAGTCATTGAGTCCCGCCTCTTAACAAAGTGACTCAATTTCAGATGGGACCCGATTTCAGGTGGAAAGTGGAGAACGATGTATCTTGACTCTAGGTTTTTTGACAAGCCGCTAGTATGCGGGAGACAAAGTGAAACTCCTGTAAAAGGCTACAATGAATGTATAAAGCGTGTAATATTAAAGTAATTTACCTAGTCTTAATACAAATATTTCCAATATTTATTAAAAATACAAATTAAAAACCCATTTTTGAATCAAATGTTTATAAACTTCCTAGGGCTTAAGGTCAAAGAAAAGGACGATTGATGTATATGGATATACCGTATGGAATGCCGCATTGTGGTGAGGTTAACGCCGATAAACTAAACGCTATATTGCACGTTTTCTACAGTATGAAAACTCGAAATTTGAAAATAAATTCGAAATTTAAAAATTTGAAAATAGTCACAATTAAAAAGTGACTGATCGCTATCTGTACATGGAATACATACAGTAATATAATAGAACCCAAAATTATGGTTTTCTAATGTTTTTTCTTCCGTTTGGCTCAGCATTCGTGCACGCTAATCTCAGAAATGGCAAAAAGCGATTTAAATGCAGTTTTGACTATTTTATTTTGGTAAACATCGATTAACATTTAGTATTTATTGGATTTCAATCGGTTCATAAATTCAAAAGATACAACAATTATAAATTTAAGTTAAGCTTGTGATTTAAGTGGAAACACGGGCGGGTGAAAAACCAACATAGTTACTTATAGTCGTGTAGTTTACGCAGGTGAAACGGTGGGCGGGTCGCTAGTCTTATATATGTGCATACTTATACATTACGAACTTAATATATATATTTTTAATTTTTTTTCCAGCCAGCAGACACTCCGCTCTCCACTTTCCGCGCAAATCCGCGACTTTGCACGTTGAGTGGCAGCACTCAACGCTGCACTTTTTCTTGTCACCATAGCGGAAAAATAAAAATAATTATTATCAAATCAAATCCACAGACGACGCATTAACAGACAGTGAGTCGTATAGTACATAACTAATTACATATATCATAATTTTATTTTCTTATTTATATATATATTATTTGATATCTATTTTTCCTAATGAGCATTTTAAGTAAACAGTATAAACAATAAATTTAAAAGTCATACATTCATAGTCTATTACTGTTTTTTCACCAATAGTATCCAATGTACAGGCCATTGTTTATTATTTTATTATAGTATAGAATAGATATCTTAATTAACAAACGAACATATAACGAATAAGGAAAGCGGCACAGTAAATATTAACAAATGAAAGTAATTTCAAACTCATCGGTACGACATAGCGTAAATACTGAAACAATCAATACTGATTTATGATCATTCCGCACGGTGCGTGACCGTCGGTAACTGTAATTCTATTTAGGAAAATTGAATTCTATCAAGAATCGAAAGGTAGATAAAGATACGAAACGCATTTTACTCGATTTCTGGGAAACTAAAATTTAATGACGCTTTTGACTTTAGGATGCTTTTTTTTAACTTGTTAGGCAGTTCCTCTGACCTCGTTATAAACGTCATATTTTTATACTAAACTACGACAGGTACCTATACAATTTTCGCTCATTTCAGGATACAAATACAAGCACAATAAGCACTGGTTGGACAGGAAACTTGTTTGGTTGTGGGTTCGATTACCACTCGGTGTAATGATTAAATTTAAAATATACTCATTTCTCCGCTCTGATACCTAAGACAAAGTGCAGCGTAGAGTTTCGCCACCCAACATTCAGTGTCTCGAAAGTGAATAACGAAGTATCTGATACTATGTTCTCTCTGACTACTCTGCTCGCCGCAAAAAGCGTGATGCTATAAAAAAATGCAAGTAATTATCTTAGTCTCGAAACTAAAACATAACCTTTGCTATTTATTTTACAGAATTTGCCTCTGTAAGATACCTCATAATGATTTTAGTTTTTTGAGATATACAAGCGTAATAGGTATTTAATAAGTAATTTTTCTATATATAAATTTATATTTCATACTTATTAACAACTAATATTTGTCATGTGTGTGCTAAACTTATGTCGGTAAAATCAAAACACTAAATTATTATTAGGAAGTTCGAATACACGACCTTTCCGTTGTGATAAGATAATATATTACCGAACGCCAACTAATTTAATGTAATACATAGTTAAATGAAAGAAAGTTGTAATTTTGTATAGATATAGGCTAAATTATTTAAAAAATAATAGATAAACCTAGATACAGAAATGTTGATTACAACTATTTTATTTTCCTTAAATGTTACACTTATTATATTATATTAATCTCGTTAGTTTTGTCGAACATTTTAAAATATACTATGATAATAAAGTATTGAGTCAGTATAAAAATCAATACCTATAAAATTTTACGGATTAACCTACTCAACCGTTAAAGTTTATAGAAACAAAATATATTTAGGGAAACGGATTTAGCAAGGAATTTAAGCTAAATTCCCCTCATGCAAACAACCTCATATAAATTTAATGTGATTATTGCGATTGCATGTGACCACATTTTTTGTACAAAGTCTTGACAATCGGATTATTATACCGTTAAAAAGGTACCAAGGTACAAGGTAAGGTAGGTTTAGAAGCTGAAGCTGTGTAATAACACAATATTGCAAAAGTACATTTGTATGAACATTTTTAGATTCGAACCCGCGCCTCTTGGAAACGGTACTTAGACCTTTAAGTATTTTATTTTATCTGTTTCCTACAAATTTTATTCAATTTCCTAAGTATGAATAACACTGTAAAAAATAACATGTAAGAAATTCAAATACTATATAAAGTTGAAGTGTCAACAGAACGTGATATCAGTGAGTTCAAATTCTTTTCAAGGTGATATTCATATTTAATTCCGTGTTACAAATCTATTTGGATGTAGCGCGCGGATGAACCCCATGGCCTAATGGCTCTTAACAACAGATACACTTATTACAAGTTCATATTAATAACTAACTAACAATATTTAACTAACAGAGTAAAGAAAAAGAATGAATTGCAGTAGATATATATATATATATATATAAAGTCATAAATTAAAATTATATACGGTTTTCTGTAAAATCATTACAATAATTGCTGCTAATAAACAATATTTACTAAGTATTGAATGTAAAAAGTTTTACATTAGCAATAAAAGTAATATGGCATTGAATTCGATTTAATCTACTTACAAGCAGAGCAATATTCTCGGTACCCATCATTCATTTAACAATGTTAAATAAACGTGAAACGGTAGCTTTGATGTTTTTATCAAAGAAATCATATCATGTGATTTGTTCCAGAATTTTAATAAGTTATGGTCTAATAACGGTCAATTTGTGTCCTCGTTCTGTCTATACAGAGGTTACGGGCACAGCTATTCACTCAGAATGACCGGAATGGGGAACCGTTTTGCTTTTAACAAAGAGAAGTAATATAGTGGATAAGCCATAAAATATTCATAATTCGTATAACAATGAAATCATCCGAATCAATGCAACCCTCGATAAATGTGTTTAATAATCATATTAGGCATTGTACTCTATTACTGGTTTCAATCTACTCGGCCCGAATTTTGTACGTTCCTCTTTTTAATATCAGTGTTTACTGAATATTGAGATCACTGAATAAACACTGTGCAAACCAAAATATTTGCGAAATTAATATCTGCTGCCTTATTGTTATACGTTTATTGTTAAACTAATACAGTTGAAATTCTTTAGACATTACAAAAATGATAATAACTCGAAAATAATATATTTACGCTTGAATAGTCTTAATTGGATCCTATATCAATATAATTAACTATTATTTAAGCTAAACTACAACGAGGCCATAGAACAGCCATAAATTGTATTTTTTGTCTTCATATAAAAAATATCCATTATCAGTCTTGTACTTTATTAATAATTCATAAGTCAAGGCAAAGACCCAATATAGATTATTTTTTGTTATATATATAAAAATATATATCGTGTTAGAATGTGACAATTTTATCAGATCATATAATAGAGTAGTAAGTAATAACTATGGTCTTGATTCAAAGGAACATTATAGCTGAGCTATTTCTGATGAATAGAGTGCATTAATGAAATCGTTCGACAACCCGAAGCTTAACGAGAGACTAACAAAGCGTACACTGACAGACATCATAGATCCCCACATCGAAGCGAGTCGTAAATTGTGCCCCTTACAACGATTTTACTGCTAGACTAATAAATAAACTTAGATGGTGGGGACTACAAAAAATGGAGACTTCAATAATAGCTATATTACTTTCGACGCATGCGCGTGCGCAGACCACTATTTATTAGTTCGTGTTTCAAATAAAGCACATTTTGCACAATTGCCGTGCAGCGTGGTAGGTACACTAATATTATCAAGTACAGTGGTGATTGAACCCTCAATGACAGATGGCTGGCACAATGGGCAATACACATCGCGTCATTGTTAGTACAATTTCCTATCAAAGTTCTGGGGGCATTTTTGCGTATTCATCCAATTCGCATTTTTCTTTATTTCCGCAATATGAATCTGTCAGATTACTGGCGATTATTGATGATAACTTGTCAATCGTAGGTAATTGGTGTGTCAAAAAATTATCGAGTTTGTTATAGGGTAGCCTTTAAATAACTATAAATTTTTAAAGGTTTATATAAAACGTTTTGTTAATTAGTATTCAAAAAGTATAGTTGAGTCATATTTTAAATTAATTGTTTGAGATACGTAAGCAATTAAAAAGAAATCTGTAGTATGCATGAGTGCATAAGATAAAAAATGCAAACCCATGTAGAAAGTAAAAGTGAAATAGCAACATATAAATATAAAATGAGATATTTGTGTTAATTAAACTAAATTTCCGATAAATATAGTACTCGTAGAAGGCGTAGTAATTCAAATGGATTTTTATTAATTAACTTTACAAAAGAAGGGGACTATTTTAACAACATTAGATAAATATTGAGTAATAAAAGTTTAAAGGTGCAAATGGTTCTTCATTGTAGTGTCTACTATTTTTTTAATTGTAGTAATACAGAGAACAAACCAAAAAAAAGAAGACATTGAATATCGTGACTAATTTTTAGAAAGTTATTTAAAAATCGTATGCGTTATTTTTAACACTTAGTATTTATTACAAAGATTTTACTTAAATCAGTGCTTTGTCATGTCCAGATTGACTATTTTAATTAATACATAATCATTATTACCAGAGATTTAAGTACATCGTATCTACATATATATATATATATACAGATAGCGTGAGATAGAAAGTGCTTTCCATTTCAATTAATATGTCATCTTAATTATTTATGGTTAATCTTCAAGAGACTCGCGCGTAATTATTTTATCATTTCAAATTACTGAACTCACTTAATATAACATATCCATTGAAAGACAAGGAGACAATCAATTTGTTATAATAATTTTCTCTTATTAGAGTATATAATTAATCTATTAATTGATCTTCAAATCCAACTTTTTCTAAGGTATTTAGAAGATTTTTAATACGTTATTTTTTAATACTCTTGTGCTAACTTGAAGCACTTTGACAAGCCTAACAGCACACGATTATTGTGGATTCGAATTTTCATTCGGGGGTATGTTTAATTTTTTTTATCTTGTGAAGTCCCCTTATTCGAAATGGGTGATTGAGCTCGTTGACATCAAAGTAATTTTTAACATTTTATAGTGTTATTCACACACATAGAAAATTGAAAATCATTTTTGAACTAATGGCTTAGCGGTCAGAGCGCATGTACAGTTTCCAAGATAATATTTTATACGTACGTATTAAAATTTTTATACGTACATACATTCGTATAAAACCGATACGTTTACGAACCGAATACGTTTGAAACCGTCCAAACGCTCTGACCGCTATTTTTATAGGTTTTCGATAAATGATTTTCAAGTACCTAAGTGCGTGAAAGTAAAAATGAAATCTGTCCTTAGGTTTTCTTATTTCTACAAAAATACTTGACATATATAATAGGTATGTGTCGCTCATATATTATTAAACCTGTTTCTATGTAGGATAGAGGAAGTGTTGCTTATTGTTACAGACGTTCGAATGTCATTGCTAGAGTAATGCACAATACGTGATGTTATTATTTCCAATAACGGTTGCAACTTGCAGTGAAAGTGAATTAGGTGCAACTGCAATATGTACGGGAAATTTCTGCGCGTCTATTGGACTGAAGCAGTAAGATTGAGTAAGAAGTACATAACAATTGTAAGTCTAATACAAAATGTAATAAGCGCCAATGTGGCGCTAAGCGCCAATGTGTGGTATAATGTCATATTTAGAAAACTCTTGAAAACCGAAATTTTATCAAGAGGCGTGGGTTCAAATCTCGCTGCGTTCCAATTTTTATACGTTTTCTAAATATGTTATTGATATATATATATATATATCTTTTTCAATTTCCTAAGTGTGCAAATAACACTTTAAAAAATTTAAAAAGTGGTATAATATGTTCATGGGAAAGATTGTGATTACGAATCTTATTTGGTGTAAAATTTATATTCATAGTTTAGGCCTAACGGAATTGGGGTACAATTAAAAAGTGGTAGAGCGCTTCAGGCTTGTGGGTTTGATGAAAATTGTACTTTAGTTTGTTATTTTAAACTAAAAAGTTATATTGAAGATGAATTAAAATGTTGTTTTCAATTCTACGTAGAAATGAGAAGAAAATCAAAAAGTGAGTTACTTAACACTAAACTATTCATTTTCTAATGTTCTTGCAACGATGTTAAACGCGTAATAAAAAAAATATTCATACAATAAGGTGCACTTGTTGACCTCGAGAAGAATACCGACAGAGAGGAATGTACTTATCTTCGACCTTACGTGTAAGTGATAAGGATACATCTACATTGATTAATAGAAGAAAATGAGCTACGGACACTTAACTATCATAGAGCCCGTGGGTTAGGACGTTACGTGATTCATACCGGAGAATCGTTTCTCTCTCGGACACGAGAAAAGTGAAGAGATTACTAACCACACTCAACAGCCACTTGCTTAAAGTTTCTAGTTAAAGAGATTTCAGCTTAAGTTAAACAGATTTCATACTATAATAGTACTGATTTTTATCTAAACAACCAGTAAAAAAGCTGCGGCAATATTCAATGGACTTTAATTAGCGAAAAATGCTCCCTTGAATAGTGAAGTAGTTGTTAATTGCAATAAATACGGACCGTTTTACAACTGAGGCTAAATCTTATCTGATTCTTTCTGGTCATAATTACCATGCATTCTCATTCTCATATTTTTCTAATTAACATAAGCTACCGTAAAATCAAGGTCGGTAAATGAGAATGTATATTTTATTCAGTTTTTCGGTCGTTAATGTTCATGTTTGTGGTGTGGGACTATTATAATTATTTCAATGCACGCATGTGAGGAATACAAATGAACTTTCTATATGCAACGCAAACTCTCTTTATCCTATCGTTGTAGGGTAAAGTATACCGACTTAATGAAATTATCTCTAATTGAGTTTAATTCTAATAATGTAGTGACGGGACACATGGCCGACCGTCTTGGAAATACCATGAGTCACATTCAATCGAAATTCGACACCAACTGTATGTAGTAATTAATTGGTTTAGCAGTCTAATCAATCATTCGAAATATTGATGTGGCCGCACTAATGGCTATCTACGAGACGAGCCCATGGCCGCCCACTCCTATTCGCCCGTTCCTAAGATTCTGGTAGGCAATTTATAAAGAAAACACCATATGTTGCTGTATGAGAATATAATTATAACAATCACTACATTTTTTGATATTTAGTTAACTTGCAACATTTTAATTCTATTCTTTATTATAAAGGTAAATATTAATAATTTATTTAATTTTATGAACTGTTTCTGTAGTCAAGTGTTTTGAAAGGTTTCGCTTATGTTTTATTTAATTTTAGCGAACGTGCTAGAAAATATTCATTATGTACATTAAATTTCCCAGAGTCCTAGACATTAAAAGGACTTTGTGAGTACGAAGTTGGTTTCAAAGAAATAATATAGCGCATGGAAGTTTGCAGCTGGGTGCCGTTACGCATGCACATGCATATTCAAGATCAGTTTCCATTTCGCGTTCGTAATCGGAAACGCGTCGAAACATCAACAACTATGAAACAACCATTCTATTGTCCAGTAATAAGGCATAAAATCAAATATGATTGACCATTTATTCGTTTACAAATATATATTTAAAAAGGAAGAGGTAGCTTGCAAAAAAGAGAGAAAAAAGGTACAAATTAAACTGTGTATGAATGTATCAGCGCGTTAGAGTGTGACGGTAATAAGGCGATAGCGGAAGGACTGACGGATGTATATCACGAAATTATTGACAGGTGTTTGTGAATGTTGGTTATCGAGCTACCGTGACAAATCGTAGTCAACGCGAGAATATGAAGAAAGGAAATAACTTGTTTTCAATATTAGGCAAAATTAATGAACGTGAGAGAATATGAAAAAATTGTTTTATAAAGTGTGAGCTGTCGATTACATATCGATACTAAGTGTTAAATTATCTATACATATAATAAATATGTGATGATCGCTGTCTGTACATAGATTATATATGTGAAATAACGTGATTAGGGGCAGCAAACAGTTTGTGCACGCTAATCTCAGAAACGGCTGTAGTTTCGATTATTGTATTTTGATAAACTTCCTTTAACATTAAATGTTTAGTTTATTTCAATCAGTCCGTAAATAGAAAAGTTACAATTATTATATACATTAAAGCAGAAGCAGAACTATACATTTAAGCAGTTTGTGATTTAAGTGAACACACGGGTGAAAAAACAAACTATTTATAGTAGTGTAGTTTACGCATGCGAAAGCCGCGTGCGGGTCGCTAGCATTTATAAAAAAATAAAATATTGTTTTTGATTGCAATAAGTAAAGGACATAGTACTATTTACGTCCCTAAGCGGAACTTTATTTTGATATAGTTTAATTCTATGTACCTGTTTTCAGTAGATCTATAATGTTTAAATCTCGTAGAATATTTTTGTTATAAATTCTTACTGAATTAAGTATGGAAAATATTTCCTGTAGAGTTATGGTATATTATAAATATTGTTTTTTAACTGTTACTGAATACAAGGATAATTCCAACATAGTTATATGCTATGTTTTGATTTTTATACATATATTTTTTAAGAGTTCTTTAACCGTTTCAAGCCCAAATAAACAGTTCGGTACATTACAAGTGTTGCTATTATTCTAAAATACCTAAGATTATTTGCCTATATTTATTATGACTTCGACTTAATGTATCCCATAATGTTCTTAAGTGCCTACAATATTGAGCTTAATAAATATACGTCACGAACATAGAGCACTTGCACTAACAGATTCCCAAAATATTATGACAAATTATAATTTTACCGTTATTCATTTTAAAAGACATTATTAAAATTATAATACAGATATAACATCTTAATCATAGAAAACATACCGTTCTCCTGTCTCAGCATATTGAAAAACAATTAAATTAAATGGCGAATACCTACATTTTGCTATGTCTTCTTAGACCACCTAAAGCTATTTTAAATATAGATATTCTCTTAAAGTGTATTTGAACTTACAACCACCGTGTATCCATTTCAACTGCACCATTGGTGTGTCAAAAACCATCACATGTAATAATTATATCTTCAATCAGTAACCATAATGACATGTTAATGACAATTTTTAGATGAATAGTTTCTGTGGGGCATTATGGCATCGACCGATGACAGATGGTAGAAATCATTGGATATTCCACGCTTGACACATTATATTTTTATTTTTTGTTTGTAGACTAGGCTGGGGTGGTTTGATTTTTTTTAAATAAAATCTATTTATAACTAGGTAGTTAGTTTCGATTTGTCTTAATATTTTTGTTATAATGTGTTTAATATATAGTAACTTATTTTAATAATGTATGTTTTAAATAAAAACATGCGAACGAAAAACGTAATTGTTATTAAAAGAATATATTAAAATAATTTAGATTAAACATAATCAATTTAAATTTTAACAAAATTCCCTAATATACCTATTATACAATTTCTAATGATAAGTTCAAAGCAAAATAAAAACACTTAGTCAAAAAACCTTTTAAAGGTGCATGTTTTAATGGCTTTACTATATTTTAATAAATGTACTTTGAAACAAAATCCAATGAACTTTGATACAAGCGTAAAAGTTACCAACATTGTAAACTGTAAAGATATCGTAACGAATACAACGTAACTAAAATAAATGAATAATTTAGATGGTAGCTATTATCAGTTATGTATTTTACATTGCATTGTACTTTATTACCATTTGTTACAAATATAATATATCTTAACTAAATCTAAATAAATTAATCATTCTTAATATTATATATAAATGTATATAAGGTTCAAGAAATAAATCAGTCACAAAAAGCACACACACAATGCACACAATTTTAGCAAAGAAATTCCAAAATTAACTAACCTGTTAAAAACACTGACAATGACCATAGTAAAAAATCCAACCGAATGAAATATTATGAAAATCCATTAATATTTAAAAGTCGTATTATTCAAGAAAGTCAACACACACATGACAATGTTCCTCATAAGTCCGAGAGTATTTTAAATGAACAAAGGACACGATCGCACTCGTGAGCAGACGAGCAACCACTAGTGAAGTTTTGAGTAGAGCTTCAATTCTGATTGGTCGTCAGCTAACGCTCGATGCGCCCGCGCAGCATGCATTGCAATCCATCAAAACCCAACAATAAGGGTGAAGGGGTCGATATTTTTTTATGTAAATAAGTGGTGTCAAACTTAAAAATAAGTAGGCGTGTTAAAAGTTTGTAAAATAAAAACGTTAATTGTTTTGTGTTTATTTTTTATTAATCAATGCTTACTTGATTATTGATAATATGTTTTTGTACGTAATATTTACTTATAAAAGTTTTGTTCGTTTATTTAAAAGAGTATGTATTTATTTGTTGCGTTGATATGTTTGAGCCGTGCCGCAGTGTGACATCGTTTGACTGTATACGCGTTGGTTGTCGGTTCGATTCCCACTGCGGGCAATCATATTTATATAATTTTATTTCTCCGTTCTAGTGACAAGACAAATCGCGGTTCAGTTAGTTGATTATCTTATTTCCCGCTTAGTAGATTATCGTAATCAAGCAGAAGAAAATGTGAAGCTGGAAAAATTATAGCGAAATTAAAAGTAATCTCTCTGTACTTGAAGGTCAAAATGTCGCTTTAAAAAAGTATGTAATATATGTGTAACATATTTGAAGTTACCTGTTTTGTTTAATCAAAGAGCTAAGTAAGATAATTTATTTTATACACAGTGTTCTAATTCCACGTAAAATATTCTCTACCAAGAAATATATAAATTTCTTATTTTTAACAAATAGTTTATACGATTTTCTTGCAAATTTAAGTAAGTAGAAAGTTTGTAGATAAATCTTACAACATTAGAAACAAGATAACAAAGACCTTAGCCGTTACTTCAGTGGTGGGTAATATATTCCAGCAGTTCAGTAGGGCATCATTAGTCGTGTGTTAGTCACTGTATCTTATTGATGCTACACGCCTCTTCACTCAGATTCGCGACGCATACAAATGTTCCCTGATAATCAACCTGGAGACATTCCTAAGTACCAACACACGGTATAAATTGTGCTTTCATTGGTAGACTTTGTTTTATTCTAACTATATATTAAAAACCTTGTCATCTTGGAGCATAAGTACTTATATTTGTTGTTGAAGATACGTTAAGGGCCCTCGTACAGAAGATTGACATGTGAAATAAAGTATTTTTTTAATATCGACAGCGTATTGGCGCCTGTAAAAAAATAGAAGTGTTGGTGCACGCTGCGTAAAAAAATACACTATACCTGTAGGTATATATATTGCAAATAAGCATATTAATTTTACAAGTTTCGAAAATAAATTCGGCAATTAGCTCCATCATCTAACCCAGGAAACATAAGGAAACTCCGATAACGTTTATTATTGTTCAAGCGTTATTCGTAGATTTTTTTATAAAACATTTTTATAAAACATACGTTTTCTAAAATGTTTTAGTTTCTATAGTGTCTGTTCTTCTTAATCATATTGTTACTATGACACTATTTGCCACGCTCAACATTGTACGGGAAAAAAACTTGTTAAGTCCGGCAATTGTTGAATTTATATTTGATATTATATAGTGGTAGGCAAACCCAATGCCACATTTCTTTTAAAATGAAGCTAATGTCTATATATTGAACAAAAATATTCTGCCAAATGGGATTTCAGCCCACTACCATATTTACAAATCCTATAATAAAACATGCTACATACGAATTACTCAACGATGGCGTCTATTTATAAAATTATGAGCCCTAATTATTAACAAACTCGTTCAAAGTTAGAGCAATTCGCTTCAAGTATTCAAATAAGTTAGCATCGTAACCAAAAAAATATTCTAGTATATTAAGAAAGTTACAATTGTTAAACAAATTAGTACAAAAACCGTTTTGTTGCATTAGCAGTTGCAATTTAGTTGCAAATTACAATACGTATCACCTCAGCTCATGAATAGGGGAGCGATTTTTATTCGTTTTCAAAGCACTTCTTATTTGAAAGATGTGAGATTACATTCAATGTCGTCAGGACGTCCCGTGGCGATAGAATCGGGGTCACTGTGCTAGATTGCGACCACCTGTGCTCTGATAGGGTGTGGTGTGGTACGGGGTGGAAAAACGTTTTGTTTAAACGCTTAATTGAAACGATAATTGGACAAAAGTCTTTTTAATTTCTCTAGATGAATAAAAAAGTCATTTTAACCTTTTTTTAGCTTCACGTTTTTTTCCGCACACCAGGGTAGGTAGAGACCTACCTAACCTATTCAGATTCAATACACTCCGTTCTGCACTTTCCGCTCGAATCAGAGACATTATATGGTAAGTGGCGGAACTCAACACCGCGTTTTACCTTGTCACCAGACCGGGGAAATGAAAATAATTTAAATATAATCGTTTCTGTGAGTGGTAATCGAACAACTATCCCGTAGACAGTCAGACGCTGTAACATCGGCCACGATGGCCGATTTGTAATATTCAATCAGTTGAATGAATTTTAGAAGTTTCAGCTATCAAATTATATAAGTGCGTGAAGGAAGATCTCTGGACTCTTCTTTGCAAAATTTTGAGGCTGGAGGAGTATGGCATAGTTAAAGGTTATATAGAGAAAAAGTACAGAAATTCCAGATTTTTAAAACGTGTATTTTGCGTGTGTGTGTCTACTATTTAGTTTTAATAATGCAAATGTGTTTTAAGTATGAATATTATATATAAATGTTTTTAACGAAACAGCGTACGTCCGACGGTATTCGGCGGTAAATTAAGTAGGTTTAAGATAGAAGCAAACAAATTATTTATATATTTGACGATCAATAATTTGTAACTAAAGTCGTAACTTAGTAATATCTTTTTACGTAAGCTTTAAGCTCCATATGTCAGTAGGTAATGAAAGAACAAAAAACTTGTGCGGCTAACAGCGACTTCACATTGCCATGTACCGCGCGCTAATTGTTACCTAATAAGTAAACGTTGAATATAGAAACCATAACAAAGATTTGATAGGATCTGTCGTTTTTTACTTCGCCGTATTAGGAAGGTAGAACAAACTGCGTCCACTTTAAAGGAATTCCTTGATAATGCTGTAAGCTAAGCACGTGTTAAACATGACATAAACATGTACTTGAGTGTGATTTCTGCAGGTTTTTTCAGTTTTAAATACATAATTTGATTCCATTTGTACAGCCAATGTTACTATCTGTAGTGTAGATATAGATTCTTGAAAATGATTAAATGTGGGGTTGAGTGGCGCAACGCAACACTTTGTATAACTAGAAGGGGTAAACGAAAATTGGCTTAAAATATTTTCATAACATATATTTATGTCTTTTGTCTTTTTAATTTTTTATTTCAATTTCCTAAGTGTGCGAATAACACTTTGAAAAAAAATGTTAAAAATATGATAATTTTTCCCACGGAATTAATTTAAGGGATCAAACCTTTAAAGACTCGCGCTTACATTAGATGTTGTCTTATTGCGCCACGACGGACCAAAAAAATCTATTTCAGTTTATAATATTAACACACAATAGCCACTTAAGTATTTGTCTATAGGATAGTTTACATGCTAGTAAAAGCCATTTATATAAATAAATAAAATTGGAGTGTCTGTTTGTCATATTAAAATAACCACTTTTTACTAAATGCATATGTAAACACGGTACATATACCAAAATAATATATTTTTAAATTTTTGTGTGTTTGTTTTGGCTAATCTTGACCAATTTTGACGGGACTTTAACTGGTATATAGCTCAAGCAATAAGAAGTAAGAAGAAGAGTTCAGTTAATTTTATTTTAGAACTCCACGCGGTCCATGTCGCGGTCACAGTTAGTCAGAAATACAAATGCTATTATAACACAAATGGCACTTATCTGAATTGAAGTTCAAAGTTTGTCCGGAAAAAAAATTATAGTTATGATTTAATACTAGGTTATTAAATTATAAGTATAATTTTTTTAAAATGACTAATAGGCAAAATAGACAGAAATTGATAGGCTGACATTTGATTTTTTTTTTGTATCTAACTTGCTACTTACACGCACTGGTCGACACGAAAAATGCGTGAAGTTATATGTCTTCTTTCACCTTCACGTCCTTTCCAGCTTTCAAGTTATAGTGTCAAAACCGCCATGTTCCATTTTCCGCCAGAATGGAGACAAAGCGTATTAAGTGTTGGAACTCAACACCGTGCTTTTCTTGTTACCAGACCGGAGAATTGAAAATAATTTAAATATAATCATTCCCCCGTGTGGGAATCGAACACACAACTCAGGCAGATGTTGTCACACTCCACCACGAGGCCTCTTCCTCATATATATTGAAGTATAATTATCCTAAGCTCGGCTATAACAATCTCAAACCAAAACTAATACCTGGTACAATAATATCTGGTCCGGAAAATCAGGCAACTTAAACAAGCGATATCAAAGACTGTACAATTAAAGTGCAACGACCTTACAAATTGCTAACTATATAACGCTAAATACACTTGGGCCATTCTTCCCGAAGTTGAAAAGGGTCATAAGCCAGATTGACCTGTAATTAACTCAACATGAGACTTCAAACGTTCTAAAATTACCAACGAGGTTTATTTACTTAGAGCCTTGGCTACTGTATTCATTGAATGTTAGGTTGTTATTTATGAAATATTTATAGGCATGTAGTAATGGTCCGGTTGCGTATTTAACTGTGTGCGATAAGTATTCGTTCAAATCCCACTTGAATAAATGTTTAAATTAAAATAATTTAACTAATCCCGTTCTTTTCAGACAATATGGGCTCACGTCTGTGTTAAAAAAAGAAAGTTAAGATATATAACTATCGTAGGACATTCATCATATCGTGTCCTAGATTTTTATACTTGATAGTAAAAACTATATAAAAAACTAGTGGCTCTTCGCCTGCGTGAACTATAGCTGTTTCGTATTTTAGGCGGCCTTTTCGTAAAACAATCATATTTCTGGAAAAAATAAAAAAAATGGAAGAAAAACCTATGTTCATCGCAAGACACTCAAGTGTCGCTATATAAAATTTAATCGCAATCGGTTCAGCGGTTTGGCAGTGAAGACGTCACAGACAGACAGAGTTACTTTCGCATTTATAATATTAGTATGGATATAAGTTTATAATTGGAGTCTGTTTCATTAATGTTAATACCTTGTTTGTTTTACTTTCCTTCAAGTTTATTGTTTTATAGGTGCCGTTCAATTTGACCATTAAAATACCTTCATTATCCTTATTTCGGTCGATGAACCTGAACCGATGGACCTACCTGAAAAAAAAATTATTATGTATTTAATAAAGTATGATAATTAATTATATAATTATACATATATATACTAAAATTAGTTGATATTAAATTAAAACATTGTATCACTATAGATGAACACTTTTAAGTTTCCGAAGATCTAAAAACTTGCATTATTAAAAAATGCCATAAATTAATGTGTTTAATTATATATATTTCAATTTATTCGCCGATTAATTAACTATCTTTGAAATTCTGTTTTCTTAATTTTTCAAACATACGTTTAACAATACCTATGTTTTATGTATTACAGTTTGAATAATATATTTTTACAAGAATAACAAAATAAGCAAACAACTAAATTTGCATATATTTTTTTCAGCTCCACGCATAACAGTGTTGACAGAGAGAACCCAGTGTCAAGACCATCTGTAATTCATTTTCCACCCGGATCTGAAACATTGGCTTGTCCTGAACAAGAAAAAAAAATTGTAACCATTCCCCCTAATGGGAATCGAGTCCTCAGCCTTCAAAGCTATCACACTGGGTCATGATTTTACGAATTTATAATTTGCGTATTACGGCAGCATTGGCAAACAATCTTATAGATACTATAATCAGACGCATTATACATTAGCATATTGGCCGGTTTTTACAAGTTGCTGCTATAATATTATAATAAATTCGTATTCTAGTTTATATCACATTAGTCTTCGTGATTCCTATGAGAGCGTAATCGTGTTTGACCTGACCGACTTCGGATGCATTCATTTTAAATGCTCAATGAAACGTGTTTTGGCAAATTTAAATTAGAGAACAATTTTTTGCAACCTGCAATATGAGGTGAAGCATGAAATGTGTAAGTGCTCCAAAGTTTTGACACTTTTACATATTGTTAAAATGATGATTGTGGTTGTCATATGAATAGTTTAGTATTCGTTTTTATGTTTATTCCATTTAGTCCATGAATTCGTTGCAACTTTTAATCTAAGCAGAATTGAAGCCAACTTCTACTCAAGTTACTAGACTAATTTAATTTTGAAAGGTCTATAATTATTTTAATATTAATTCTAAGTTTACTGCTGCAAAATAATTTCAAACACGACCTTTCATGATCCCTCATAAGCGATATGTAATAATTATACAGTGTTGAAATATTTCAAACCCTGGGAAGAAGTCAAATGAGATATTTTGTAAACTATGCACGAACCTGTACAAAATTAGTACGTTGGTAAGGTCAGCCCTTATTAATTTCTAGAATATAAGGAAAGTTTTTACAAGTGGAGTACCACATTTATAGTAATACAATATATTTTATTGCATGCCACTAGGTTCTCTCAGACTACTTTACTAAACGGGACAAAGTGTGATGATATTAACAAAACTATATTATAAGATAGTCATTAGTTATTAAGTAAGTATTAAGTTAAAATGCAAGAATGGCTTTAATGGCAGAATAATGGCTTTTTATATTATTTATATTTAAAAAAAAATATGTAATAAAAAAGGACTCTTGAAGGCTTATTTATATATAAAACAGAAGGACAAATTAAAATTACAAAACCATTCACACAATTTAACAAAATTTAACGCAACCAATATGTTTGAAATTATTAACATCCGTACGATCATGGATTTTTGTGGATTTTTTTTTAAATCTGTCATTAATTACTTTTTTAATTACAACGATATTAACAGAAATAGTAACTTATTTCATTTATATTTGTAACCCGTTTAATTTCAAGCAACATATTGGTATTAGAAAACAAATGAAATAGCGCCATATAACTGACCACTCCTTTCATTCCCTCGGGCGGGCGAGCCACTAAGCACCCTTTAGATAAGGAGTTTTAGAATATTAGTTTACATGACCCAGTAAAAAAGTTCCCACAAAACAACAATACAGTACAAAGGGATGCTGTTATTCACACAGTTAAGTTTGTACGAGATTTGATGTTAATACGTGTAACGTACCTTTAGAAGATACAGGGTGGTGTATCCTTAAGCAAAATGATAATAACTATTTCAAAAATATATAATTTATATACTCCTCTGGCTAAATTATATATATAAATATATATAATTACAAAAAAAAATTATTAGTTAATTGCATAGACGCTCAACTGAGGGAAATACACTTTAAGTCGTAACAGCTAGTTTATTAATATAATTGTAATTTGAATTTAAATTGAATAACACTTTTCAATACCAACAATAACAAGTACTTAAAACAAAACATTGAAAAGCAGAACCCTCTGTATAATTTGTAGTAGCGAGACGTAGTTTACGGCAAGGTGGAGCATTACAAGTGCGTAACAATATTCACAAAGAGGACAAAAGACCGAAACAGAGGAACGAATGCCACCCTTTTCTCCGCTAATGTCACTGACCTTTCTTTTTTAAGTACAATTACTTTTGCAATCATTTACACGTTAGAAAGTGTGTATAAAATGTAGGTTGAAACTATTCGCATAGAACAATATAAAAGCTATAGTTATGTCCTCATCAAATGCTTATTCTAAATTAATAGAAATCCGTATTTCTTTAAATTCTTCCCGTTTTTCTTCGTTTCGATATTAAAATCTCTTATCTATAATGAAACTATCGATTCAATTCTAGTCCGTTGATATTTCGATATCAACAAAATAGCTTTTTAGAGCTGTTCATTTATTGAGTTCTTTTCTAAGAGCCTTTTAAAGAACATAATCGACTTTCTTCAATGCCATGATTACTGACTTCGCTAGTGACAATGAAGTCCGTCGTTACCTTTAAAATTTCATCTTTCAGACACACATTCTACCGCACAAAGAAGTAAAATGGATTGTATTAAGTGAGACGCTTCACAATGGCTCTTTTAATCCTATTGTGCGACTATGCAGTTTGAATGAGACGCATTCCCTTTAAGGCCGTTAACTTTGTTTTACTTTTTAACCAATATATCGTTTAGATATATCAGCCATACGTTTGTGTACATGTATTAATTGTTAAATATTTAGTTTTATTTTTACGTAATTTCTACATTTTGTGGGATAAATAAAGAGATTCTATTCACGTTTTACTCCAGGTATCACTATCTAGCCATTCAGAACAAAAATGTTTAATCGGAACATGAAAATGTCTAAAATAAATGCCCCACAGTGGCATTTGAACCCCCAATTATCACATGCAGTAAGCTACTTCTCCAGTGAGTCTCTATGGCGATAATTCATTTTATCTTTTATCTAATTTTAAGGATTATTTATTATTTAAACTCAAAACGATTTTTAAAGTATTTAAATGTCATTATTAAATTTAAATAAAGTTATTTTAAAAATTTAATGGAAACTGTGCTCAATTTTAATATAACAATGTACTCGTATTTTAATCTTATCATTTCCCAGTTAGCAGTAGACGTGGGACGTGATTAATTAGACAAACTAAACTAGGTTATTCACGGAGCTCCCGTAGCTCAATTAAAAGCCGTGGCAAAAAGTAAAAAAATGTTTCAAATTTTTGCAACTGTAGTACGTCTGCCTTGTCGAAATATTATATAAGTGGATTCTGTCGACGTACAGAGAATACGAAATGATAAATCTTACAATCTTGAATGCTATAAGTGGATCGAAAATCCATAGCTTTTTATTCGTTATTTCGTTATTTAGTGCCATTGAGGAAAATTTTATATCAATATGTTATGGTTTTTCGAGGCCATTGTGGTGCAGTGGGACAGCGTCTGTCTGTAATTGCGATTGGTTGTGGGTTCAATTCGCACTTACTACCCTGTTAAGCGGGGAAAAGAGTGAATCTAAAAAAAGTTACGGTTTTATCAAAATGGTACCTTTTTTGTTATCATTAATGTAGTAATGATACGAAGTTTATGTGTTTCTCTGATTTATCACTCATTCTTCTGTGTATGTATTCAATAGAACCAAAAAAAAGTTTGGAATTGATCGGTTCATTTTCTTTATTTTTTAGAGTATGAAATAAGGGAAATAATTCAGAAATTAATCATTTTTTTTTTCCTCTAATTATGTTTCATCTAGATTGTTTTTTCGACTTTGACTTCCATTCTACTTAAGTGGTTACTTCTTATATTTATGACGATGTTTATTCATTATTTAAAATAAAATCATTGGATTGTGAAGTAGATATATTACTTTGATGACAGAAGAGATACGTTCCTTATAAAACGCGATTGCTGTGCGTCTAAATCCTTTGTAGGTGAATATACTAATAATTCATAATATTACTATATGAAATATTGTGTACGATTATATAAAATTCAACAAATGTATGAAAATAAAAAGCTAAAGTATGTAATACCAAATTCAATTAACACAAAATAATACAGCGGCTGGCCAAAACTTATCTCCACATCCGCCCACTCATTCGACTAAACTCGAAACAGCTATAATGCCCAATTATATTATATCCAGTGCGTGTGATTTTAAACAGTCGCTAATGGCGCCAGTTATTTGACTCCAGCGATCAAGATAGTATCGAGTTACTTTGACCACCGGCAAATCGACAACTTCGAGGGTTGCCTTTTCAGATTTTGGTTTTTGAATTAGGAGTTAGGGTTGATCCCCTTATTGTCGCCCTATTGTGCGCTTCTAACAGAATGGAAGCCTGGATTACAAGGGTTTTGTCACATTTTAAAAATGTACCCGATTCTTTATCATTGCAATATTTCTCATTAGCATATAAAATTCGCATAAGCTTTGCATTTTGAAATGTCAATGAAAAATATTCAATGTACCTAATTTCGGACTGCATATGTAGACTTTTTCGAGTTTCACACTTTTCAAGCATAGCAGAGACAACCTAGTGTCAAGACACTAAGTTAGTCCACTTTTAACCCAAATTCAAGATATTGCGTTTACGAGCAGATAATTGAAAATAATTTAAATGGAATCAATCTCCCGAGTGGAAATCAAACCCACAACCAATCACATTTACTGTCAGCCGCTGTGCCACTGCGTTAATTAGGTTAATAAAATGCAACCCACGTCAAAGAGTTTAAGTTTCGTATTATAATTTTGATAACATTTTGCACATTTAGAAATAATACATGGGTCCACACTAATACGCGATACCATCTAAATAATTATCACCTAGTTCATATTATGTTGATTTAAGGCGGCATTAAACAAATTATCATAATCGAAGTAACAGTGCGTAAAACAGGGATTAACGTACGTATATAATATCAATTAAAAAGGGCTGAAACTTGAAATGTTTTCGCTATTGGAATTAAAATCTAATTTGTTATGAAATAAGAAGCAAATTCTCTTGCCTTAAAATTAAAAAAAAAATGCTAAAGCATAAGAGTTTGGCATCGTCAGGGAGAGGTTAATGACCTATTATAGATCACGATCGATATCAGTGACGTAGTGATTTTATTTAAGATAAAATAAATTGTACGGAATGACGCGAGATCAGATAAACATGGATGAACATGTTAAACATTGAAAAATACATATTTAGAAAACGTGTATAAATTTTAACGCAGCGGGATTTGAAGCCGCGCCTCTTGAAAATCATTCAAGTTTTTAGGTTCAAATCCCGCTGCGTTCAAATTTCTATACGTTTTCTAAATGTCTTTTTCAATTACCTAAGTGTGTGAATAACACTTGTTAAAAAAAAAAGTGTTAAACATATTATGGTCATGTAATATACTTACTGTATTTTAATTTTCGGTAAAAAAAAATTAAAACCAATTTTAGAAGAAATGGAAATATTCTTGACATTGTATTTTTGATAGTTAAATAATATTCTACATAGATTGTCCATTCAAATTCTGTATATAACTATTATTTTTAGTACCAATATCTTTTATTCTACTTTTTATATTTTTTTGGCGCTGTCCCACTGTGCCACGACACGCAAAACTCACTTGTTGTAAGTTCGATTCCCATTTATATTTAAGTTTTTTTGAACCTCTCCGCTCTGGTACTTATACTTGAACTGGTTGAACCACTCAACATGCAATGTCTCCATTTTGGGCGGAAAGCGAAGAACAGTGTGTCTTGACACCAGGTTCTCTGTGTGCTATGCTATGAGGTAAAAAACATCATGCTGCTAAAAATTCTCCATTTTATGAAAAATTTGCGTAATAAGTAATGCTCATAATAAGTTCTTTGAATGTTCATAAAGTGTAAAAATCATTGATAGCAAGTTTAACAATCATTAGCAAGTTAAACCAATAAAAGCATTTGTTATTTAAAATTAAAATTGCAATAATAATTAGATGCATATGTTTCTCATTGTGATTCTGTTGTCGTAGAAATAAAGACTTTATTGAAGATTTTACGACTATATATTAAAAAAATTAAAAACTGCAATTGAATGGTTATTGAATAAGCTTTAAAAGCTTGCGTAAATTAATGAATAAATAAATTTTAAAATGCTTCAGTATAAAGTGAACAATAACCATTTGATGTCATTGTAGTGGAATGTAGATTATAATTGATTAATATATTTTATTTTTTAAATATTAATATGATGTACTTTTAGTTAAAAATAAATTACTTTAAAAAAATAAGACATTTTCTAGGAACAAATACATAAATATAAAATTTTCATAGTGACTGGTTGGGACAGGAACGGAAAACTTCACCGGGGTTCACGTAAGATTGGTAGTCCCCGTGGCCCCAGCCAGTGGCGGTCGAGTTGGAGCACGGTAAGGTTTTAGTAGGTATATGGACGGCCTACGTCTGCCAGTCCGGAGTCCCACATAACCGCGCCTGAGTCCCCAACCGGGCGGGTATCCGAACCGGATTTCCTTACAATAAAAAAGGACAGAGAAACTTGATTCCACAAGCTTACAACGAATGGCCTTGCGATTTGTTTATCGTCATCGCAAATGCAGGAGAAATTTAAAAAGTCGTTTAAAATCAATTTGTCAGTCCGTTGGAATCATCTGGATACGAGGGATGGAGACATTCTTTTCTTTGTATTTTCTTTTGGTGATCATTGTCTGGTTGGCCTTTCATAGCGTTTTTACAGTCAATAAAATTACGCATCGTAATGATAACTGATCCTACTTTTAATTGTAAATTATGAATTTAAGTCCATGAATCCTAATGAACTCTAAAACTCTGTGGGATAATTAACTACGTTATCCTGGTGTATGTCACAAATGAAAAGACCTATCCCGGGGTCCGGTGTCATTTCATCCAATGTCAACTAATCGTTGCAGATTTTTTGAAAATGAATGACATATTTGTTATCATATAGCGTGTGTAGAAAGTTTGTTAGAAAGATAATATATATCAATCTGAAGATGAAAAAGCGTGAAAATGTTTTTTTTTAATATTTATTAGTAAATTGGATTTTTTTCGGACAAAGAATTGCGATTGCAATTCAACGGATAAATGTAGTTCAACATTCTTAACAAAATTCCACGCAAACACAACTAATAATATAGTAATAGTTTAACATACTACTGTATAAAAATGTGAAATATCTGAATAGAACTGTTTTTAATAAAGAAAATCAAAAATATTTTGTGTCGTATATATATATATCTATATAAATTCGAAAGTATCATATAATTAATTCCTTTTAGTATTTACGTGTTAATATAGGTATACTAAAAAGAATTCATTTTAACGTTTCAGAGAAATCAAGCAGACAGACATAAACATTTAATTATAAAGAGAAGTGTTTGCTTTGAAAATACTGAATTCAGACGGCTGACATGGGGAAGCGGGAAGAGCAAATTGTGTTTACCGTCAAAGTGAGGACGAATTAAATGTCTAGGCCTGAGATTCACTGACGTAGTAGGCATTTTAGTGCTTAATCCAAAGAAATAGAAACTACTACAGTCCCCATATTCCATGCACGTAAGTACTTATCGCCCTAGCCATTATTAAAATGCATGTCATTAAAGCGTCGTTTGAGCCAGTACATGCTAATTTAAAAAAGCGTTATGATACTTTGCATATGTTATGTACAAAAATAATTTAAATAAAAGACATATAGATAGATTTTTTTTGTGTTGAATCTATTTATCCAAAGAATACATTTGTTAGGTATCTCCTCCATAGCACAATTAAAACGTAATTATTTGTGTAGCTTTGAATCGTTTTCTTAGTCTAATTAAACGAAATGTGTCGTTGGGGTTAATTTTGTCAAATATGTACTTGAATAAAAATTGTGTCTGTCTGTAATGGTTTTGTTAGATTATTAAATAATCATATTTATTTATTTATAATAATTTACAAAAGGTGTGAATTTTTACACCACTGGGTTCTAGGTGAATTAATAAATTATTTCTGTACAAATTTAAAAGATGAAATGATCTTTCATATATATTTTTTTGCTAGAAGAAGTTATATTATTTTGGTAGTATAAAGGAGAACATGTTATAATTGTAAATCTTGCTTAATTCTTGCCCATACACATTAAAGAAAGGACCGCTAAGAGCGTGTAATTTACAGCACCCTAAAGGTCTTTTGTTTCCATAAAGAGAACCTTCGCTTCAACAATAGATAAGAAAGATAACGGACATTACCGTTAATTTTATCTTAAAACCTATGCAATACTTATATTATTAATCATCATTTATCTTTTTGTTCACACTTCAAACAAATGTACAAGTTTAAGAATTTTATGATGAATAAGCCCAGATGTTGGCAAATGCAATTACTATAGTTTACGGCTATTTAATTCCATCTATTCCTTTTTCAGTACTGTCCAGTAATTGGGGTGTTACAAAGAGCAACGCCAGGAATGTTTATTATTTTCAGAAAAAATCTTTCAGTGTGGTCAAGACTACAATGTTTTCAGCATCCCATTGTTTCCCCGCACTGATAAGAATGGAGAACATAATGACTTGTCTCATGCTTTCTTTGTTTCCCAGAACAATAGAAATCTGCGTGAAAAACGCAATGCTAGGAGCTTATTAATTGAAAGAACTTAAATCTGGCGCTGTGGAAATGTAAGTAACTGTTTTGAAGTGTTTTTTATATTTAATTAATATTTATAATTTTTTTGACATTTTTGGTTATGCATTTGGGGATATGAAACTCCGTTTTTTATTTCCTAGTCGGTCAGTATCATTGTTTATTCTAAATGGTTCGAGCTGTATCCAAGTAGTGTGAAAAGAGTTGAAAATTAGATACGCAAAGTATATACTACATATTTCAATAGTGTATATGAATTAACACATCCTAAACAAAACAGTAATAATCTTACGTTGAGTTTCGGCATTCAATGCCTAACGTCTCGAATTCAAATGGAAAATGAAGACGGGAGTGTCCTTTGGCCTGCGGAGAGAGAAACGCGTGAAAGTGAAATAATTACAAGCGTCTGTAACTTCTAATGCAGAAGTCTAAAAGATAAGAAAATTACCACATTAGCAAATGCTATTATAATTTTGGGTCCAATGTCAACAGATGGTAAAAGGATGTATCACCTATATGCCAAAATCATGAAACCCACACAGACGCAGTTGCGGGCATCAATTAGCATGTAATATAAATACTACTTTTATGTAAGCTGTTATATATATAATAACCCTTGCTTTTTTCAACTCTGTTAAAAAAAACTCAATTTTTTTTTTCAAGTAAAGGTAGCCAATAAAAGTAGAACGTTATTGATACGCTCAATAAAAACTTCCGATAGTTTTGTTCTATAAAGGTATCAGATGTCAAGGGGTCTTATTGCATCTGACAGTACTTCAGATAGGGCTATTGTTGTAACGGATTTGTACTATTTCGGCAATACAGTTCGATATCATGCTAATGGGTAATATTAAAAGGAAATTGTTACCAAAAACTGATAAACTTTATAGTTAATTCAATTTTTTGAAAATATTTTGTATAATAATTTTATTTTTAATAGCCAATTATTTTCCAACTGCGTTTTAGATATATAATAATAGATCAAAATTATAAATCATATTTTTTTGCAAATTCTTCACTATCGTTATTAGTACTATAATTATAGCCCTTCATTGATGTTTTTTTTTCAACTAACCAGTATTTCGAATATATGACAATATGTAAATAATAATTTATTATGTTATTATTAATAATAACTCTATTTCTAAAAAAAAATAAAGTTCTATTCACACTCTTAGGAAATTGAAAAACATTTATAGAAAACGTATAAAAATTTAAACGCAGCCGTCTCACCGCTAAAAATATTTTGCAAGATAAATTTAGTAAAATAATATTTTTGATAAAAACATTTTTATAATGATATTAAAAAGTAAGCAAACTAATTTAAATTATTTGCATAGTAATAATTCAACTACTTACATATATATATGAAATATTCGATTAAAATTTTAAATGCGCATTCACTCAAAACCTCCCCATATGTTCAACCATAAGTGTATTCCACTTATAACTAATCAATTAATGGTTATTTTATCTTTTTTTTTTGTTGAAACTGCATGCTCCTCAATTGTCAATGATTAACTGTGAAAGTAAACAGATGGTATCACGGTGTTATTAAAACGAGATAGTGTGAATGATAGATTTTTTGCAGATCTTTAGCTAAATAGTTTTGTATATTTATTATGTATTAATTATATTGTTTGAGGCCACCGTGGCGCAGTGTGACAGCGTCCGGCTGTCTATGCGATGGTAGTGGGTTCAAATACCATTCGGGGGAAAGAGGGCAAGACAAAGCGCGACGCTGACTTCCGCCACTTAACACGGAAAGTCTTGGATTCATGCGGAAAGGAGAGGCTAACCGGCCAATACAGAAAATCTAGTGTTTACTTAATAGCTTAATTAAAATATAAAATAATTTCTCTGTAACATTTATTTAAGAAATGGAATAAAATTTAAAAATACACTGTGCGTAATAAAATTTATTCAGACGAAACAATTATGATTTCCTTCAAGTCTCATAAATTAGGGAGTGGGTCGCGCTTGAAGGACACGACGCTTACCCATTTCTAACCCTATTTTCTTAAGACAAATGAGGCGGCAACTTTTATTATAAATGAAGATCCATTATTATGTTATGACAAAAAATTGCTTGAAGAACGTAAATAATGTTAAAATATAATCCACTTAAACTTACGCATATTTTTCATATTATACCTCATTGGCAGGCAAAATATACTGATATGTGTAATGTGAATGTATGTTTATACATACGGTATGTATATACTAGCCTCTGCCTGCGGTTTCACTCGCGTTGACGTTTTTAAATTACTGTCACTGATCATTAAAAAGTAACATCAGCCAACATCCTGTCCTCTATATATTGTTCTATAATTAGTACGCTATGTTCTTGACTATATGTTTAACAATATGTGTAATAAATTTATAATTATCAGTTGTCTAATTTACACATGAAACAGAAACAAGCAAACAAACTCACTTCCGCATGTATAATATTAAGAATGTAAGAGAGAGAAAGAGAGAGAGGACAACGATTATTTTCACTTCCTCCTTATATTAAATAAATATTATTTGAAAGCGTTATATTTATATACTTTGTATCTATTTCAAATCATAATATGTGTTAAGAATGTATCATTTTACATTTTATACTAATATTAGTTGTTATATTCATAGCCTATTCCAGATATGAGGATAACACTAATCACAGATGAACAAAATGTGCATTATTAAAAATAAAGCGGGAAATGGGGAAAGTAGGTCCTTGCTAGTGCTTATTATCTCGGTTAAAATGAAAGTCACCACATTTCAAATTGTCGCTCTTGCAGTTGCTCTGTCATTATAAATACTTCTATAACGAATATATAACACGCGAGAAACTTTCGTGGAGTAGACAGCGCCTAACCATATACACGACGGTCGTGGGTTCGATTTCAGCTAGGGTTCTGATTATATTATCTTAATTTCTCGGCTCTGTTGAGAAGAAAAAACACGGCGTTGATTTTCACCACTCAACAGTCAATATCGAATTCGAGAGGGCACTTCCCTCTTCTTCTCTAAATACTATAAGGGAAAATATATTTTTTAGTAAATTTTTATGTACCTTTTTAATTAAAAACAAACACTATTTAATAAGTTATTTGATTTTCATGATTATTACACATTTTGAAATGAAACTTGTTCAAAATGTTTAACCGGATTAATCGCGTATAATATTGGTATTCGAAAATACACAAGTACCTGTGACCACGGACGACTGTGAAGTTCTAAACGTCCGGTTCTAAAATGTAATCCGGTTAAAAATAGTTTCATTCCAAAATATTATTTAAATATTGCTGATTTATGCAATTCTACGTTTACTCAGAGTATGACCGGTATAATATGACGGCCCATACCTTTTATCCTGGCGGCACTAATAGCCATTCAGGTGTGGGTGCTCGTATCAATATATTATTAATAAAAAATATTATGCACGTTAAACACAACACCGGCAGGAGTGCTTTATATTAAAACTATTTTAAGTTCACTGGTATAATGAGACGAAGCACGGCAATGAGATCTATCCACACGCTGTCTTTAAAATCTCTCTCATCAGTTCATTTTGAAGGGATAGCGGTCCTGGATCTCAACATGGAGAACGGAGTGTTATTAAGTTGAGTAAGTTCTCGTATGTAAGCTCGTAGTATAAAACGTCGTACTTGCTCATTGGAAACAATGTATAGATATACGACTTTCAAGCTCAAATCAGTACCCGTTACATCCTGTCTAGATAAATTAATATTAACTTGTCACATGGTCCACATATTAAAAAGTTTAAACTATAAACCACCACAATTGACGTACAAGTAGCTTCCGCTAGAAGTAATTAGGCACTTAGAAAATGCTGGCGTTAATTAAATAAAATCTGAGGAAAGTAGCGAAGCGTGATATGTCACGGGTGGCAGCGCAATGCTTGTTAACCATAGAGACCGTGTATTCATAATGCGTGCAATATATAATTTAACCAGAATACTTCATATATACTTGTTCAAAAGTCTTTAAGCTGTTTCAGAACTATCTTTACGAATTTATGGTATGGCTCTTATATGTATTTTAATAATTTATAATTAAATATAACTCATATTTTGGCCAAAATGGTACCAAATTAAACAAATAATTGTAAATTTTTGAATTATTCCTTCGTGGCACAGTGGGCCAGCGTCCGACTAGCCAGCAATACTATCTATAATATCATCATATTACAATTATTTTAAATTTTCTGGTAAGGAAAAGTGCGGGTTTGAGTTCCGCCACTCACATACAATGTCTCAATTTGACCGATCTCGATCGAAAAGTAGAAAACGGAGTGTGATGACACGACTGCCAGGCGGAAAAAAGCATGAAGTTAGTGCTTCTGCTCTAAATTAGGCAGAACCTGTACTACAGTGATCAAACAACTGATAAGATAACTGATAATTTCTAAGCGTACTTATATATATAATTAAGCATTGTGGATATATGTATTTATATACTTTGTATTGCTTTAAGTAAAAAAAGAATCTACTCACCCATTAGGTATCAAAATCTATAACCACTGCACCAACATGTCAATATGATACAACAAACAAAATACAATCTCCCAAAGAAGCATATTATTAAGGTTGTCTTTACGAATGAGGTCACATTTGTATTGCAGATGGAGATTGAAACATGTATTATGCAGCTTCTTCCTATCCACGAACCTCGGAATCAGCTGAGTAAATAAATATAGGCTCAGTTTTCACATGGCATAGTAGATTACGTAAGTAACTTCATTATTATATTTATTATACTAAGATGCTTTCATCATTACAAGATTTATTCAAATATACTCGCAAATATGTTCGAGACAAAATATTTTTATTTATATAAATTTAAAATAATTATTTACAAATATGAGCTAGCAACTACTGGATGAAAAATCTACGAAAATAGCAGACTTCAACTTATGCTTCTAGAATGATAGCAGTCTAGACCAGTTTCACTAAGATGGTCTTTTTTTTTAATATATATTCTTTCAATTTTCATAGAGAGATTCTGGTAACACTAGTTGTTTTATTGAATAGCAATAGTTGAGAAAAAAAATGCATTTATATTTTTTGCAATGTACCTATAATATTTTTTGTATATTTTATATAAAAATATGTAGTAACGCACGAGATTGACATTCTTTATTCAACATTTTTACATGACAAAGTAGAACTCATGCCACTGTAAAGGTGCACGGTGTTCAAAATTAAAAAATCAATCCTTTGTTGTACAATCGTTACAATAGATCAAAGTACAATTTTAATTTCGTATTCAAGCACCTATCTTGCATTCGAGAAACACGCGTACTTTGAAATTAATTAGTTCCATCAATCATGTATGAATGGTGACAGTCCGCATCGGCCCACTGGTTTTAAAAAGGCTAACCATACACTCAAATAATTTTGTAACTTGATTCAGAATTGTATTGTGCCTCCAACCCTTCTATTATGAAGGAGTTGATAAAAAGAGAAGAGTTGGGCTCACGCCCGGACGCGGAGCGCTGGGCGGAGACGCGTGGCGATAATATTTTGAATTTTGATAACGGTCTTTTGGGCTTGGGCGTGGTTTTTTACAAGTAAGAGCAACTGTAATGAACGAATTCTAGTTTAAATATTAACAAATATCTCTAAAACTCTGTTCTTCACTTTGTACCAGAGCTAAGAAATGAAAATAATTTAAATATAATAATTCCTCCGAGATAACCCACAACCAATAGCGTAGAGTCAGACCTTATCCCACTGCGCCACTATAGCCTCACATTTAAATAATATTAAAAATATTTACTTACAATTGCATTTATTTTTCCGTTTTAACATTAGTTATAACATTTGTAATATGTAAAAAAATACATATCTTCCAAAAATATCCGTATCCAATAAAGCATATAAGGAATACGAATATGGATTAAACTAGAGATATCATCTCGAACCATCAAAATTTCAATCATTTTTAATACAATTTCAATATTACCAAAGTTAAAATGTAACTCGGAGCAATATTATGCGAAATAACGCAAAACAGCAAAACGAGAAGTGTCGATATACCATCTTTGCACATTCTCCGAACGCTTGTGATGAATGAATATGAAAAAAATATATATAAATTCAATACAATACTAGCTCGTGTCACTATTTCAAAGAGTATTCATGTGTTAATAAACATTATAATAAATCTCTAAAAACTCACAGCCGTCACTTTTTACTTTTTTCTGTCAAAAAGCGCGTGTCGTACGTCATATTAGCATATGTAAGGGTGTTTGGAGATCTGTCATATACATTCATCAAAATGCCGGGTGAAGCTGACCTTTGGGTCTTCACGTTAGATGTTTTGACGGTTGCTGGTCGATGGTTTTATCTGTGGGGTAGGCACATTTTATTCCGTTTTTTGTATTTAGATTTTATTTATTATTTATTTAAATTATAAAGTGGTAGTAGCCTTTTGTGATTTTTAAACATTTTAAATGAAATTATTTTTACCGGATCAATCGCGTATATTACTGTAGTCCGTCACCACGTTTTTAAACGTCGGATCTAAAATGTATTTACGAATAAAATCTGGTTAAAATAATTTCATTTAAAACATATTCTGTTGTTTTATGTTTTTTTAATATGTATGTGTATAAATGCATAAAATCCTTTTCAAAAGACTTATTTGGATTGTGTTTATTATTTGTTACATAGAGTATTACACAGAATTATGAAAATAATAAAATATAGAAAATATAAAAAAAAATCCAAACCATCTCACTTAGTCACACATAGCCCAAGTACACCTTAATAGGAACCCAAGTACACCTAAATGAAGAAGGCCATCGTGGCTCAGTTAGACAGCGGCTGATTGTAAAATGTATCGTTGTGGATTCTATCGTTGTGGATTCGATTCCTACTCAGAGGAATGTAATATTTCATCTGGTTAGAATACAACCGCCACTCAATATGCAATGTTTCCATCACGGATGGAAAGTGGAGAACGGAGTGTCTTTACACTAGGATCTCTCCGACTTCCATGCTATACGGGGTAAAGCGTGAAGCTGTAAAAATCGCTAAATTGATAGATATATATAAATGTTATTATTTTTATACTTACTTAACATTTAGCTTATAAAATATAAAAGTTTGATTCAAGAATTGTATAGCAATTTTAAAACAAGAAGGTGTAAAATACTTACTTATATTTATGCTATTTATGAAAAGTATTTTATAAAACACGATGTTATATATATACAAACAAACACGAGGGATCATTTTTATTATTATAAAAACGTATAGAAATTCATTTGACATAACAATGCGCCGGCGCCTCTTTTGTACGAAATCTGATTTGCATTATGACATTTGTCGCTGTCAATTCGACGAACAAAATACTTGCCTCCCTAGACACTACAATATAAACAAATATGCTTGTTTAATTTGGTTTATAAAATGCGAATGTAAACTTAATAATTAATTATCTTTATATAAAGCATTATTCATTTGATTATAGCAGGTTTTTTTAAATAAACATAATTTAAAATAATAATAATAGTATTCTTGGCTATCGTGGCAAAGTGGGACAGTGACTGCAAACGCGGTTGATTGTGGGTTCAAATCGCAATCGGAGTAATTTAATTATTATCATTTTTCTTGCTCTAGTGAACAAAAAAGCGCGAAGTTCTCCGCAATGCTCTCAGAATTCGGTGAAAAGTGAAGATGGAATAATTGACACTAGGTTCTCTCTGACTACCATGCAAAGTTATGCGGGAAACAGAGTGAAACGGGGGTTATTAGAAAGAAATATTAAAAAAACGCTTTATTAGGCAGATAATCTTGTTGTATTTGTCATCACTTTTTCTTTAAAGTTTAATTACCAAAAAAAACAAAAACTATTTCTACTATAACTAAATGTATTGTATTTCTTCACAATAAAAGCTTAATTAAAAAAGAGCTTCCCAAATAATGTAACAAAATGCAAAATGAACTTTAGAACTTTTGTTTCTATGGGAAAATATGACCCTAAATTATAAATATTATTTAATCTTTTCATTCCATATATTGCATTGTAAAGGCACTTTTAAGTTTTTAACGTGAAAGGTCAATTAATTGTAAGAGTCTTATAATAATGTCAAACTTAAGTTGGTACTCATAGAACTTGAGTTTTAAGTTTCTAACTTCTTTTAAATGATAAAGCGGCTTATAACTTTGTCATGATGTATTCAAGGATCTAAAATTTTCTTTTTCATTAAATTTCAAGGTGCAGGGGAACGTCAGACTGTAACCGTAATTCGTTGTGGGTTCGAATCCCACTCTAGGGGATACTTATATTCAAGTTATTTTAATTTATTCTCACAATGTCTTTTGATTTTTTAGACGGGCAATCGGGAATGGAGTGTCTTATAAGTTCCTTCTAAATACCGAACTACCCGAGAAAGTGTGTGTGAATAAATAGATTATTCTTTTCTCGTATTAAAATCACAATAAAATCAGCTAAACAATATAAATTATTAATATAACTTTCATTTATTAATATATCTATATCAATATTACTTAATAATTAAAGAAATAATAATCGTCTTACATTTGTGATGTGACAACATTTGTAGAAGGTTTTATTGAATTAAATTGTGTTCTCTTGAATCTTGTTTGTCTCTTCTTTAACTTAGTAACAAATTTTAAATAAGTTTTTTTTGAGTTTTTATCTTTACTTACTTTGAATTTAAAGGCATAAAGGCATGATTTGCGGCAGTAAACGCCACCAGACTATGAAAATGAAAACAATTTAACCATCAAATTTAGAAATTTATAACCTGACTTTACAAAATACTTATCGAATATTTTGTATACTGTAAAAGTGTTCTCTAAACGTTACATAGTTTCCGGTTGCCGTGAAATTTCTATATAGGTAACAATACCGGTTCGCCATTGAACAATGAAATGTATTTCTGCTGACTATATTGGCGTTAGCGAAAACTTTGCAAATAGTTTTTTTGTACCGAAACTCTACGCCCCTAAATAACGGCTGGTGCAAATAAAATAGGTAGTTACCGCCTTTGTCTTTCTGTTTGTTTGATCCTGTTACAATTTACCACATGTTTGTTGTTCATAAAAAATACAAGGACGGTATTGATATTTATAACGTACTCAAAATGTTGATTTTGGCAACAAGTTCCGCTTTTGAATTATGACTACCAAAAGGTAATAGTTGATAATATGTTAATAAGGGCACTATTATAAGCTGTTTTTTTTTAGTTTGACCTAAATATATATTTCGCTAGCTCGCTAGCTAGATAGAAAGTAGTAATTGTCGACGTTGTGACGTATTTGGATTAAATATCGCTAATTAATATTAGTAGAGAGAAAATGTATTTGATAGCAAGCGTTTTTCATACAAAATATGAATATATTTAGTATGATATTAGTATGATGACTGATCAATAATAATAGTGAATAATATCTTGATGAAAATTTCATTAAAGAACCGAATATCGTTGCTACAAACAATTTACTCAAGACTCTCCGGTCTCCGCGTTCTCCGAAATCGACGTTTCGTGTTGAGCAGCGAAACTTTGTCCTAGACACTAGAGCGTGCAAATGAACAATTTTAAAATATGTATTACAATGAATATTTTAGTCCTTTTAGTGTGTATATATATATATATAAATATATATTTATTACAAAGTTTTTGATGCGGCTGAGTTCACCCTTTTAGCTGATTATGCAATAAAAAATATATATTTACACAATTTTTTTAGCCTCGCCTTTTTGGAGGTTGATTGTGGTTACTTTTTATTTGTGTTTTGTTGGGTTGTTTGCGCTACTTCTTTAGACGGGAACAAATGAATAAATATTTGCAATCCCAACAGATCGCTATTTTTGGCGTGTAGGCGCTTGGATGTTCCAAGCACAATAATTACTTTCAATATAAGATAGAATAATAAAAAAAAATTCAAATATTTATAGAATTGAATTTTCTTAGAATTAAAGTATATTTTTAATGAGAAAGATGGGCTTAGTAAAGTAATTTTCGTATCTCATTTAGTGAAAAATTCAATAATTATGATGCTTTACGATCAAGCTACGTACAGCGGGTTCCTCCACAAACAAAGATGGAAATATAATAACGGAGTTACATTTAGGTTCTATCTGCACCCTCCGAAAAAAGGAAACGCGCAAAGGTAAAACATAATGTACTGAATAAAAGCTTTTTAAACCCTAACTTAATGCTCTAAATTCTAAACAAAAAATAAATGACCCGGCAAAATGGTGCGTTATCATAAATAAAGCGGCGCTACAATTTAACAAAGACTTCGAAACGACAATAAAAAGTGACACTTTCAATCAAACTCTTAACGCCTCGTTTGAAACTCAATAAATTTTGCTCCAATACGTCGTATTTCTCTTTCATAAAATTTATATGTATTTAGTATTATGTACTCTTACATTTAAGTATATTATATAGAATTAGTTTTACTTTAATTAATTAGTGTTACACAATACTCTCTGGATTTAATTGGAAGGGTGAATTTTAGCTTCATTTTTTAGTTTTTATTTTTTTGTCTCTAAATTCTTACTAAGATAAAATTATATATATATATTTTTTGTTATTTATTATATTTTGTGTCCATCGCTTTGTCAGTTTAATTATACATATTTCAAATAAAATTTTTATAACGTAGGTTTATCATTTACAAACAAACTCATTCTTACTTAAATAGACTCATAATTTATTCGGTGCAGCTCTTCTTTTCGCATTGCGGAGTAACCTAGTGTCAAGATACTCCTTTCTTCACTTTCCACCCGAAATTGACACATTGCGTTAAGTGACGGTACTAAACGCCACGTTTCGAAATATAAATGAAATAAAATCGAATCCCCCGAGTGGCGATCAAAGCCAATCGTGTTTACAGCCAGATGCTCATTACGCCTTGGCGACTTCAATTCCCTTTATAAGTTTGACATTAAACTACTCATATTTAAGTCCATAAGTAGATACGTAATAGGTTTGTTAGGTACTAGTACCTAAATAAATAATTTCGAATATCAAATGCCATTGCCAATTCGAAAAGATGATTACAAAAAATTGTTAGGGGTTTATTGTTGTATATATAGTATTATGTAGTAAATTTCCTAATATCACATTTAATATATAGGTAACAATATATGAAACATAAAAAATCTGCTTACAAAAACTGTCTTCCTGCTTCTTATTATAACATTACAAGCAAAACATTATGAACTTCCTAAATTTAATTTTCACAGTCAACGACGCCCCTATTATTTTTATTATGACAAGAAGTTGAATTGTCAAGGTGTTTGCACATTGACAATTACTCGTGTCCGGCACGCGTCTTATTTAATTGCCGGCGGCGGTTTAAGCTCTTTAGTATTCAGTAGATTAAATATATAAATAATATTTGCATGTATATACATATTTATAGTTTTTTTTAAATTGTCTTGTATTTAATTACTTTATATTAGTTTAAAAACGAAGTTTTTCAATACAGTGTGTTTTTTTATATAGCATACATAGCTTGGAAGGCAGTGAGAACCTAGTGTCTCCACTCTCCATCGGAACGCGAGAGATTGCGTGTTGAGTGGCGGAACACGTTTTATTGATTATAGTAATTGAACTTACTAACATTATACCCAGTTTATTTAGAGATTTTGTATGCACATATTAAGTGTAAGCCTAGTATAGTTTCTAAAACCAACTATAGTAGGCTGGCTCTATGCAAACAACACTACAAATACCTGGCTCCTAGGATATATAATAGACTTAATAAAGTTATTAATCGTTCTCTCCGAAATTGTAGGCGTAGTTAATCATATTATTTGACTCATTTGCCCAACAAATTCTTTTTCTCACTCTCTCTCTCACACACACACAATACATATATACAACATTTGCATGCTATGTTAATTTTTGCATACTTTTTATTTTTATTTTTTATTAGTAATATTAGTATGTATAAAGATATATTTATAATACTTATAAAACATCATAAGTTCTTTAATTTTGGCCATTATTACACATTTTGAAATGAAACTATTTGAACCGGATTAATCGCGTATAATTTTGGTATTAGAAAATACATTTTTAGAACCCGACGTTTCGAACACTTAACAGTAGTCCGTGGTCACAGGTAGACTGAGTAGTGTGAGTCTGTATTTTCGAATACCAAAATTATACACGATTAATCCGGTTAAAATAGTTTCATTTTACTAATTAATACATGTTGAGCTCCTATAATGAATTGCCATTAAATCTATTCTATATTGGTATATAACATTTTCAAATAAGAAAAAGATTCAAGGAATTTATAACAATATTTTATATATTTTCCTTTTACAATTAAATCAAAACCAATCTTCATATAACATCCACAAAAGTAAATAAGTCGTATTTTTTACTTAACTGGCACCCCAGAAGCCATAAAATAGAGGATAAAATTGTATTAAGTGTGATTTTACGCCTAGTAGGTACGTCTGACGACTAAAATTGAACAAACGAGTTTTTGCATTCAACCATCGTGAAGGGCTTACACCGGAAAGGAGTTGGAATGCCACGCGTCTTGCTTTATAGATAATATTTAATCGAATGAATTGATCTTTTCAAGAAGGGTATAATAGCCCTTTTTTATATTATAAAAGAAAATAGCTATTTGTTTGAATTGAAAAAGAAATTCGATCTGAGACTAATATTTCTGATTCATAAATCTGGTTAGTATAACATATGTCACATTATGTTAGAACTAATTTTAATTTAACATATCGGTAACATTTATGTGATATGTGTTTGAATTTTACATTCAAATTTTTGTAAAATATTATAGTATCAAAGTTATCATCTTATTTGCTTTATAACGGTGTAAATTCAAAAATAATAAATATTTTGTAGATATTTCAATTTATTTTAAGACTATATTTAATGACTAGCTTGCGATTTAGCCTATATTTTATAATTGAAATTGCCTTAACATTTTTATTTTTGCACTGTTTCAAATAAAATAAATACTCAATGTTTATGTTTCTGAATTAAGCTTGCAGAAATGCACAGATAAACATACAAACAGAAAAGAAAATTAAAAATCACTATTGTGGGTTCTATTACATTAATCAATGCCCAAAACCCATTTATTAGAAAATAGCGCCATCTAGTAGACACTTATTGAAACATTATCGGTAATTGAAATCTAGTTTTGTTTTAGTGTCGATAGAGGGAGTTTCTTAGATATACAAAAAAAGACGTTATTTTATGTTTTCATTTTTCATATACGGCTAGTGCCAGCAACGGTAGGTAATTAAAGCACAAAAGGCAGTACATTGGAACGACAATATATATTTTTTGTAGTACCTAAGAATTTATTGAGTTATCTTGTTAAATTTATTTAAAAATATTGAAGATATTTTGTGGAAATAGTAAAATATATATTTTTTGATTTATATAAAATTGATAATTTGATTTTATAAAGCACATAATTAAAAGCTACAAATTTATATGAACCATGCTGCTTAATAAATCATTGTAAAGTACCGGTTCGAGTCCCGCTAGGTCCAAAAATATATTAGATTAATTACCCTAGTATTAAAATAACAGTTAGTAATTTAATAACTAAATTATAATATATTATAATATCAAGGTAAAATTGTGCCACCGTGCAATTGCAATAAATAAATGTAGCGCCGTGGCGCTCTTGACATGCGATTGAGTACGATGCGACGAATATATTAATTATGGGGTCAAATAGACAACAGTAGGTATGTTAATATTTAAAATATAGTTTTTGTGATTTTGTTGTTGTTATGTGTTAGCTAGTGAAAGTAAAAAAATGCAAATGCAAAAGTTGCAAGCTTACTACTGACCTCCCAACATATTGCAAGTAATTAAGATTAATAATCTTAAGATAATACAAGAACATTCATACATAATAAGTATACAATATATATATTATAGTAGAAAAAAACAGAATCATTATTTTGTCAAAATAAAACTAAGTTAAAATAATATTAATCATTTCGAAAATTCAAACTACGTAGTTAAGCAAGCAACGAATAAAGTTATCCGTTCAAATTTGATTTAAATAAAACTATTTTACTAAAGAAGTTATTTTGAGTTGAGTTGAGAAATTTTAGTTTTTATGTAATTTACTTTAGTGTAATAATTCTTTTCTGTTTATAATAACAATGTAATTTAGGTATCAACTTCATAATTTACGATTGGCTATAATTTATTGCTAGACATATCCACAGAAACTTCTATTTATTTATTTTTATTAAGCTCCACGCCTTTGCTTGTATTTGCAGGGTAGTCAGAGAGAATCTAGCTTAAAGGTCGCCGTTCTCCACTTTCCTCCCGAAGTCGACATATTGCGTGTTGAATGGAGGTGTGTGAACTGAACACTGCGCTTTGTCCTGGTACCGGAGCGGAGAAATAAAAGTATTTTAAATATAATTATTTCCCCGAGTGGGAATCGAACCCACACCCAGTACCGTTTACAGTCGGTAGCCTCTTAGTTATATTGACTTAAAATGTTTACTTATTTGTATTAGATTGCATTATAAATATTTCGTTTATCTATATATCAGTACAATAAAATCTTAGAACGCCATTTTGATGTACATGTCTTGCCGTTGTTGTGTCTTGTTTCACTTTAAGCTTATTTTTTATTTATTTTTAATTTATTAATAGTAGGCTGGATTAGTGTACACATTTTATGATAGGCACAAAATAATGACAGGCTGCGTATATTGATTATATGAATCCACCATGAATTATTGGCGTCAAAGTGACTTAAAGAAAAAAATTCTGATATTACATCACATGGACATATTTTGCTTGAATTAGTAATAAAAGCTATTGTGTTTGGCTCGGTATTATCTAATTACTCAAAAAGTTTCATAAACACGAAAAATGAGAACAAAATGATTTTTCTGTAAACTTTTACGCTTATTACACAAAAAAAACTGTCTTCACAGAAAATATCACATACATAAGCCTACCCAAATCTATAGTTTGAATATCCACTGCCTGTAACACTAGATAGCATCAACGATTTCACCAAAATACGTCGACCCCTGGAAATCGTTAGCTTCATTTAATATGTCAATAATATAGCAGCATAAGCAGGGATCTAGTAAAACTAGTTGCTAAATCTTCTTGAAAACGATATTTCTTCGACCTGAGGAAGAAATGACGTCGTTACTCTTGCTTTGACAGGTTATACCTTTGTCAAAGGGAAATTATTGGGAACGACAAGGGACCGATACAGGTATGTACTAAGCTAAGCTCTATTGCATTTGTTTGCTGAGAAACAAAAAGTTATCGAAAACAATTGAAAAAGCTTCAGTTGAAGACATATTTAGAAAACGTATAAAAATTTGAACGCAGCGGGATTTGAACCCGCGCCTCTTGAAAACCGTTCAAGTTCATCCTTGTCTAAATATGTCTTTTTCAATTTCCTTAGTGTGGGAATAACACTTTAAAAAATGTTAAAAAAATAAGCTTCAGTTAGGTATTTGTGTATTAATATGACGTTTCAAAAATTAAACTGTTCATAGTAAATTATAGTTTTAAAAACTGTCCACATTAATCTATAAATTTAGAAGATACTCATTCTTAAAATATAAACAAAGAAAACTTTATGTTTTAATACTTTATTACACCAACAAGAAGTAATAATACACACGAGAAAAAAAAGGAAGTACACTTTTGGGGTAAAGGCGGCCACCACAAGTGATCTCTTCCAGGCAACCCTTTTCATACAATTAAAAAAAGTTAACATTACGCAAGGAATTACTTACGATCCATGTAATTTATATCCTTAATTCTACTGTGATTTTCTAAAAAGCACCTGTGTATGCCGCATCTTCTTTAGTTTGAACTTTTATTTGTATCTTATTTTACCATATTTACTTCTGCGTAACTGTTGTATAACTATTTATTTAATGTCAATTTCACATTAAGTGACATTTCTGAGTGCAGTTAGAGAATCAAGTAAATAAAATATTAAAAAAGGGAATTAAGCAAAATTATCAAATAAAATAACTCCAGCTACTACAATATACGAAAAGCCTTGAAATAATATTGAACAGTTAACTGACGGTAGCAATTAATTCTTGCGAAACTTTTCCCTTTATCGGCCGAAGTGAAAACTTAAAAAAGTCGTTCCTTTTATTGTAAAGTATTTTGGCGTTCATAAAAATATTATACAACTCGTGCTTGTAATTTGGTTGAATAGAGAGAAATTTACTTATTCTTTTCTCCGTTTTTTTTTAAATTTTCTACAGGATAGTTCTCACGTTCAATTTATTTAACTGTACTGAACTACTTCTCAAAGTCAAATACAAAAAAAAGCCCGCTATGTGAGACATGAACCTATAACCATAACATACAGACGGCCCAATTCTTTTGTTTCATACTCAAATAATCATTATTCCGAGCAATAAACAAAATTCCTATCTCCAAGTATAAAATATTTGAAAAATATTTAAATTTCACACCAGTTCCAGTAATAACGAATGATATTTTGCTCGACTAAGAGCCGAGCAATATTTCAAAATTCACATTTTTGATTTTTTTTAAACAAATCTTATAGTCACATAACATTAAACCTTAGAGTAAATTATGGTAATCGTGTACTAAAATTGTACAAAGCCATTTTTCCACGCACTTTATTTCACGGTCCGTTTAGTGTAAACTTACGGCGTACACCGTTGGGTAACTGTCCACGTTGTAAGTACTCATCTTATTTTAAGTTTTTACAAATATATTAATATTATCTTTCTAGCACATATATTGCAGGCCATGATTTAGGTATAAGTTACTGGGTACTGGGTAGCTAAGGTAGTAATTAATGTACGGTAAATGTATATTTAAATAGGAAACTAAATATTTCTTCACCTTTTTTATATATTAGGACTTTCAGTAGAATATTTTATACCTGCCGTAATTGTTTGCAGTTCACAATATTAAAAAATGTTATTATTTTTTCAATACTATATAACATCCATATTGAATGGATAGAAGATTGACTAGACCAATAGTCTAGTGGCTAGTCACATATTTCTATCGCGTGCTTTGTATTTTACGATCCAACTGCTATGACTTTTGTTTTTGTTTTATTGTTTTGTAGTTTTTAGTGTGTTGAGAATGTGAACTCGCAATTTTTAAATACACCAAATATAACTCCATGTTTGTTCACGCAGGGTAGTCGGAAAGAACCTAGTATCTTGCTTGATAGTAGATTCTTTTTGAAGTGGCGTTCATAGCTTTTTGTCAGAATTGTAAATTATCAAATGGAGCGTGGAGTGGCGCAACGCTACGCATTTCGTATTACTAGAAGGGGTAAATAAAAACAATTGAAATATGATAATTTTTCCCACGAAATTTCATTTCAGGTATCAAACCCTTAACCTCGCGCTTATAATCAGACGTCTTATTGCGCCACGACAGACCAAAATAAACAAAATCTGATCCAATTTGTCAAATATGTAGCCACTTAAGTATTTGTCTATATTACGGTTTATACGAGTATGTCAGTTAAAGCCATTTATATAAATAAATAAAATTGGAGTGTCTATTTGTAATATTAAAATACACGGTACATAAAGCAAAATAAAATTATTTTTCAATTTTTGTCTGTGTGTTATATTTTAATCTCTAGAACGGCTGGTCCGATTATGATAGAGTTTCACTGGCAGATAGCTAATGCAATGAGGAGTAAGTTAGGCTACTTTTATTTTAGAATTCCACGCGGACGAAGTCTCGGACACAAATAAGATGAATTATCCTAACAATAATATTTCACAGATTTGGTAGAATACCAGCTTGGTCGTAAAGCAGTTGATCTTGAATTTATCCTACGAGTAAGGCGACGTCGCGACGGCTCCCGCGCGACTTCATTAACTTTTTACGACCCAAAACATTCTTATCCATGTTTGTGTCTGAAAAAATCGACTTGTTTTGATGTTAGAAAGGTTTGCTATATATTGCAATGGCAATGGCGCTCATCATCCAAGTGAACTATTGAGAAATATATAAATTTGATTGAGGAGCATAGAAAGTATTTAGATAATTAGAGTAAGTTGTTATTTGAATTTAATTTTATTCTTCTAAGATTCATTTTTTAAATAGCCACACATCTATCCAATCACTCAGATCAAATTTTGTCTTAATTTATTGATTAATCTTCTTTATACCAAATGTGTTTCTAGTAATTAAGGCTATTTGAAATTTATTATACAGTGTTTTACACTGTATAAGTGCGTTAAAGAAACTTATTGCTTCATATATATTTTTTTCAGCTTTACACTTTTTCGATAACAGGGTAGGCACAAGGTAGAGATAACCTAGTGTCAAAATACTCCGTTCTCCACAATCATTTGTAATCTTAGAAATCTATATTAGTTTTTATATACATATTTCCTTTAAAGACAAAAGGAGCTGTATGGGAAGAAGTTATAAATTATGAGCATTACCGGGAAGACAATTGTAAGAATTATGGTAAAATTACATCTTTTGAAAGCTTTCTTGGCGAGTGCTGCGGATATACTTAATAGCTTTTTTTTACTTTACATATCTCGAGTATACATTACTATCTCCAGTTTCAGCTCATTTTAAAGAGCTTACTTGTTTAATGTAAAACTACAATTTATTAAATATGAATTCTTCGGAGAAGAAACCGCCACCCACAGCCATAGCATGTTTAATCAAAATCTTCCACTTACCATGGCCATGGTGGAATGATTCAGCTTTAAAAATCCAAATTAAAATTTTTAATAATTTTTTTTAAAGTGTTATTTTTACATAGGATATGAAAACAATTTTAAAAAACGTATACAAATTTAGATAGCGGTATTCGAACCCGCGCTCTTGAAAACCGTCCAACTGTGAACCTATGGTTTAGCGGCCAGAGAGCTTGGACCGTGTCGTAGACGCGCGAGTTTTCCAAATTTTAATGTTATAATAAAAAAATTGCTTGTTTCTTTAAATATTTTTCAGTAAGCCATTAATCCAAGACAAGACAAAGTCGTGTAAAGTAACTAGTTCTTACATAAACTGTAGGTCCATAGTGTGCTGTTAAAGTACACGAGCTTGTATACAAAGTAAATTGCTTGTATAAAAATAATTTGCGAGCGGCGCCGGTAGGTCGGCCATCGGTGATCAATACTTAATGCTGGTAATAGGTATTAGAAGTAGCGAACCGAATTAAGATTTACTCACGTGTTTAATATCGCCTTTTATTCGTTTCTCTTTAATATACGTATCAATTTAGAGTTTTCTTCTTTTAGTCTAAACGCAAAAAAAATGATTTATTTTCGTACAAATTTACTATTGTAAGACTTGTTTTTAAAAATTAATATATGCTTAAACTTAATGTGACATTATCAATTTAAAATTCGCTTGAATTTAAGATAATGGCTGTAGGTCCAAATTCTACTTCAGAGGATATTAATATAGGATTTCCGGTTTGACATAACTACTTTAGTATTAAACACCTAAAGCACAATGTCTGAAATTATACAGAAAATAATCAATCACTCCGTTAACACTACATTTTCCACCTCCAAAATACACACAGATAAAAATTACATATTTGTACATCGACCTAATTCTTTGTGTCTTCCAGTCTTTTCACGGTAAGGGTTTCCTAGAAGAGATCACCTGTGGTGATAAGGCTGCCTTCACACCAAAATTGTAACTATTGTTAACTATGTAACTATGTAACTATCTTGGTGTAATAACGAGTTGAACAAAAATAATAATATATCCCATAGCATATTACACGTATATTTTTACCATGTCACAAAAGCGCATTTTCTTAAACACAGAAAGTAAATATTGACTATACGTATCAAGAATGATTTAACTAAGCTTAGATTAGAACTAAGCTTAAATAAGTTAAACTCCGTAATTTGTGAAATACAACTCCCATTTGTATTGCTTAGGTCGGACACGTCATGTTTACTCGTAAACTGGTAATATACTCGTACACAGTGGTACTTGCCAGACAGAGCGGCGCCTTCTATACTAGAATTATAATATGACCAAATCAATAAGTATTATCTATTCTCGTATGAATAGATAATACTTATTGATTGTGTGATCCATAAATAGATTAGTATGAAGCAAGTAGTCGATTTTTTTGTCAGCTTCATGCAGCAGCAGATTTTTTCCAAAGAGCAGTTTCCTGCTCGAATTATAGACAGTGAGTGGTGAGTGTCGGATTTCACTGCCGCGGTTTTTTTGTGCAACAGAGCGTAGAAATTCCACCGAGTGGTTGTCGAACCCGCTACCAATCACAATTACTGTCAGATCCTGTCCCACTGCGCCACGTAGACCTCAAGTAGTTATGTATCTCTTCAATTTAATAATTCTAAATGAAATAGTAAATGTACAAAGTTTCAACTATGTGTATGCACATATGTGTACGTTGAAATAAAAAGTGTAGTGTGTTTTGTTAACTTTCTAAGTGTGTTTTCAAAACTAGCCGTAGCTCGGTACTTTTTTGGTTTAACAGGGAATTTTGGATTTTTTTTTCTTTATTTTCATCAAAGAGCTTACATGCCACTTTAAAGCTTTCTTAGAATTATTTAATAACGGTTTAATAAAATAAAAAGAAGAGGATTGACTCGCAACCATTGCATGAGCCACTGAGCCACAATGGCGTCCATATTAACGTTATATGTCCAATTATTTCAACAGTCCACAGTTTAAGTACTTACCCATTTGGTTGCGGCTCTGGATTTTCATCAGACTCATTACTGACGATTGATTCTAACATCTGTATCTTTAACATTTTACGTCGTCACATGACAGTTATCAGTCACTTGTACACTTAACACTGATCGTCACACAATTGCACTCATATAAGTATATTCCTTTGGTTTTTCTTTGCCAAGTGACCTGAAACAAAAGCAAAATAAGTTTAAATTTTGCATCGAATTGTCATTTTATGCCTACCAATAATTTTTGGGAAGTGAAAAGTTTTATAATTTCAATGTTCTTACAGATATTTTAGTAGAAAATTTGCTTAAAAATGTAGACTTAGTGTTATAAAGTTACTAGCTGCGCCCGCGACTTTGTCCGCGTGGAGATCTTACATCAGCTATTTGCCAGTGAAAGCCCCGTCAAGATCGGTGTAACCGTTCTAGAGCTTAGCCGGAACAAACAGACTGACAGACACAAAAATAGCAAAAATAATATTATGGTATATGTAGCTTGTATACATTTAGCATATATATACCATAATATAAATGTATTGACTACAATGGTTCACTATTTTGGCTTTAATGGCTTGAACATAAGATACTTACTTGATATTTTGGTCAATTCACACAATGTCTTTAAAACTTGTAGCCTAGGTGTTAGTCTGATGTAAAAGCTATATTATTGTACAGTTTCATTAAAATCCATACAGTAGTTTTAACGTGAAAGTGTAACAAACATCCTCACAAACTTTCGCGTTTATAATATTAGTGGGATATAGTTTAACTGGCGCTGCATATATTTGATCGTTTTTGGTTATTAGATGTTACATTGGTTTAATTTACTGTAACATCTTGTGATTGTGGTAATCTTTAATGTATTTGAATAAAAAAAATCTGAATACACTATGTCAGAAAGAATATTGACTGGTGACTGGTGTATCGATGTTGAGATGTGACGGTGTATCGGGGATCAGCTGGAGTCTCTCGTGGGTGGGTCCCATGTGGGTGGGTGGGTCCCGAGGGACAGGCACGAAAAAAAAAGAGTTTCGCCTCACGTCCTTCTTATGTCACTTTACTTATAACCTTAACAGTAAAATATTTATTTATTTATTTATTTAGGTTTATTTGAAGTCGTTGATAATTATGTACAATATTCCATTAATTATAAATATACAGATAAATAGATGTTGAATTTCATATATTTTTTAGTATGTCAAAGTTTTAAACTTAAATAAATTTTAGAGCAACATCTCATCTGATACGCTTGATCGGTATTAAAATAATTGGAATAATTTAGTGTTTCTACTTTCATGCAATATTATTTTATAGAAGTAATAAATTCCGAAGTCAACAAAAGATGACTTTGATATTAAATACTTTACAAGATAAATATTCTTCGTCATCTAACCTTGTAAGTTTTTACGTTCAGCGTACCTCATTCGAAATTAAGTTTGGCAAAATTATGTAAATCTTCAATTTTTGGACACTTACATATCAGGTCAGTATCATATTTAGTTTTTTTTTAAAATATGTACTGTATCAGAAGAAACTCTTTAGTATTCCATGAATTCACCGTGCCGGTGACATGGAACAGTGTATGGGACTTGCGACGCAAGTGTAAGCTTATGGGGCTATGTAAATGTCCACTGTCCGCAGCTTCTCTCTCTACCTAACCAAATTTAAAAAGATCCTACTAATGCGCCTTCGAAATACGTGCGAAAAATGAACTGAGGATGATGATGATGAGAATGATCGGAATTTTTTCTTAAATTATGTATACATGACTTAGTAATTGCATATTTGAAGTTATATTTCAAAACTCATGTCAAATCAATCAAAAAACGGGTAGAATTAAAAGATTTAAAGGTTTGCAAAATATTTAGAGTGTAGCTTCATCATATTGTATTTGTCAATTAGACAAAATTAATAGCTAATAACTTGAACATTTTTACTCAAGACTTTAATATACTTGTTCTATGTTATCACCAAAATAATTGCATTATTTACTACTGAACAATGACACGTTGTTCATACTGCATTAAGTTGCCAATTGTTATTTTTTTTACTACCACCGCCCTTACCGCCTACCTGGCACTGTCCTTTAGTGATGTCACAAGGGTTTAAGTCTATTTTTTTTCTATGAATCCTAGAACACGATAACGAAATATTCTAAGACATTTTGTATATATACATTTTTGTGTTTAATATGCGTGGGAGTCCGTTTCTACGCTGGAAGTGCCATTCAAAGGCACTAATCATTGGTTTGAGTGAAGTACTTTATAGTATGGAGCAAGCATCAGAGGGCACTGCGCTGTTTGATGAGGAAAGTGTGGTGCGTAGCACCCAACACCACTGACGTAGAAGTTTTGACTCCTTTTTGGAAAGCACCATTTATTATTCAGTACTTATGTATTTATGTCAAAATAAAATGAAATGTTCATAATTATTTAATATATGACTAATAAAAATGTTATTTTAATTGTTACACTGTTTGTTCACTATATATCATTAATGTTACGGATTTTTTGCTGTAATAATACTCTTTTATTATTACTATTATCTATTTATATAATAAAAATGTGAGCGATCGCTGTTTGTACATGGAAGATATATGAAATAAAATATTATTAGGGGCATTTATCAATGTATATGCATTTATCAATAGCACCCAAAACAATTATTTTTATTTTCTTTTCTGTTTGTCTATTTGTTTGTGCATGCTAATCTCTAGTATATGAATATATTTGACAATGTAGACTAAAAATGAGAGAAAATAAGTATACTTATCATAAATTTACTTAAGAAATATTAATATATAAATTCAAAATAAATATGTACCTGTTATGTCAATGGGGAAGTTATAAAAAAACTTCGTTATAATATTTTATAATATTGTTTACTAATAATTTTAATATTTTATTATACTAGATCTGAAGCTACTTCTCTAATCTAACTTCTCGATCTAAGTGAAAAAATCTAAGTGATTACTTAATATTCTTTTATTATAATATTTATTTCATATAAATAAAAGTCTTACGTAAACAAAAGTCGCCGTTAGCTAAAAAGGGATATACCAAGCGACTATATAAAACGTCATGTCCAGAGTTGGCCCCATGTGTATTGTGCCGAAAATAATTAGCATTACATAATATACAAGTAATATGAAAATATATGTTTGTAATAAACAACTCACATTTATTCTCAATAGCTTTAATTACAAGTTTCATTTTTATTTAGTTTATTCTCTCTAGGCATGTCATTGTTTAGTAAAGGCCTAACCTAACCTAACGTAACGCCGCACTTTATTTAACTAGATCCGTAAAAGGAAAGAAAATAATTGAAAACTTGATGCCCCAAGTGGGATTTGAAACCGCAACGATGTACGTTTCCACTGCGACATGACGCTTAACATATTTTGTTTATTTTGTTGAGAAGCCGGAAAATAGAGAACGTAATGATTTTAGTTAATGTAAATAGTAAATTATCAAAGTTAGTGTTTATAAATTAAATTAATATTACTCAAACTGTTATATACATACACTTCGACATAGACTTCCGTATAAAGTGACTTACACGTTGCTAAGGCAACGTGTACCAGTCCATACAAACAGGTGAACATAATGCGAATTGACGATATGATCAAAATTACATAAATATATAAAATAATAATAAAGTAAATTTCAATTTCCTAAGTGTGCAAATAATACGTTAATAAATAATGTTAATAATAATGAAGCAATTTCGTAAATAGCTGCCTTAAGCCGGCACTGGTAATATCTCCATACATCAGCGGAGTTTTGTACAGTGATAATCTCTCGTATATACTGTCCCTCGCCAAAGTTTCATATCAATGAGAAAACTTTCCGATGCGTGCTCCTATTTATATATAAAGTTCCAAGTTCTGATTAAAAGGTATGGTATAATATGTTTGTAGGTAATATTTCTATGTACATTAGTATCGTCAATTTCATTTCTTGTGGCACAAAATAATTCAGTGACAAGTACTTCTTTCATTTATTGTAGCCGATATTTAGACATTAAGTGCCATACTAGAAAATAAATTTTATCTTCACTTTTGTTATTTGAATCCACAGCCATTTTATAAATACAGACCACAATAAATAAAATGCGATACATTAATTACAGTTCCAATTTTTATATATATTTTTTAAATATAATATTACAGTAATATAAGCAATGTTCAAATAAATCTATTATAAAAAATATTTGAAAGGATTTCAATGAAATTTCTAAATTTATTTAAAAAAAAACTAAGTCAAACGAAATAAAAAACGGTGTTTGCGACAACTTTGTTGAAGATTTTCCCAAAAAAAAGGTGTCAAAGGTGTTCTTCTACGGTGGAGGTGAGAACAGTAAACTGAACTCTGACCACGGGAGTGAGGGAGACAGTCCGGCGCTAACCTCTCCCTAAACTCCCCTTAAATCTGCAATTGCAGTCTCATGTACAAATTTCGACTATGTATTTTTTTATTGGCATTATTTGGTCTAAAGTCATCAACATTTTCATCTCAAGACGCTTAGCGCCTTACCGAGAAGAACTGGACACCCGATGTGTAATTTTCTAATGTATTATATATAATCAAAAATATATGATATTGTAATAGCGCGATGTAGATTTAATTTAATTTAAACAACGACATCTACTGTCGTTTTTGAAATTTATGATATTCTATTCTTTTTATGAGGGTAGTTTAAAATTACGTTGGTGAGTTATTACTTTAACTATAAAAAACTTAGGGGCTTCATATTAATACTATTGTCTAAGTTGAGTAATAAATACATATATTTTATATGATATATTATTTTTTTTATTTTATTTTGTATAATTTAGTGCAAATATGAAAGAAATAATAAAACTGGGAAGATGCTATAAAAATTATCTATCCAAATGAAGTTTTTCTCTTATTGTCTTTATTCTGCCACGAAGAGTTACCTCATTAATTAACCAATATGTATCGCAACTTAACACTGTGATTTATTTCACCAAATAGTAATAATCATGTAATAATAGTTTCAAAAATTATAAATGTATATTTTAGATTAAAAAGAGATTGTAAGTCTTTTATTGGAAGGAAGGGATTTCCTTATACCCTCATTATTTCCCTCAACCACAAACATTCTTGAGCTAAATCTATTTTTGTAAATACGTACGTTTGAGTACGTATTTAAATTTTGTTTCTATTATTTTAAATGATGAAATTGAACCTACAACCATTGATCAGTTCCAATTGAATCTAAAAATAAAAAAATAAGTATCATTGAATATGAAAGCAATATGCCTGGTCTAAACCGACATGAAAGGTCATATGAATAAGCCTATTCAATTTATCTTTGGACAGGTTTTACAACATTTGTTTTCATCTATGACTTTTTTATTTACAAATATTTTTCGAAATATATTTTTTATAATAAACTTTGTTATTTAACACAACTATTGGTAGAACTAAATTACATTTTTTTCATTTTCAGCAACAAAAGGAGGGCAAATTCTCTACTGTAGTGGTGGATGGTTGTTAGGCAATTTGTAGACCTTAGAACCGCTTGTATTTGTCTCATTGTTAGATACATTGAATTACTGCACTTTTAAGTTTCGAACAGTCATCTGAATGGGCGGCCTTGTTAGACCGGCACGACCGCACACCGGCTCACCATGTAGAGACGGTCCTCCCCATTGCGCAACTCGGCAAATTGTATTTATATCAAGCGAATCTGAAAACTTCACAAGCGCGATTCAGGATTCAGCTTAATAATTCATATTTAAAGCGATTTTTCTAAAAAAAATACTAAAGGCTGATAAATTGACACATTTAGAGAAGATTTGACACCAAATTAATAGTAATTTTAACTTTCCATAGACATTATAAGATATTTAAAACCAAATATTATGTAATAAATATATGTAATCATCATATATTGGAAAATTATATAATATAACTGAAAATATATATTTTAATATGATATATTGCAAATGTATCAGAACGAGACTATCTACTACTAATACTGCATCAGTGTTTAAAAGAAGCATAAAACCTATTTGTTGTATAAACTATACATGAATTTATAATATAACTTTTCTCATAAAGGATATATATGTAAATAATATATACTATATAATATAATATATAATATATATATATAAGTTTTATTACCAATATAATGCTATAAATTCTGTAAAAATGTAATTAATTTTACTTCAGTTAGTTTCTATTTTGTAATTATACAATAGCAACCTATATACTTGTAATGCTATAAATATTTAATCAACTGAATTACGTATTGTAAAGTTACCATGATATTACATTGAATTATTGTTACATACAATAATACAATAGGGAACACAGCCATTGCAAAAATCGTTCATTGCATAATAATTTATAAGATGCATTTTTTTTCCAATTTAGTGGCCAATGTGGCACAGTGTGACAGCTTTTGTCTGTATATGCGATGATTGTGAGTTCGATTCCCACTCGAGGGAATGATTATATTTAATATATTTTAATTTTTTCGCTCTGGTACCTCGGGCAAAGCGTGATTTTGAGTTCCGCCACTCAACACACATTGAGTTTCGGGAGAAAAGTGGAGAATGGAGTGTCTTGACACTAAATTAAATTAATGTATAAGTTTAATTTTTTTACGACACATGTTTTATAAATGTATTCCAACGCCTTAAGGTTGTTTTAGAGTTATTACGCTTATACTCATTCATATAAGAATTAATGAACAAAATAAGAATTTCATTGCCGGTTTTTTAATTTTATAATCCTTTTTTACACCTTTACTGATAACATATTTTTTTCTTTTATACGTATAGATGTGATTTCTTACAATAGTGATATTTAGTATTCGATTGTAGTTTCGTGAAACTAGTCGGTTATGTGATGTTTCAGAATTTGTAAATCTGAAAAAACAAACGACGATGTTGAGTTTCTCACATAAAATAAATAAAACTAAATAATTTAGTACTACTCTGTACTTTTTTAGCAAAACTTCTACAAGAAAATAATAAAACGACAATTTGTTTTTATATAACCTGTCTTCATATAGTCTAGCCTAGTCATTTCTCCCATAACATTAATCAAGTTCGACCGGCGTTTTATCCAACTATAGCGACATAATATTAAAAGGGTGTCAAAATTGTCTTCATCGTTGGTGTTGAGACTTTTGACATGCACTCAGTGCCATGTGTCAACCGTCATCTATAGAGGTAGATGCACTGGGAGGTCAAGGTCACCGGAAAAGGACCCATACAATAAGTATCTTACATTAAGAGAGGATTTAGACCAGCTCCCGTATACTGACTTAACGCGAAGATACGGACACCCCGTTTGAAATACTTCTATTTTATATATATATAGTGAAATTTTAGAAAAATTTCAATAGTGCGATTCAGAATTTCTACCTGCACTATTTATCTATTTCACGGTTGTATTCAAAGTTATTGTGTTCGATTTTTTTCCTTTCACACCCTATTTGTCCCTTTTTTTTGTAGCATTATACTATTCGAGCGAGTGCATTTAGTATACGGCACTACTGTATGAAATATAAAATACACAATAGTTTTTTTTATTTTAATAATTACGCTAGATACAACTAGTCAATTTAATTAACAAAATAAACGCTTCATTTTGACTTCTGAGGATGCCTGCTAGAGTCCAGATACAAATACCAGATGTTTTGTGTTCAAACGACTTAATATTAAAAAAAATTTACTATACACTATTAAACAAACATATATTATTTTTTTATTTTCATTTTGTGAAATCTCTTCTACTGCACATAGAAATTAAAAAGAATAACGTATGCATTGCCTTTTAGTACATATATACTCTTTTAATTGCTAAAGTCAATATTTAAGTTTTTTCAGATTTAAATAGTGCCATAATTGCACTTTGTGTTCTTAACATTTCTTTATTAGCCAGTATCTATCAACTTCATGTTTTATCCCACATATCAAAAAAGGATAATTAAAGAGATAATTTAGTGTCAAAACACTCCGTTCTCCAAGACAAAACGGTACATTAAGTAAATTCAGAATTCGGATAGATAGTGGAGAAAGGAATGTAGGAACCGCTACCCTGAGGAAAGCCAATTGCCAAGCTGGTCAAATTGGGCAATTCCCAGACGAAACTAAACACAACTTAGTCAGCATGTAGTGTTTTTCAAATAGCCAAAATATATAATTAATTTGTCTAACTTGTATTTCTTATTGACAATAAAAACGCCTGTGATATTTTAAAATATAAATATAGAAAAAATATTTATTATAAAAATGATATGAAACGCAATATGCGTACATTTGAACAATATTTCATTTCGACACGTTGAGGCTTCTTGTTAAGGAATATTACGCAATAGCGCGGTTATTGCTGTTGCCATTTCAAAGAGATGCCATAATAAAGCTCGTTTGCAGCCGGCCAAGCAATATTCTTCGACGTAAATGTCACTTAGTTTTTATGTTTATTGAAACAAAACGCGTTTGTGGGAAGGGTGATTAAAGTTGTATGGACGAATTTATGGTGCCACATAAGTTTCTTGATAGATATCACAGATCAATGGCGATGCTTAACACTCAATGCATTCTGTTTCTGATGACACTTAGTTGAGCTTTTTTTACAGCTTCACGCTTTTTCTCGCATAGCACGCAGTCTGCTAGCCAGAGAGAACTTGCGTGTTAAGTGACGGAAGTCGATGCCGCGTTTTCACTAGGTAACAGAGCGAAGAAATGAAAATATAAAAATAATACCTTTTGAAAACGTATAAAAAATTGAACTATGAATTTGATATATTAGATGCTAACAACAAATATAAGTTGTAATAAGCATATTCGACGTAGCCTCATGTAGAACCCATGGTTTAGCGGTCACAGCCGTTGAACGGTTTTCAAGGGGCGCGGGTTCATATCCCGCTGCGTTCAAATTTTTATACGGTTTCAAAATATTGTTTTTCAATTCCCTAAATGTGTGAATCACACTTTCACAATCATCTTCTCAGTAAGAATCGAACCCATTGCCAGACGCTGTCATACTACGATGGCTATATTTCTTTGAACTAGTCACATGGAAACAGATTTCCATATATTTTTTATATTATATACTTCAATATATTTTACGTAGTAAAATTAAACATTTGCTAACATCGACTTTGTTAAATTGACAATATTTAAAATTCTAATCTAATCTAATCAATGGTCTAAAAAATACGATAAATAAAGTAAAAATTTGCGGCATGGTGGCCTAGCTTAGTTTATTACTACATATTCGCATTTGTATTCTAAGATATTTATCAAGCAATTTTTTTGAGCCTAATTTATATTTTGTCTGCGCATGTCTTGACTCCCTGGGGTTATTGCATATTCTGATACATAAGTAAATATAGGCTATGTCTTAAGATGTTTGTTATTGTGTAACGTTTATTAATTAATGCTGGTGGCGCAGTTAGTTAGCCTTGCAAATCGAGGTAGTTGTGGATTGAAATTCGGGTGAATATTTATTGATATAATATTCTATGCGTTTTCTTCGTCTGGCAGGACAAAGTTGGGCGCTGAGTTCCTCGCATTTACCACAAATTTTACCATTAGTTTCTCACTACCTATTCTAAATAATTAAGTTAATATTCTTGCGTAGATAAAAAAAGTAATTAGTAAATAATTTATATTTTATTTTTTATTTTTACCTTGTTTTTATTATATAATTTTACTAGTATTATTAGATACTGTGTCATATCAGTTTCGTGGAGACATAAAGATCAAGGCCACTAGTGAAATAAACAGGACGGGCTAAAATCTTTAGTTAATATATAAATTTATGAAGAAAGAAAAAAATACTTTTAACAACGAGACAAACTTGAGTACAAACTTTTATATTACCGTGTTTTAACTTTTTCTACGCTTTTAAGATTCCTAAAATGAAAATGGAAACTTTTTTAATTCCGTGGAGAAAATCCTTAATTCACTTCCGTATTTTACGAGTTAAAATTGTTTGATGTTAACTTATAAAATTTCATTAGTCTTTTTATACGGTACAAAAACATATTATTCAAACAAAAATAACAAGACCAAGAATAAATTTTTTTTTTGTCACAATTGTGCAGCAGTTGTAACGTGTCTATGGTTATTTGTTTGTGGGTTCGATTCAAATTGAAATATATACGTTTTCTTATTTTATTTTGCCAAGTTGTTTTCTGCAAATTTATTTGCGATGGTTTTCTATTCTTGCCATGTAATTGGCGTTTCAGTAGTATAATTATATTATTATCAAGAACCTAGCTTATGTTATTATATACATTAATTATGACATAAGAAAATATCCATCACGCAAAATTTTCTAGTACAATTGAAAAATAGTGTAATAGTGAAAAATTTTGCCAATTTTTTTTGTATTATTTCTTGGTAATATTTACGTATATTTTACACTTTACACTTTAAGGCTTGACAGAATAAGCTTAAACGAGCCAAACCGACTGAACTAATTCTCTCTTTTTCAGATTTTTTAGGGTAGCAAGAGAGAATCTAAAGTCAAGACGCTCCATTCTTCACTTTTCGCCTGAATGCGAGACGCTGCGCTTTGTCTCGTTTACCAGAGCGGAAAAAATAATGAATTACATAATTATGATCATTCCACCGAGAGATAATTGAATCCGGTATCAATGTCATTACAGTGAGACTATCCCACTATGCCATGATGGCCTCATCTGCAGATTCATACAAAAAAATACATGTGTTGGATTTGCTTGGCATTTGTTTGAATCTAGGATAAGAGATTGGGTAAATTTTAAGTGATGCCACTTAAAATTTACCCAATCTCTTATCCTATATTTAAATTAGAAAATTATGTTATAAATTTTAATTAGTTTAAAATTAGAAAAGTATAAGCTACTATATCAAAAAATAATGTTATAGGAAATAGTGATATTACAGCGTGCGTTGGTTATTCATAACTTCAACAAAATCACGGTTGGCTGATGTCGACGATTAAAAATGAAAACTTGATGCATCCATGTGAGGCCGAAAAAGGTCATTAGGCATTATGTTATGTTTTCATTAATTATAACATATAATATACAAACTTATATAATAATTGTTCCTATTTTCCGTACAATAGAGATGAGTAAAATAATTTTCTCAACAATTCTAAAGTGGTGCAATATGCGCACATTGAAAACTGCTAGTCCATGACGGTTAAAAGCAAAGAAGAACCCGTAAGAAGTTCGTCTATTCATCTTTTATGATATATTACTGGGACCGTGAAGTCTTATTTAGAATGTAAGTTTTATCTGCTCGTCCAGTATAAATTAAAAACATATAAGAAATATATTTACTGTTTTTTAATATACGTAAAATATCAATATTATATATTATTTGAAAGTAATTTAAGCTGCTAGAGGTAAAAAATATTTTACAATTCCTTTGAGATTTTCTTTCACTTACCAATTTCCCGTAAGCGAAGCTTCAGGCAAAAGCTAGTTAACCGTATTTCTTTTTAAAAAAAGCTTTGCTATTTTCCATTGGAGGTGAAAAGAAAAAGTAGGCCGAATAAAGCATATCCTAAGTGCTACCTTCATTAAATATCGTCTTTTGTTAGATTCACATAAATTTTCAGACCTACATATATATATATTACTTGGAGGAATACTCTTAAATACTAAAACAATTCTTTGCCCATCTTTGAACGAGTACGTCTAAGAAAAGTGCTATATCAATAAACAGTTACAGATTCATTCCTTATGCACTAAGTCTTAAAAATCCTGTTCATTTGAATAATTTAAATCTAGCAAGTGTATTTAACAACTTATCTTTTCATCTTTACTTTTAACATATTTCAGTTCTGATTTTTAATATTATATGGTGCTTCGAACGCACCAATGGAGCTTAAATCACTTTGCCAATGTCGCGTTGAATGGAGAACACATGAAGTAGTTTAAAGTTTTATTATTATTCCTTTTTCCTCCATAGCAGTGTAGTCAGAGAGAACCTAGTATCAAGACACTCCGTTCACTACACTATTCGTTCACGTCAAGTCCATTTTTGTCAAAAGCTTTCGTTGCGGTTTGAGTGGCAAACTCATCGCTTTATCTCAAGTACCAGTACGAAGTAGATTGATCGGTAAAAAACTGATAAAATTGATCTATGATAAATTGCATGTTAAAAAAGAGAGACAGAAAGAGATATAAAACAACAAAATAAAATTTTACGATAGATTTTAACTTATTTAAGGATACTGGCCGAGTTGATATAACGGCATAACCTTCCTTAGCAACATGTATGTCAAATACATAATACTGTATAGAATGTTTATTTTATCAATTTAGTGTATTTTAATACAATGTTAAGAAAAATACTTCTTGAATATCAGCACTTCTTGATATAAATTTTAACTACTACAAAACTTCAAACTCCTCCGTCCTTATATGTCCGTGCATATAAAGTTTTTTCATGTATTTCCGCCACGTATTAATATATAGATAGATTTTTTATATCAATATAAGAAAGGAAATAAGTATTCCTATCAATCATACAGCTTCTTTCTTGTCTTATTCTTTTTAAACTTATGAATGATACATTATTATGCTACATTTACTAAGTGCAAAGTTTCATCCAAGTTAAGTAACAAAAACATCTGCCATACAGGTAGGTATACGAACGAGTATGTATTAAGATAAATGATGTGGTATGTTTTCTACAAAGTACTTTAAAATGTCATATTTTTTGAAGTAAAAATACTTATTGAAACAAAAAACTTTTCATTTTGTCTATAAGAATATTTGTTGAGAAAATGTGACTCTTTTGTTAAGTCACAACCAAAAAACGCAAACTAAGATACCTTTAAAGCCTAAAGCTACCAGGAAAGCTTATCAAGGTAGTATTGATAAAATAGTATGTAAACCTATACTGGCATATCTAATGGTGTACTCGTAAGTAGGTATAGTATAAGTGCGTCTAAGACCCTTTCCCGGGTAAGTCCTTGAAATATTTGTACCTAAGAATAGCAGAAGATAAATGAAATGTTTTCTTAGAAAATATGTAAGCAAAAAGGCATATTTATGAAATAAAGGCTTTTTTCTGAATATTTCAGAGGAAAATGGACGAAAAGTTTTAAAATTAATTATGAATATTACGAAATAAGGAAATCAGTTACATTTTTTTAAATTTATTTCTGTAATTCAATATTAGTACCTAAGTCATAAGTAAATTATATAAAAAAAGATAGTTATTGCAAAATGCACAATGCTATTTCGCAGCTTCTATGTAGACCGCAATATTTCTTTGTTTCATATACTTGTGCAAAAATTTTGCTAACTAAAACACAACCGCAAAAAGGAGCAGTAATTTAGCTAGAAGTGTCTCAAAGGGCTCACATATTACGTTTTGAGAGGTAAATCGTGAATTTTTGTTTGTATATGAATTTTTATTTAGTTATTTATATTTCTTTTTATAAACAATACTGTAAATGCGATTGGTTTAGGTTAGATTCCCACTCAGAAATTTCGGGCGGAAAGTGCAGAACGGAGTGTCTTGACACGAGGTGCTTGCCGAAGCTATTAAAAATAGTATATAATATGTATTCTTATTAAAGCTATGAAGGTCTGCTTTAGCTACAACAGAAAAGTAAAAAAAATACATTACATTGTGAAATACACTTACTAATCGTATATTACATATAAAAAGAATATTTATTTTTATAATATTTAGAATATTTACTAGCTCTTTAGAGCTTGCAAATTACAAACACTTGCATTTAGGAATTATGAAACTCTTGTAAGGTGTAACGATATAAAATAATATGATAGTAGATATAATATAGTATATACTGAAAATTAGTTATTTTTGATACTATTATACATTTAGAATCATAATTACAAAAACATAATAGTATTTTGTTCTAAGCATATTCTATAAAACAATAAGACAAACTCTATATCACGTTATATTCCCGTTTGGTAAATGGTAGCGTATTTAAAAAAATATATCCATCGTGGAGCAGTAAAACAGCGTCTGACTGACTCAATTCGTTGTGGGTTCAATTTCCACAGAAGGATCACTTTTAAATTATTATCAGTTCCCCGCGCTGTTAAGATAAGGTGTGGCGGTAAGATACACCACTCAAAACGCAGTGTCTCAATCTTAGACAGAAATTGAAAAAGGGAGTGTCTTGAATTATCAAGGTTCCTATTAAGGTTCTCTCTAACTGACTGTTCCATTCTTATTGATATCGAATCTTGAAATATTTTTGTGTGTTTCATATAATTTAAAAAGATCTTTAACTACATCATATCACTGACAAGTAAATAAACACGTCTATTAAAAAATATGGTTTATCTTTGGAAGTCAACCAAAGCGAATTTGTGGGTACTCTGTGGTATATAGCTTTTGTATTCGCTAAGCTTTGAGTGAACTTTTAAAACTTATGCTGTTTTTGAGTATCCATCTTTTCAAGTTGTATTCTATTTTCCTTTATATTCGAGTAGCTTTTATATTCAGTTTCACTCGCACGTGGCTTAAATTTCTTTAAAATTTTGTAGGAAGACTTTTATATAAGCTTTCTTCATTTCAAAATGTATTCTTTATCTACTCAAATAATCTAAAGATGTCACTTTTTTATATATCACATTTTGCAGGGTTTGTCACTTTCGAAATATTAGTTCTGCTGGCTGACGGAACTCAAACGCCATTACTAATCAAAGAAAATATTTATTTTTCAAACGCTTTACTATATAAATAATATCTATCTATCAATCGACCAATTTAAGAAAATTTTGTAATATTTTGACCCACTCCTTGCTGTGTGTTTTTATATAATTAAAAATTGGCGCATATCTGCATAAATGCGATAATTTATCCACAGTTACAATATAGATCTTTCGACTAGTATAAAATGTTATTAAGTAAGGCTTTGAATTATATTATACACTAGCGACCTGCTCGCGGCTTCACCTACGACCTTTACCTAAACTACACGACTATCTATTTTTCGCTTGCCCGCTTTCTTACTTAAATCGATTTTGCATACATTTATAATTTAAACGCTTATAACTGTTTTATTTATGAACTAATTAAAATGAAATAAAAAATAAATGTTATGGAATTTGTAGAAAAATACAATAGTCAAAACTGAATTTAAATCGGTTAAGCCGTTTTGGAGATTAGCGTGCACAAAAGCAAAAAAAATATATAATAAAATTAAAAATAATTGTTTTAAGTTTTCTTATATTAATGTTAAATGCCCCGAATATATATTTTTTTCTTATATCCTTCATGTACTGGAAACTGGATCTTATATGTTATATTAGCGGTGAGTAACATGACGACAGTTTGATAATTAATTTACCGTTAAGCATGTTATCGTATGTATCGTAAATAACGTTTTAGCGTTAAGAGAAATGAGTAAGGGAGAAGAATAAAAGAGTGTATAAGATTTTGAAATTAAACTATTTTAACTGTAAAGTTTTCGAAACGTCGGGTTCTAAAAATGTATTTTTGAATACCAAAATTATACGCGATTAATCCGGTTAAAATAGTTTCATTTCAAAATGTGTAATAATCGCGAAAATCAAAGAACTTATGGAGTGTATAAGAGTATTTAAGTGAATTAAGTTTTACTATATCTTTTATTAAACTGATAGCCTAAAATTACTTACTGAATACCAATCTCAAACAAGTAAGAAGCTGAATAATCATTATAAGATAAGTAAAATATATAAAATGAAAGTTTATATAGGTTTGTAGAATTCTGAATACATATAAGTGAATAAAAGTACATAGAAATTATTTAGTACATACAAATTACGCGTACTCAAAATAATATCATAAATATTTATCATGAGAATATGTTTTTTAACGTTTCTCAAAACCATTAAGTCGTAGTGACTTAGTGGTTTTGAGTAGTCAAGACATGTCAAAATTCATTCACCATAATAAATACGGAAAATGTAAATTTTATAAATGGAAAAAAATACTAGGAACACGCTGCCCAATCTCTTTAATACCAATAAATATATAAACAGTATCATTTATTTCATTATCACCTTACATTAAAAAGTAACGGTTACCTAAAATAATTATTTGTGTTTAGCTTCACGCTGTTTCCCGCATAGATGAGATCTGATCTGAGATCCCATCAGAAAGAACCTAGGTTCTTCTAAGGTTCTAGGTTCTGGTGTCACTCCGGTGTCAACTTTCCACCCGAAAATCAAGAAATTGCGTGTTGAGAGGCGGAACCGCGCTTTGTCTTAGGTACCAGAGCCGAGAAATGAAAATATTTTATTTGAATATAACCATTTCCCCGAGTGGGAATCGGACCCACAACCAATCGCATTTACAGTCAGACGCTGTCACACTGCGCCACGATGGTCTCTATATATATAAGTATTTATATTACAGAATTTAAATCTCATTAGTAATCGGTACTTAATGCCATTGTCTACAATTGAGTTTTATAAATAGTACATGGCAGTCTTAACCGACTACAATAGCCAAACTTAAATAAAAGCTTAATATAACTGGTATTCTGAGTAATATAAATAAATATATTTTTTTATATTGCCAGCAAGTTCAAAGAAAGGTGAAATAACCAATAGTTATATGAGAGTTAACGATTTGGCAAACTTTTACGCTGCGCCAAAGTTTTTCTTAACACTTTACTCTTTTATCCTTTGAGAAATATGAGAAAGTACAAACTTTTAAAACATCTGGCACATTTGACATAAAACCGATACAAAATGTTTTTATTGAAGGTCATTGGTAGAGTGGGGACATGACATATTCGTCCTTAGCAGGCTTAGACAGGTTTAATCTTCTTGTAACACACTGTTATAGATTTATTACGATCGGAATTTTTCATCGACATATATATACTTTCAATACTTATATGTATTATATTCAATAAACATATATTTATTATAAAATTATATTTATTTTGATTATATTTATAAAAAAGATTTGAAAAACAATAGGAAAATAATATTGTAGATCAGAGTTGCTTAAAGTGGGGTACGCGTACCACTAGGGGTACGCCATTGAGACCTAAGGGGTACTGGATGATGTAGAGGTAACGGCGGCGGCTAAGCAGCCTGATATAAATTAGTGGAACCCCAGACCTTGCTCGGTAGATGCGCTTGCAACTACTTGATCAACAAGGCAAGAAAATATTTATTATTATTTTTTCTATCTAATGTTAGCATTAGACATTATACATATGCCTATTGATTTTTTTTAATTTAATGCGTCGCTGTGAGCTTCAAAAGTATATTATTACCTGGGACGATAAGGTTAAGAAACCCTGCCGTAGATTATTTGATTATTTATTATAAATCACTGCCTTTTATTAAAATTATTAAAACCAAACTTAGTTTAGTTAGCTTAGTTTAGTTAACATGATAGATGTGAATCCTTTTTCCCCCAATTTAGAAACATTGCGTTTTTTAGCGGCTGAGATCAAACCTGCAACCATCTTCACAAACATCGTCAACCACTTTCCAAAAGACCACGAAGGATAAAAAGGAAAGAAAATATCATTAGAATACAATTCGGAGGGAACACGGTAAACATAAGCTCCACCTCAATATAATTCAATTACAATATAATTTTTGCTATCGCTTATCACGAAAAATTCGATAACCGTCAATATTTCCGTCATATGACTTTGTTACAATTCCAACATTTCATATTAACCAAGATTGGCAATATTTCGCGATCCTACGTCAACAGCTTTTTTCATATCATTCTATATATTTTATGTTGACACTTATATTTATTTGGGAAACGTAAAGGTTTTCAGCTTCAAGATATTTTTTTATCTTTGAGATTATCTCTCATAATCTTTTTCAAAACGAATTTTGCCTTTATTCTATATCTAAATGAAAAAGAAGTGTTTTATATAATTTATTGTAACTGTTGTAATATTTATTATATGTTTTGATGGATAGGCGCGATCTTTTTAATAATTCAATGGAAAACTGAATGAAATTTTCCGTTATAGATAACGGTTTTACTTTGATGCATAATTGATATAGCAAGTAGATTTAGCAAAGAACTTGAAAGGTAACTCTTAACTTATATATTATACATAATATAATATTTCATTACTTTACATAAGTTAATTATAATATAAAAATATATGCATGTACGTACGTATCGGCCATGAGGCCAATACGCTGCAGTCTACAAAGTGACTATAAAGTGTTGTGGGTTCTATTCTTACTCCAAGGTATTATTATATTTAAAAATGAATTCGGCCGGAAAATGGAGAACCGAGTAGAATAGAGAACTGGCTATGCGGGATAAAACGTGAAACTAAAAAACAATAACTATATATATATATATATATAATAAGATTTTTACACATGTAATTTTGAAATGAAACAGATTTTAACCGGATTATTCTCGTATATTTTTGATATTCGAAAATACATTATAGAAACCCTTTCGTACACTTTACTGTAGACTGTAGTCATAGATGGCCTGTGATCAATCCGGTTAAAAATAGTTTCATTTCAAAACTACATATATTTATAAAGTACGTAACTATATTTCGAATTGCTGCAAAAAACAGCCGAATGTACAATTAAAATGGAGTATTATATACACATGAGCATTATAAGTTATACTAGTATATAGTAAATAAACCTTATTTATATTATTATTTATAATCGTCTACAGCAACCGCGCTATGTTGTAGGTACGAGAGCGGAGTCATGAAAATAAATTTGAGTGATTTGATTGATTTAAATATGATCGTTCTCGGAGTGGGAATCAAACCCACAACCTATCGCGTTTACAGCCACACGCTGTATCACTGTGCAAATACTGGAAAACAATACTGCGGTATGTCAGGTCAGTACAATGAAAATAAATTAAATATAAATAAAACTTCCCCCCTGTGTGTATATCGAATCCACTACCATCGTGTATACTGTCAAACTTCACAACTACACCATTTATTTCTGCTGTAATAAATTAAACTGTGTTCTCTAAGTAAGAAATATATCCTCATTTTTATATATATACTAACATAGATCAAATAATGAATGTTTATTTTCGGTTCATATTTTATGTATATATCAAATATAATATTAAATTTGATATCTAAATTGGTATGTACTCGGACAGTATTTGAAACATGTGTCGTAGTTATGCATGTATACGAGTATATGTCTAGATGAAAAAATCCTCTCTAAAAACATAGTTATTTTATTGCACTACATAACTAAAGTAGCAAATGAAGTGCAATAATATAACTATAAAGTAAGAAAATTCTTACACATTTCTTATCTCAAAAAGGGCACTATTTGTAGTGTCGAGACACTACGTTCTTCACTTTCCATCCGAATTCTAGACATTGAATATTGGCGGCGAAACTCGACATTGAATATTGGCGGCGAAACTCGACGTCACGCACAATCTTGTCACCAGAGCAGAGAAATGAAAATAAGTGAATACTGAAGTGATACTGAGTGGGTATCGAACCCACAAGCATCGCGTATACGATAGAATAGTAGGATAGATAGACACTGCGCATTGGTTTCAAACTAGTCGTTTTCATAAAATATTATATTAAAGGAAACTAATAAAAATAAATTATTCATAAAATACATATTTAGAAAACGCATAAAAATTTTGAACGCTGCGGGATTATGAATCAAAAGGGATCAAATTTTTATACGTTTTCTAAATATGTATTTTTTACTGCCTAAGTGTGCGAATAACACTTTAAAAAATGTTAAAAAATATTCATAATTTTTAGTTAATAGCCGCTTTATCGTCATGAAAGTTGGTATATAACTCTAGATAAAGGCTTACTAATGAGGTGAAGGCGCGAACTTTTGAGATTAACGAAGGATTAATGACGTACATGAATTTCATAATACCCTTTGTGTTTATAATACCTTGACGGTTTCGTATTATACTTAATTTAAATTACGCACTTCTTAAGCTTAAACTAATAACCTCTTGTTAAAGTCAAATTTAAAATTTCTTATACTTTAACAATTTTATGTATTTTTATATGAAGGTGTCTTCCTTAAAGATAAATATTTCACATCTAAATCATGCAAGATGGATTATGAGAGCTAAGTGACCTCCTTAACCTGTTCCCTTTCTAAAATTTTCGTCCAATATATGTATATATTATTGCGTGAAGGAAACACTTTTCAACGCCTTTTTACGAGAACTGCATGCGGAAGAATTGAAATATGGCTTAGTTGTTTTGGTAGCTCATGTTTTTTATATTATTGCATTAGAAATTACATTAAATTCATAAACAGAGCACAAACTATATACTATGTATTTGACAAACACATATTACTAAAGCAACGCGTATTTTACACGTTAACGGTTATACTAGAATTTATTATTAAGCAATTAAAAGTCGTTTATAATGCACATTTTACATGTACTTATATAACTTGCTGTAGTTTTGCATCAATCACGACAAGTGCCAATTAAGTTTTACAAGATAGATTAAATTTGCTTGAATGTCACACTTTCTGTCTGTCTGAATGTCTTTTCTATATCAATGTACATGGTCTTGAGATGTTTGCAATCATAGAAAAACGAGTGTAAATTGAGAAACTCAAATCTGAAATCAATTCACAAACGGAAGAACGATCTATCGTGGCTTAGTGGGACTGTGTCTAACTGTAAACGAGATTGGTCGTGGTTTCGAATCCAACTTGAGGGTATGATTATATTAAAATTATTTTTACTTTTCCGTTCTGGTAAAACAAAGCATGGCGTTGAGTTCCCCCACTAATCACGCAATGTTACGTATTGGGGCGGTAAGTGGAGACAATATCCCATACAATATATGCCCCATGATTTGTCTACATATATATATATAGTATATAAAAAAGTATTAAAGCAAAAAAAAAGTAATATGAAAGAGTTATATACTAATTGTTTTATTTACAGCCTATTTTTTTTTAGTCTATAAGAGACTTTAAAGATGCTTTAATAACATTAAATAGATTACTTCATTGCCAGGAAGATTTTGTCACAAGATTTATTAAAATAAGATTCGAAGTAGCGACAATTGCTGGCATGTATCGAGATATTTGTTCCATATTGCTCCATACTAGCTTATTCAATATGATTTTATATAGTGACACCATAAACCAAAAGTGATCAAGCGTAATAGTTCCCCTCTATAAACATTGTCATAAATTAAATTTCTAATTTGTCGTCTACCAATTTATTAGTATCGTCTAACATTATTACCCAGGCGTTAATAAATCGCTTTAATAATACAACACCTTTTATGTATTAACAAGTAAAATGTAACTGTATATATAAATTATTAAAGAAATAGCCAAATATCATGTTCCATGTAAATTAAGCTTCTAAAATACGATCTTTCGTGAAAAGTGTTGTACGAAAACCAATTAAATTCATACTTATGTTTTAATACCGACCCACTTTAGCTTAGCCCAGTTGTAAAGGCCATGATTTCATATAAAGATGATATATAATATGATTTTATTTAAATTATTTTCAGTTCTCTACTTGATAAAGCTCAGCGTTGAGTTGCGTTGAGAGTCGCAGAAAGTGGAGAACCGAGTGTGTTGACACTGAGTTCTCATTGACTACCCTGCTATTCGGGAAAAAGCGTGAAGCTGCTTCATTATCTATATTTCTAGCACAATAACTTTGAGCCGGTTTTTCTTTCGGGATATATACAAACATCAAGACAGATAGAAAAAAATCAACTCTTATCAGTAACTAAATTTTGAAGCTTAAAGATTAGTAAAAAAAATATTTATATTTTTCTTATAAATGTCTTTCGTATAGATCATTATTTAATTGCGATTTTATCATAAGTACCGGGATTTCCATCGGGATGCCGATTTTATATAAACATTTATATTAAAAAAAATACTAATGTTGATAATACTATAAAGGGGAAAATCTATTTTAGGTTTAAATATTTTTCTCAATTAAATCTTAACAACGTGGCGTTGAATTTCATCACTCAACAAGCAATGTCTCGATTTCAGGCGGAAAGTAGAGAACGGAGTGTCTTGACACTAGGTTGTCTCTAACTACACTAAAATTAACAGATTCAATGTTTTTTACGTAAATAAATAATTTGACTAAAAACAGTTTTATTAGGTCACATTTGTTATTTAATGTAAAACACGTCTCGGAATCGCCCAATATACATACACTCTAAAGTAATACTATGCCGCCATTGTTCCCATTGATGAATATTCGATGCGTGCGCGCAGCAGTGTTAAGTATTTTCGATAGAAAGTCCCTGCGGTATTATTTAGGCTGTTCACGTTCTATGGTACTGTTGATGTGAAATTTTAGTTTGTAGGTGTTCGGACGAAATTTGACGTCTATTATAAGCAAATAAATAAAATTGGAGTGTCTGTTTGTAATATTAAAATTACCGCTTTTTACTAAATGCATACGTATGTATTCACGGTACATATACCAAAATAACATATTTACAATTTTTGTCTGTCTGAATAGCTGGACTGTTTTTAATGGGAATTTCCCTAACAAATAGGTGATGCAATAAATAATAACTTAGGCTATTTTTATTGTAGATTTCCACGCGGATGAAGTTGCGGGCACATCTAGTATATAAATAAATACTAGTATTAAGAATTACTATAATTCTGTTGTTATTATTGATATGTTCATTTCTTTTTTATAAGAAAAGTCGTGACCATTATAATTAGAGCTTTCCAATTCTATTTTATAATAGGTAAAGAGTAAAATGTATATATATATGTCTTGAAAAAATTATACACCTTTAATGTTTTATTATATACTCATATGCATAGGCATTATATACATAAGTCTGGCATTAAAATATGCTTAATACTATTATAACGTTAATGAATATCATAAATATTACTCTGAAATATGTTTGCAAATATTAAAGAGGTAGCATTGCGCTATAATTTCGTTATTGAATGTACTGATAATAGAATATGTGATATTTTACAATATACTTAGCATTGTATGAACTTGATTGAAATGATTATTCCCACGGCCCAATACCTATTGTCACGTCGTATTACGAACTAGACTTTTTCATTGCCCATACAATATATGAAATCATTTTCTTGGTAAGAAATTGTAATTGAACTTCATATAACGTAATAAGTATGCGGTTTCCAAGCATTTCGTGATCTAAAACAATGGAGTATGTTTGTATACAGGCTGGAAATAATAGTTTTAATATATTTATAAATGGTAATGGCCATCGTCGGACTATAAACGCAATGTGTGTTCCATCCCCACTCGGGGATGATTATTTTTACTTTATTAGTATTTCCCTGCTTTGGTAAGATAAAAACGTGGCGTTGAGTTACGGAACTCAGTGCGCAATGACTTGAATTCTTGAGACTTGAATTCAAGCGGAAAGCCGAAAACAGAGTGTCATGACTCTAGATCCTCACTAGCTACTCAACTATGCGGAATAAAGCATGAGGAATATAAATAGTAAAGTTTTTTACATTCACGCATTTACCGTAGTTTGCGGTGTAGGCAGTGGGTGCATGCATACTTTATCCTCCACTTTCCGCGTGCAATTATTCGAGTTTGAGTGGCAAAGCGTGGAAATTTATCTAGATTATTATCATCAGTATGTACTTGGCTATTCTTGCATATCACAAATTTTACATAAAATAAAAGTATTTGAATAAATTATTATTTAAAACTTTTAAACGAACAAACTCATTTGTTTTCCGAATATGTTTTATATAAAATGTAGTAGATATTGTGATTTATTTCAAAATAATTAAAAAAGTAAATTGAGTATAGAGTTCAGGGCAAAATGAATTATGTCGACTATATGTCAAATGGTAATTGAAAACTTAAAATTTTATAACAGAAAACTGTTTGGCTTCTATTTGAAAATCTAACTCGATGTCAGTTCAAACTAGTTCAACGTCACACTGAGTAACTTTGTTTAGCAGAAAACAAATTAGTTTTTTGGAAAATAGACTTGTAGCTTTCAGCATACAATGATTATAATTCGGATAATAGCTTGGAGCTTTTGCTTCAAAGGGTTAAGTGTCATGTTAATTTGCCTATATATTTTAGCTTTTGCTAGATTTGCGTCGTAGAAATATAATTTTACGACACATTCCTCTGTTTTTTATATGCTTACGTTTACACCAAGCTAATGTTGAGCGTTGAAATAGTCTCCAATGACACATGTTTGCCTAAAAGGTTACCTAAAGGCTATACGGTGAGTAACGAAACCAACGAACGCCTCATTTTACTTAACAATATTTAATTATATTGGAAACAGTATTTATAAAACTTTTTTTACTAAACATTTCTTGTGAGTAACTTGATCCGATGACTACTGCATTAAGAACAGACAAATTTCAAATGTGCCGATGAGTGAAAGCAAAATGTAGCTTAATTATCTATAAATAAATTTATAATAGATTCAATTTTAATAAATTTACTCAAAATTGAATTTAGAGGCTTTTGCAGGCTATTTCCCATATAGAAGGGCTGCTGACTACCCAAGTCAGGGCGAACCTAGTGTCTAGACACTCCGTTCTCACTTTCCACCCGAAATCGAAACGGTAGTGGCGGTACTCAACGCCGCGCTTTGTCTTAGGTACCCAAGACTTACCTGTAGTAGGTAATTTAAATAAATCATGTGTTGTTAATAATATTATCCTGGTCTGATATATCTTATCTGTAACATTGTAATTGTGCCAAAGAAAAAAAATTTTGACTCGTATTTCGGCACCTGTCTCTATTTTTGTTTTGTATGTTAACTGAAATAATTTGAACTGTGAACAACATTTTTAATTTGTATAACATGTAAACAACGTGTCTCGTACGTGACGACGTGACACGTGACGACGTGACACGTGACGTGTATAGTAACAACTATAGAAAAATATATGTCAACACACACTTTATCATATTAGACTTTCTGTGCTCTTTATATATTTAAGCTATTTATTAGCTTCGCAAAAAAATGACAGTCTCTATAGGCTAGGCTATAAGGAAATTTAAATCATTAAGAAATAGTCAATTGACGTATAATTCTATGCCATTTATATAAAAGTAAAAAAAATGTTTACATAATATTTTTTTCTATTTTTAAGTGAGCTTTCACAATATTTTCGATTAGCGAACGAATTTTTAGTAAAAGTTTAAATTGATGAGCTTTAAGTATGCTATTGAATATTTTCTCTAAGTGTGCGTTACAAAACCGATGGAGACGTTGATAAATGTGAAGGCTGCTTCGCATTACACGTTTATAGTCAAAGGTAATTTTGCCGTGTAATGTATAACATGAGAGCTTGCTCTCATTAGCCACTATAGAGTATTTTTACGTTCTGAAAATGAATTAGATTGTAATATAAAGACATGTTTAGAAAATGTATAAAAATTTGAACGCAGCGAAATTTGAACCTGCGCCGTCTGCGAACCGTTCAAGCGCTCTGACCGCTAAACCATGCGTTCTACAATTTGTATTTTGTATTTCCTAAGTGTGCGATTAACACTTTAAAAAAAATGTTAAAAAAATAGATTGTAAGATGTTCTTTCGCAAAAAATTATATTCTATTTAAAATATATACTATTTTAATATAAAAAAAAACATTTTTAGAAAACGTATAAAAATGTAAACGCAGAGGGGTATGAACCCGTGCCTCTTGGAAACCAAAATTTTTATACGTTTTCTAAAAATGTTTTTCAATTTCCTAAGAGTGTGAATAACACTTTAAAAATGTTTTAAATATTTTATTCTATTTATCAATATATCCATTAAGGCTTAAGATTTAAAAAACTACTATTGAATACAAAGTGCTCGATACAAGTTACAAGATTACAATCGATATAAAAAAAATATTGCTTATAAGTATATTTACAAAAAAATTCTAACAAATTGTCACTAAGCCTATCTATAGCCTATCTATAGATATAGAGAGTATCTATAGTTAATCGCCTATCATTAAGTATTTTTTTTAAAGTATAATAATATAATAAAACATATTTTCTTAAAGCACAAGTTAATATATTCGGACGCTGATTGAAACGGAAATTATGTTACGAAACAAATCCCGCGGGATCAGTAATGCTATACGGAACTATGTCACTGCGACTTTATCTTATCTTGTATAGTTTTTGTTCAAGATCACTTTAAAACTAGTCTTATGAAGATTACGAGAGAAGAAGAGTGATTTCAAAGGCGGAAATTTTTATTTCTGCATATATTCTATAAAAGCTAATGTACTGTGAAGATGAATAGTTTCCTTACCACAATCTGGTAACTGATTAAAAAAATGCGCATGATATATAAAAATATACATGTGATATAACATATTTACTTGTTGTAAATATTAGTTCAACATGATTATATAGGAGACATATTAATTTACGTAAAACATTCTTATGACATTAGATCTACATTGAATTCAATTAATTTGATTTACACATATATACATTTCCTCTATTTTTTTTAATAGCGTATTTTCCGCTCCTTGTACAGTTAGAATTTAGATAGATAGATACACAGAAATACTTTATTGCAAATAAAGCCAATACAGGGAAAAGTACACAAGATTTTATGAGTGTTATAGAGTGTGCAAAGGCGGTCTTATTGCTGGTAGCAATCTCAGCTAGACAACCTTTGGTGAGAGGAGCATAGTCTTAACTGATACGGGTTAGTGCAAGTAAAAAAAAAATAATTAAAAGATGTATAAAAAAAACAAAATACTATGCTTACCAAACTAGATATCACTTACATATATAATAGATATTTAGTGAAGAATACCTCAATTTTTCACTCAAAAAAAAACCTTGAAAGAACCTTGATTACCGTTCGCCCAGGAAGATAAACGCACGTCGAGTTCTTATGATACCAGTGCCGCGGAACAAAAAAGTCTTTAAATATATGTAAATATTTGACCATTTCAATATATTTGGATTGTATATACCGTAATTAAATTGCTTTTATGTTACACTTTTTCCAGTAAAATTGATCCAAGAGAAATTTTACAGCAATCCTATTTTATTGTTTGAACAACAGCCGTAGAAATATTATTATTAAACTATAAAGGATCTTTATACATTTCGCTCGTAAACAAGTCCAAGAGAATAAAACGAAAGAATTTTTGTACAAGCTTTGCACGTTTAATAACGCGAGAGGTCGTTTTGTAACGGAAGGAAGTAATCAGATTTTAAACGCGCTGGTATGACCGAGCTTTATATTGTTATTTTATTTTCAGTACGGGCTTGTTGTTTTGCGAAGCGTATTTTATTTTACTGTATATAATACTAATAAGTATTTTATGTATTTATTTAATTTATTATGGATTTTATTTGATAGGCAAAGACTAGGAGACACTCCAATTTTCATAATATAGATGCATTCCGTAGAAGACACCGCTAAAAAGGGTGAGAATTGGACAATTCTTTGATATTGGTTAGATATACCTAACCATCGAAATTGAATTTGTTGTTTTCGTTGATTGAATTGAATTCGTTGAGGCATCATCTGGATTGTTATAAGTATATTTTCCTGTAAAAGGCAACTGATGTATGAGTAACAGTATATAATAGTAATTTCCGTGTCGTTTTTTTGCATCGTGCTATAATATTAATAATATTTTGGTATGTTTACAAAAAAATAATAATTTAAAGAAAATGTTATAAGCTTATAGCCGTTTTACTTTTTATGTAACGATTGCATTGGATTAAATTGATTTAAATATTGTTAACGGATGTTAAATTAGATAAAGAAAAATAAAAAAAAATATCTAGAATCTGACACACTAGTGCACGAGTCACATGACTGTGTCGATTTTTAAAAATGTTTGGTACAAAACTAACTTTTCTGCTAAAAACAAAAAAAATTGTAACTTCTACAAATATCAATTTCGTATCTTACCAAATGCCTGGAGGCGAAAAGTCGAGATAAGTAAATTAAACATTTTCCTTTACTTGATAAAATTATGTAAATCTTCGCAACGAATTTTGTTTATCATAAAGATGAGTTTCCTTTCATTTGTTGATTTTATACGTGAATGGTTCGCGTAAATTTTATTATAATGTAGTAATGGCGACTTACATTTTACTTTATTTTTGTCTTACATTTTGATATTATATTTAGAGATTATAGTAACGTTTAGTGTGTTGCTACTTGTTTTTTTCTCATATCGTTATTCATCAGAGGCTTTTGTGGTGCAGTTTCACTCTAAATGTAATTGATTAAATTGAAAGATGTAATATTCTACTATTATACTAAGAGGTATATAGGTTAATTTTTGTTCTCTCGACGCCACATTTTACATTCCATTCATAAGTAACATTTAAATAAAATATATGTGTATAATCCTAATTTTTGTTAAAACTTATATAATGCCTTTAATTCTTCAGTAAAAACAAAATGTAATAATTCATAAACATTCAAGTTGTATAAATTAAAATTATATCAAATAAATTTCGACAAAGCTATGCAGGGCTGGGCTGGGCTAGTTTCATTATAATATTTATATAAATTATATTACTTAATATAATTTATATAAAAAAAAGCTATTATATATCTAGATTAGCTTCGTTAATAACATACAAAATAAAAATCACAGCACTAAATATTATTTACGAGTATGCTCTAATTTATAGTTGGAATCGACATGTTTCGTTTCGATTGACATAAATTTTAATGCCGTATACATTGATAAGACGTTTGTTGAAACTACTCTGGGCTTAGGCAACACTGTTCTGTCTCAAAGTGTTTTAACTACAGCTGTATAGACTATAAAGTAGGCAATATCCACTACAAAGCAACCATTCAACTTCTATCTGGTCATTTATAGCGGAGATGAAACAAGTCGCTTTCTTTATAGAGAATGTCGATAAATTTGTCGATATTATGAATTATATTTAAATTATTGTCTCAAATTACTATAGGCTTAGTACATAAATCATAGTAAAGATATGATCGGTGGCTCACATTCTATTAAATAACAATTATTTTAATTATTATAAATACGTCTCTGTGTATGTTACGGCCGTTTAGGTTTCTAGAACTTTATTTACTAAATATTCTCAATATATCTTTGATAATTATTATATATTATATTTTTAATTGAAACATTAAAATTTTATCGATATTTCTATAAAAGAAAAGGACACAACTACATGGTGCCGCAGTGTCGAAAGGGTGCGAGCAGTACTTCAGAGATCGGCAGCTGACATCTGACTCAGACGCGCGGGTCACTGACCATGGTAGCGTTCTTCAGTTTATTATTATGTGCATGAAAAAAAATTCATCTCGTAATATTTGTTGGTATAAGAGTTGGTTTTGAATATGTATGTTTATGAGAATTGTTTAAGATAAAAAAGAATTTGGGCTATCTGAAATACAAAAAATTTACAAAAACAGAGTGTAAATTACTATGTAACTTAAGTCTACATTATCCCAACAATATGTAAGTTAGAGAAACAGCAGGCGTCTCTATGCTTCAAATATATATATATATATATATATATATGAAAAATTGTAATCTTAAGTAGCTTCAAGTGTTAAACCTCAAATCCTGTTTTTCCCGTTCTCATAAAAAATTCAGGAAATCCTCTCTTAGTCTACACTTCTCAAACTACATTTCAAATTCCAGCTTCCAATGGAAGTTATTATTCACAGAATTATTTTTCTATACTATTAAATCTTTTTATTTCACATCATCACTAATTATGAATGTATTATACTATTAATTAATTAAACTTTAGATGTTTTTATGTTCAAAAGTTTATATATATTATACATCAGTTAAAATTTGAAATAGCTGCATTGCCATTTTATTTATTATTAATTCATTTAGTACTTTGTATTATTATTTGTACATATTAGACCTTTCTAGACGAAAAATACTTCCAAATACTTGAACTATAAATAGAGCTAATTTCATTTATGTAACACATCATGGGGTCATATAAGCACATCCTAAGTAAACATACCTTACTGACAAATATAAGCAAAAGCTTCGAAAGTACATTATCGATACAAAGCAACTTCGAGCTAATTAATTATAAAAGCTCAAACATTAGGACAATGTCGTGGAGGCGTTGTTAGAATATGTATATATAAATATTATATGAATATAACGAGTTGATATTTTTCAAAATTTCAATTTAAAGGTAGATAGAACTTAGTTGCATATTTTTTATTCCTCTTGGAAAAGAAACCGTGGCGTTGAGTTACGCCTCTCAAAACGCAATGTATCGAATTTGGGCAAGAAAAATCTATATCACTACTTTTAGGTCCAATTGAAAGACGACGGATGTCGATCTTATTGTGCTCTAATTTAAAAGCTTATTATTAGTTGTCTAATGACCTACATCACACTAAATTAAACAAATCGAATATGTGACTTGGAACCTTAACATCTTAACAATAGAGTTGAATTTATATCGACTTTTGGTTGGTTAGGTCTCTGTAGGCCGAAATAGGGTTGACACAGGTCAATTTTGCGCTGAGCAAAATTAATTAGTGTCCAGCGTTTCATTAAGTAGAAGTAACGAAGCGTCGCGGGGCGTCCCGTAAATACGTGACGTGGTTTAATAGAAGCTATTGAATAAAGACAGGTAAGAAGTCCACATTTGTATTTAATCATATTATTTATTCGATAAAAATGGATTTAAATTATTTTCATTTCGCCGTTTTGGTGACAAGACAAAACGCGGCGTTGAGTTCCGCCACTCAACACGCAGTATCATGGATTCAGACGGAAAGTGGAGAACGGAGTTATTAGGTTCTCTCTGTCTGCCCTGCGGTAAAAAGCGTGAAGCTACTAGCTGGATTGGATTATAATTTGAACCTACGCCTCTAAGATGACTTCTATCTTTTCAAAGCAAAACAATTACCTAGAACAAATCATTTTAAGTCTGTAAGATTTTATAGGATAGATAATTATATAATTTTTCGTAACTATGACAGCGTCTGCCCGTCATTGCGATTGTGAGTTCGATCCCTAGTGATATAATATTTTAATTTTTCTGCTCCTTGTAAAACAAAGTGATGATTTCGACAAGCAAAATGTCAAATTTCAGCATAAATTAGTGAACGGAGCGTCTTGACACTAAGGTATCTCTCTCTGCCTACTGCGCTATATGGGAAAAATGTGAATCTGCTAGATACTGTTTGTTTATCAAAGATAATCAAAAATCGTTGTACAGAGCGAAACGTTTTATTAGAGTCTTTTTATATAAAACTAAGATAATCTAACGGTCATATCTCAGGGGAAATCACTGAAAAGGGTTATTTCATATGCGATTTCGTAGATATCTCATATAACTTTATCTGTAGCTTTATTTTGAAATAAAAAGTAAAAAACCTTTCATATAAATTTATTAAACAATGTTAAATGTGAAAGTTGATTTTTTATATAGGTGCGTTCCCATTACCAGTAAAACTTATTTTTCACCTTTCTTATATACTGTTTGCTAGAAGAATACAGAAAGCAATTCCTTAGTCTAGCTAAAACGAGAAAACATTTATAATATAAGCCTTAATATTACCTCTACGTAATTCGAACCTTAAAATTAATATATAATGAAAATAATGTACAATGTGTTAACTGCCTCTCAAAAGCTTTAAAGTTATACGACAAAAGGTCCTTATTTTGTTAAAGCTTATAAGCATATAATATTATAGCATTTATTAGTATAATAGAACCCAAAAAAAATATTTTTTCTGTTTGTCATTTTGTGCACGCTAAGCTCTTACTGATATAAATACAGTTTTTTACTGATTTAAACACATTTAATGTTTATTAAATTTTAAGCGGTTGATAATTAAAAAAGTTACAGACATTTAAATTACAAATTTAAACAAAGTTTATGATTTAAGTGAGAACGCGGGCAGATAAAAAATCTAAATAGTTTAGTTATTTGGTGTACTCAGGCAAAGCCGCGTGCAAGCGACCCGCTTGTATCATATAAAAGCTTATTGGCAGGGACAATGCTCTCTCCTCTTAAGATGTCATCAATTTCAACAAGGTATACGATATATTGAGTTGTGCGTTGGTGGTGCGCTGTTATTGTTATGGGCATAGTTGACAAATGCAATATAATTAAATATTTATTTATGTCATCGTGGCGCAGTGGGACAGCGTCTGACTGTAAATGTGATTGGTTGTATGTTTAAATCCCGCTTGGGGAATGATGGTATTTAAAAAATATTTGCATTTCTTCGCTCTGGTGACAAGATAAAGCGCGCCATTGTGTAACACTCGATGTCACGGATTCAGCCGGAAAGTGGAGAACGGAGTGTCTTGACACTAAGTTCTCTCTAACTACCCTGCTATGTGAAAAAAATAGTGAAGCTCGTCTATAATGTAGGAGAAAGTACCCTAGTGATATGTCACTCTATATATAATATTTAAACAGAAGGACTATATACCCGTAGTGTTAATAATAAAAACGTCGAGATTTCAAGAGAACTTAGTGTTTAGATCTGGTCTCTATTTCCCGCCCAATTTCGCGACATTGCATTTTGAGTGGTGTTATCCAACGCCACGCAGTGTTACCGCGGTCTGGTAAGAAATTAAGATAATTTAAATATAATTTGTGGATGCGCAGGAAAGCCGAGACATCAGCGCGGTGGAACATGTTGTAAGTCTTTTTGTTTGATGGTAATATATAGGCTCTAAATCTGGGAGACATGGTGTATCGTCGCATTCATTATATACTTAGGAGCCTGCAGAGTACCTCAATCTGAATCGATGGCCGGGTGCTCGTGAAACATGTACTAGTGAGGGCGTATCAGATCGGCGCTGCATACGTCAGATGGGTTCTGACGTATGTTTTATAATAGCGAAGCCTTGGTTCGCAGCGGAAGTTTTGATTGAAGCAGTGGTCTTAATAGGTAGAGTGTGGTAGTGTGAGGTCCTGGTAGTACCGGCAGCACCTAACCAAAATTCTATTTAGTTCTTATATAAACCAACATGTGTGTATGTTCTAACATTTATATGCCTATAGTTGTATATGCCAGGACTTTTTATCTACATGTAAAACCGTTTTATATTACCTGATACATAGTTAAGTGGCGTAAGTGGCCACTTCATACCCAGCTCTGGTTCACACTTGATTATAGTATGATACTTGATTATTCGTCATGCAGAAGACATTTCATCGTACATTTTATAGCGGTTGCGACCCCGCTGGAGACTTCGGCTGTTAGTTAATAAAATCAGAGTTTTAATGTTTTGATTAATTGAGGATATCGTGGCGCAGTGCAACAGAGTCTAACTGCAAACGCGATTATTACAAGCTTCGATACCCACTCGGAGGAATATTTATATTTAAAATTTAGCAAAGCAAATTTAACACGCAATGTCGTTAAATCAGACGGAAAGTGACATTAAGTTATTATTACGCTGACTATCGTCTAAAGACAAAAAAAAAATATTCAAATTAACGGATAATTGTGGCAAATAAAGTATTGGTCTAGTATTTCTATACTTAACCTATTGAGAAGGCGTTCCGTTCTTCACGTTCAACCCAATTTTAATTAATGAGATTATGCTCAATGAAAAGAGTTCATCAATTTTTTTTTGTTATTTCACACTTTATTCCGCTTAACTCAACTCAACTCAACACTCTTACCAACACTCAAATCAACCTCAGCCTCAAATCAAGTTTTTAATATTACAGATGTCTGTGTTTCAATAGCTATGACTTATTTGTGTCAATTGAACATTATTCGTGGCTATAAAACTTTTAAAACACAGCAATGCTTCGCCCAACTCCATAAGAATGGGGATTTTTTTGTTAGAGGTTTTTATATAAACGGGAGATGTAAAAAATGACCGGAATAGAGAGATTAACAATGAAAATGTGGTGAATATACGATTACCTATAGCAAAATTTATCATTGACATTACAAATTAAATTTGATACTTTAAAGTGCCTTTTTCTTGCCTACATTTTAATTATTAAACTTAAAGTACAAAATATTTAAAGTATAAACTTTTACTTTCTTCTAATTTTAAATAGGCAGTTGTTAAAGGCGCTTAAAGTGTTTGTTTCACACAAACGACCTCGATTTCTCATTTGGGGTTTTACTGTGGCAAAGCTATTAAGTTTACTTGTGTCGAGTAGTTAATAAAATTTAGTACATTATAGATAAGTAAATTTAAAGGATCAAATAAGCGACCAACTTAAATATGGTGTCTAAACTAAAAAAAAAATTTGGATATTTCCTTGCAAAACTAAGTAAAAAAATATAAAGTGACAAGTCTCTTTGTTCTCTGTCATCTCTGATTTATATGAAGGTTCTATGACTGTATATGACAGTTAATACTGATCCATAATATATAACAGAGTATAGAACAGCTGGATAACCAGAGACAAACTAGAGTCAAGACTCCTTTCTCCACTAGATTCATAAGCGGGAAAAAGCATGAAGCTGTACACAAAAGCTACAATATTATATAATATCACACCTATCATTTGAGCGGACTTAAATATTTATAGTATCGCCTATAAAAAAACAACAAGTAAAGGCTCAAAATATTTTAAACTGGGGCTCTATTTTATTTAGTGCAAGTAGAAGTATATTTGTTGGTTTAAATAAGCCATAATGACTTGATAAAATTTAGTATAAATTTCAACAATATTCTAAAAATATCAGGATGATAGACATTGCAAAATACGTTATATACTAATAATTATTTATATGCGAATCATTAAAACAACAAAAATCGAAAATATTATATTCATGGTACCGTCAAACTTACCGTGCAAATAAACAAAAAATATTAGTGGGCGCTGTCTGCGTCTAATGTGAGTATATACAATGGTTGTGGATTCTATTCTATCTCAGGGGCCTTTACGTGTTGGCCCTGTGCCCCGAATATGCCTCCCAAAGGACCGGGTTCCGTTGAACCCGAGAATTTTTTCAAGAGGTATATAATAGTAGTTTTATTGCACAAAAATGTAAGAAGGATTGACAATTTTACATGTAACATCGGTGTAAAAGCGGTCTTATCACTGGAAGTGATCCCTTATAGGCAACCGTTTATTAAAATTAAACTTATAAAAGGAGACCTTCATGAGGTAATCACTATACTTAATTTTTTTTATGTTGTCAGGCAAAGCGTGACGTTGAGTTTCGTCACCCAAGACGCAAAGTCTTCAAATTGAGTGATATGCCGAAGATCTGAACTAGATTCTCTGCCGCAAATGCTAGCAAAAAATTGTTACCAAAAGAATGCCAGATAACTTTTAAAGTATTTATAATTTCCTATATCAAAAATATGTATCAATATAATTACTCTTAAGTGTATCAAAATACGCCATTTATCACTCATGGCGGTGACATATCGGTGACTCATCGATTTAAGTCCTTGACCTTTGCGATTTTCCTTCCAGTATCACATGAATCTATTGAAGACTGGCGACCGGGTTACGTTTTTAGGGTAATCAATAATAAGATAAGATAAAAATGTGGGAGCTGTTTCATACTTTTAGGTGTTCTACATAAATTATTGCTTGACTTTAATATTTCTTTTAATATTTCTAATGACCCGATCTGGATAAGCAAAGTTTAGGTTTCGGCAACCGATATCCACCTGGCAATGGTTATAATGGCACCCTATTAGGTTAGTATTTATTTATTGTATTTACTACTAGGAACATGTACCGAGATAAAAAATGTTGTTCCTAAACCTATTTCAATTTATTTAGAACAATATTATAGATGTTTGTGTTTTGTTATTTATTATCATTTAATTTGGAAGTATCAAGTGAACATGAATCTCTATCGTATGAAATTTTATCACGCAATTTTCATGACATTTACCAAAAAGAGCATAAATAATTTTAAATTGCAACATATATAGGTCTGTATATATTTAGACATCAATTTATACTATAAAAAAATTATAAAAGTCAAAAAAGTCGATCACAACAAATGGCGATGGTGATATCGCCACCATCCTGGGGTAGTGGGACAGCGTCTGACTGTAAATACGATTCGATTAGGTGCGATTCCCATTCGGCGGAATGATTTCATTTCTCCACTCTACTGGTATCTAAGATAATATCTCGATTTCGGGCGGAAAATGGAGAACAGTGTCTTGAAACTAGGTTACCTCAGACTACCCTGCTATGCGAGCAAAAGTATTAGATACAGCGATTTTAATATATCATCATCATTAGCCCTTCTCCGTCTACCGCTGGACATAGGCCTCTCCCATGACATTTCACTGAGCTCGATCTTGGGCTCTTCGGTCCCATATTCGCTTCGGCTTAATATGAAACTATCTTAAAACTTAAACTCTCTAAAATACTGTCTAGAACTGTAGTAAAGTCGTACTTAAACAAAGATCAAACTCACTTCACTGAAACCCAAATCACAAAGCTACGGATTAGTCTGGAACAGAATTCTTGACCCACATTACAGCGGCTTACTAGCTCTTATTGTCTAGATGTACACGAGTGGCAAGAACTTTATACAGTTATGTTTAGCTATGAATAGTCCGATTCATAATATTTGTGACCTTTGGGACACATTTTCTAGTTAAATGACGGAACTCAACGCCGCATTTTGCCTAAATAGGTTCTTAAATATCAATATCACGTCACTTCGAGTAGGAGTCGAACCCACAATCATTACATGTACCTACAGCCCGACATAGAAATATTAAAAGGTTAAATAAAAACTAAGCTAATATACCTAGTCAGTTTATAAGTCATTGACACGTGCGTGTATTTATTTTTAAAGTTGAATTAATAACTTTATAGATTTATTATATAGCTATATAGAGTATAGTTTCCATACCTAATACCAAGATAAGCTTATTATAACCTGGGAAACTTTATTATATTTGTAATTTCCTATGGATAGAACAATAAGTTATTATGTACATTATTTATTGCCGAATTCACTATTTGTACGCCAGTAGTAATATATAGTTTTAAATATAAATTATTAGCTGAGTAGATATATTATCTTAACTAATTTACACTTTTCAAAGGTATGTCAATGTGCTCATAAATGGTACCGATGAAACTGGTTAGCTAATTTAAAAAAAAACAAAGTATATAAATAACCATGCTTAGATTCTCTGAGAAAAATCAAATTGGAAGAAACAAGGTGACCCAACCTAAAATAATTGATATCGATATAGCCAAAAACTATAAGCCGAAGATCGTCTTCATGCTATTAATATGAAAAAGGAATAATCTGATAATAGCAATGCTTATTTAAATATATATATTAGGTTTTTTACGTAATTTATTCTGTGCTCACTGTGTACCTTTGTATGTACCTCGAGATTGCCTCTTTGAAGGAATATATTATAAATAGTAAATATATTAAATTCAAGAACTAAAGAACTAAATTCGACTTGGAATAACACACATTTCATTAAATATTTTATTACTTATTATTATTGTATACAGTTAGACAGTCTTGACACTATTGACAACCATTTTATTTACTAGGTTTTCAATCAACTTTCTTTGATTAAAACTGCTCTCTTTAAAATTTTGTTATTTTTAATAACAAGTTAAAAAAGCTTTCAGATTGCCTTTGTAGCAAATACATAAAACTTAACCGTCTTTCGTCCGTAGATAAAAGTCATAAATCGGATTTCAATGGGAAACACAGAGAACTGTAAAGAAATGTTGCGAGTAGCGGAAACAAAACAAGATTATCAGTAATGACGTTACCGACAGTCAGAAAAGCTGTAGTATTTCAAAGAATTTTATACGTATCCTTCTACTAAGAGGATAGTTGTAGTTTTCTTTTACCGGATAGTCGAATGGTTATTATTATTATTATTTCAGGGTCATAGTCAGAGAGAACCCAAAGTTACGACACTCCGTTCTTCATTTTCCGCCCGAATCCGATCACTCACGAGACATTGCGTGTTGAGGTACAAAATAATTCAGATTAAGCCCCCGAATGAGGACTGAACCCACCACGCCACTGGTTATTTTTTGTGTATTTCTTCTTAAGTAATATGAGATAGAAAAATCTAAATTACCCATTTTAATATTGAAAAGCGAAATTAAAAATTGATAATTATGTTATAAAATTCGTCAGGATTTTTGAGTTATATCTAATGTATTTTAGGAATGTATCTTTCATTTATTCAGATAATACGCCAGTTATTTAGTTGGCAGATATCATAGCTATATTTAAGCAAGATTTATTATACAACGTGAATATGTACTTTAAAAATTGAAAATTGGAATAAGATTTCATTCTTTTATCGCATTATAAGTTCAATTTACCGAACTTAACAAACAATAACTATATGTTTAATTTAAGTTGACCTTATTTAATTGTTCTTATTTTTATCAAAAGAAGATATAAAGCTATATGACACTTATAAAATAAAGTTTAACAAAAATATAACTATAAATATAAACAAAGTACTTCCGATTTTGTCGAAGCATTCAGAAGCACAGGATTATGTCAGGAACAGATCTCTTGACCGACTCCACCGTATTTAATACTCAACGTACCAGAAAGAAGATAAGATGACATGAGGGGTACAATGATAGGTTTTATATAAGCTTTTGTTTATTTAATTATTTTAGCTTCACGCTTATTTCGCATAGCAGGCTTCAAACTCGAGAAATTGCTTGTTAAAATAGCGAAACTGAACGTAGCCTTTTGTCTTATCAGCGACGAAATAAATTATTTAATATATTTTAAATAATATGTTTAAAACATAAAAAATATTTTAAATAACATATTTAAAACATAAAAAATATTTTAAATAATATATTTAAAACATAAAAAATATTTTAAATATATTTATTTCACCGAATGGCAATCGAACTCACAACCGTTTTTACAATACACTTGCGTCAAGATGGCTTCAACAACTATGCTATTGCACAGCGTGCAATATATTGTCAGTATTTTTTTTGTATCCACACATTTCGTGTACGTTATAGAGTATCACAGATAATTAAATCACCACGTCCTCCATTTTCCATACATTTTAGAAATTTAACGTTAAGTGGCGGTTTACAACGTCGTAGCTATATAGTTATTAATACGTAAAAGAAGAACTTTCGATCCATTTTTACGAAATTTATGCGGATAGAAGAATATTAAATTTGGTTCAGTTAATGCTTATATGAAGAAAATGTAACGCCATTCTTTTCTATAATAATACATAAGAAACATATTAAATTAATAAAATAAATATTAAGTACACTTCTATATTCACGTTGCTAAGGTAACGCTTATTTTACCCGTGAACTGTGCGTCTATTACAGTAAAACTATGCAAAAATAATAAATTATTAAAATTTTCCTTTTAAGTATACATATAAAACACCTGTTGTTATTTTAAAGCCATAAATTGATAAAAGTACTGAATATCTTAGTATTTCATTTACTTTATTTAAAATATAAAAATTACACGTAATAATAAGTTCGTCAGAAAATAAATTGCCTCCTACGTCGTTCCTACGTAGCAATATAACGTAAACTTATTATATGACGACCCAACCCAGGTCTTCAGGTATGTTCCAATTGCGCTTTTATTTGTTCATAGTCTATATGTACTTGGAGCTCATTTAGTATAATATTTTTTACTTTTACATACTTACATCATACTATTATTATACTAAGTTTGTTTTTTTTGTCTTCCATGGAATTGTAATAGTATAAAATTCATAATAAATCTTTTAATTCAATAAAGGATAATTAATTGCACACAATATGCGTGATTGAAGTCAAGAACATTATCTCAGTGGCCTTCGATTTTACTTAATATTCATTATTTGATTCTAGATTATAAATTGAAAATGAATTTAACTATATAGCTATATTATAATAATAAATAAAAGTAAAATAATAATAAATTATTTCAGAGAAATTACAAATGATTGCTTAATTGATTAGATTTAAAAAAAATTACATCGACGACAATATCCTCTGTATGATTTGGCAAAGGCCTCCTCCAAATTATTCTATTATAATATATTATATTGCTTTCCTAGTCCATAAATTTACTGCTATATTCTTAATCTCTTCCCAACGTCTATATTGTCTTCCCGTTTTGTTCTTTTTATCCCTTGGGTACGAGAATAAGATATGCCTAGCCAATTTCCATTTAAGTTTCTTAACAGTTGTGATTACATCGACTATTTTTTAACATTTCTTATAGTTTCTTTGAGTATTTTGTTTTTCTAATATTTAACATACTATCGCTCCATTGCGTGTTGATATATTTGAAGGTTCTTTAGGTGGGCTTTTGTTAGAGGCCGGGTTTGGCAACCGTATGTTAGAATGTTCCTTTTAAAGAACATCTTTGTTTTTTGATTTTTCGTTATTTCTTTTAGTCTAGTACCTTCTCCAAGCATTACCTTTTCAAACATATACCTATTTTTACATTAAATCGTCACTACAAATTAACTGACCCAGATAAGTCTATTGATTGTTGTATTCAATAGCCTGGTTATTAATACTAATTGTTTTGCTGTAGCGTTACTCATAGCTTTTGTTTTACGTGGATTTAGTTTCAAGCCTACTTTTTTACTTTCATTGATTAAATCCGTGAGCATAGCCTAAATATGGTTTTTAGAGTAGGCAAATGGAATTATGTCATCGGTAAATCTGAGTTGCCTTAAATTTTCACCATTTACGTGTACTAATAATTACTCCAATTAAAAGTACGGAATATTTCTACCAGTACCGCCGTAAAGAATTTTAGCGAAAGAACGAACGCCATTTTTGATTGCCCCTGTTTTTGCGATACATGATTTAAATAGTCTCAAGTGTTGTCTTTCTTCTTCTCAAGTTCAATTATGTTTTTGTACTTATCGTGTCATTTTTTTATCTGATGTCTCTTATTTTGTTAGATTCTTGACAGAGTTGGAATCCCTTTACAAGCTTTTAGTGGCGTCTGAGATTGCATATTTTGGTAGATCTTTTCCGTTTTGTCTTGGATGGTTGTTAGGATATTTAAGGTATTTGCATTTTTTCTTTAAAAACTTGATGTACTAAGATATTTTAATACGATGCGGGACTTTGTCTTTTTTTTAATGGACTACGATCTAGATTTGGAGCTAGCTGAAAGTTTTAACTTAGCTCTAACCATTCTCTGGTTGGTGTTGTAGTTAAGTTTACACATTACTCCGCAACCGTCAAAGTATTTAGGTCTGTTTGTAAGGATGAAGTCTATTTCGTTTTTATAACGGCTATCTGGCGATGTCCATGTCCGTCTCTTCTCTTCATACTTTTTTATACATATGCAATTTCTAATAGGTTCTCGCCATTTCTTGTTCTTTTTTCTGAACAGTATCATCTTCTTTCTTCAGTCTTTAACCACTTTGCGTTAAAGTCACCCATCACTATGCAGTTTTTGTATCTGTGATGTTTAATTGCGTTATCTAAGTTTTTGTAGAAAAATATCCAGTTCGGAGGCCTGTTCCGTTGGAGAATATATTTGTACGATGGACCCTGGTTTTTTATGGTAAGTAAATGATAAATTTAATATCGTGATTATCTTGGATATACCTACTATTTCTATTATGTGTCTTTAAGTTCCTTTTTTTATTATAAGTTCCCATACTCTTCAATTTTTTCTGCATACCGCCTTACTTCGCTTAGCCCAATAATATTCCATTTTATATGCAGACGTCAAATCCAGTAAGGTTTCTTCTTTTCTTAATGACAGTGTGTAATAAAGGTAGAGTTCTGGAGGGTAGAAGTCGCTTGTCCATACGGTGACTGGCTAGTTTGGGGAGGGAGTCTTTGTTTGTTGCATGGTTTGGTTTTTTTTCTTTTTGGTTGCGGTTCCGGTTGTCGATGCCAATTGGTCGTTTTTTATTCTGCTTGTGAGAGTTAGGGAGGTAGATTTTATATTAATTAAAATTAAATAAAGTGGAATTATTAACACACTACGGATATATGGTCCATACCTTTTTTAAATATTATTCTTTTTTTTTAATGTCAACTTTTTTTTACATTTTCGGTTATGCAATTATAAAGCGCTTAGTGTATCTACCCTAAACCTAACTACATGGTATTCATCAATATCCAATTACAATATTTTATAATTATCTTTCCAATATCGATTAAAGACTTTAAGGTAGCGCTTTAAGTAGAGTACACCTTTTTGCGATGACACCTTAGACACGGTAGATCTTTCATTTAATAACGGGAGATGTTAGCGTTGCTTGGTATAGCACTAGCTCCGTTTAAGATGAAAAGTAAAATTAATTAGTAGAACAATTCATATCTGAGAAGGTGTTTTCTTGTAGTTATAAGCTATTCATAACATAGACAAGATTTTGTTGAAGTATTTTTATGTATAAAATTATATAATGTAAGAAAATCTAAATGTGCAGTAATTTCGAAGTTGCAACATTAGTACGTACATTTGCTGGTTTGCGGGCGGGTTCATATTCATAAAGTTTATATTCATAAACTATTTTTTTCTATCATTATTATATAAAAACGTTTTTATTTAGTAAAATAAAGTGTCGGAGAGAAGAATAAGTGTTTAGACACTAACTTGTCTACTTGTCATATAAAAAAAATATTAACTACAAAGTAAATATATACTACAAAGTTTAATATGAGCCTCTCTAATATTTACAGCTGGGTTCGCTAGATAAGAAAACTTTTGCCCTACAAGAATAAAAAGTTTGATATAAGCCTACAATACAAAGGATTTACTACTTGTGTATAAAATATAAATGAGCATTATTTTTATTTTAAGATAAATCATATAATCTATGTCATAATTACATGTCATTGTCGTGTTTCTTTAAGCAATTAATGAAATATAGATATCAATGTACTATACCTGTTTTTAAGAAATCTTTTAATAACTAGTTTTTGACAGCGACTTCATCTGCGTAGTAATATACGAATCTCTGCCGAATTTTAAGTATGTAGCAATTAAAAATCAAAGATTTACACACAAAGTTGCAAGAGAACTTAGACTTACTTAATCCGCCCAGCTGCGAAAGCCATTCTTAGCGGACGTCTTCTAACTATAAACTACGTCCCAATAAAATTACATCTTTGTAGAACAAGCAGTTTTCGATATTATAATGAGTAAAGTAAGACCCTTTCGCCTTGTCGTATGATTTTTCAAACAGGTTATATTAAAATAATGTATACATAAATATTATATTATGTAGTTAATTTTTTTTTAATATAAATATTTATATCCATTCCAGCATTTTGAGCTCTGCGTCGTAAATAGCTTAGAGAAAAATCTCTTCTTTCTGTAATAGACGAAAAGTAGACCTTCCATTTATTCCGTTTGAGGTAGCAATATATATTCAAAACCTATCTGTATAATTAATACAACAAGACCCCTTTATAATATATTAACTAAAACCAATCAACTAAAAGTGCAAGCAAATTAGTAATCAAGCAACACAAGGAAGCAAGCAACCGGAAGTGCATTTATTTTCTGTATTTATATATAAAAAACCGTAATTCATAATGTATACAGAGCATAAATATATCATAACTACATACATTGACCTTAAATTAAAGTTAAAAATGAATAAAATATCACGTAATTTGTCGTAAACCATTAGAAAAGTCACTGAAATGGGGACGGTAATATCATTTATAGCGACTGTATGTCTGCATCATCAAGACCAAGAGAACAAAGCAATGGGTGGAGCGTAATAAATTATGTGCGTTCATTTTTTACTTCATTTTTATAATGATTATTACGTGAGGAGATATGTATGAGTACGAGTATCTACGCAACTACAGTTCAAGCGTACTTGTAACGTATTAAAGATTGGGTACGAAAGGTTTTCCGTATATTTCACGTAAGGTAATATAAACATATAATAAATAATCCACCGTTTGTTGTAATATTATATTTATTTCACGCCTTTGTCTCCATAGCAGCAAATGTAGGCAAAGAGAACCTGGTGTCAAGACACTCCGTTATCCACTTTCCGCTCGTTGGAAGCATTGCGTATTGAGTGTGGGTATTTAACGCAGCGTTTTGACTTTCTTACCAGAGCCGGGACATTTATTTCATAAAATAAAACTTTTCTTACTAATTAATTTAATTTTTTTATATAAATGTAAGATATACAAATAAGACTTAAACGAAATCTACAGTTGAAATAGTAAGTTCCGAAAATTGAGTCCCGCCATAAATTACAGGGTATTTGGAGAAAAAAGTAATTGAGATTTTGTACAGCAATTACTTAAAGACCACGGTGTTTTTAAATGTCAATATGACATGACATACGAATTTGTATTTAATTTATTTCATTTCAGTTTTCTATACATTCTAATATAAAACTTGTTTTAGAATCGATTGTATCTATGTATTTTAATATATAAATACACAAATATAATTTGCAAATGAGCTTCCACCAGACCGTTAAACAATTAAAAACATAAAAAATGTAAAGTTATTTATTAAATAAGTCATGATGTAATATAAATATTTAAAATTTTAAATAACTAAACAAAAAATTGGGTAACAACTAATAACAACAATGTTAACTAGATAAAATAAACGTCCAGTAGTTTTTTTTTATATTTCTCTCAAAATCTCATTATATAGTTCTTTAAAATTTGCGTCATCGTAGTGCGATGTGACAGTGATTGAACACGCGATGGTTGTGGGTTCGATTCCCACTCGTGGAATTAATTTATTTTCATTTCTGCGCTCTGGTGACAAGACAGAGCGTGGCGTTGAATTCCGCCATTTAACACACAATGTCTCGGATTCGGAGAACAAAGTGTCTTGACAATAGTTCTTTTAAAATTTTTTAAAGTGTTAATCACTTAGGTAATTTAAAAACATATTTTTAGAAAACTTATAAAAATTTGATAGCAGCGGGTTTCGAAGCCGCACGTTTTGAAAACCGTACAAGCTCTGACCGCTAAGCCATGCATGCAAATATGTTTGAAACTATTTTCACTAAAACTATTTCCTGCCCTGCTATGTTTTATATATTAACTCGTTATATTTAAGCTATACTATATAGGCTGATAGCTTAAATTATATGAAATTATAATTTCCTCGTAAGGTCTCTACATTGTTAAACCTGCGCCAAAGTATGAACTACTAAGTACGAAATTTTTTTACTCTATAAAAGTATAATAAATACTATGGACCTCCATATATACCTCCATATAATAGGTACCTACCTTTTATATACTATAGTATACAAAATATAATTTAAGAAATCGAATATACAGTTTTAAATTGAGATTGTAATTATATTTAGCAACAAAAAGTACAATACAAAAACGACATACAATAATTGTATAACTTCTAAATAAACACTTAATTATATTCGCTTAAGGGTTGGAAAACTCAGAATGTAGGGGAAATTTACCTTTCACTTCCATGTGAAATGTAACCCGGCTACCTTGAAGCCTCGCCCTTGGGTTAAGCAGACCGAAAATATGTACATGAGAAAATATATGCCCTAGCAATTTTACTTAATCCACGCGTAATGCAGTCTACTACTCAACTCGTAGGGTGCGACTGACTTTATATATTGTGCGGACAGTATTGAATTTTAGATTATTCTTGAATTGAATATTAATTAAAGCGCGTATTTATTCTAATTATAAACCACTTAGGGCTTCCGCCGCTCAACATGCAATGTCTCGATTTCTGGCGGAAAATGCAAAACGAAGTGTCTTGATATTAAGTCTTTTCTGACTACCCTACTATGCGAGATGAGGCTGGTTTTTATTAAGGTTTTAAATTTGGTAGTAATAGCAATACGTTGTTATGCTTTCCTCGCGATGAAGAAGTTTAAGTTTATCTAAGAGGTTTAAAATAATTTCCTTTATAATTTAAAATATTAGGTCCTCTTTGAATACCATATTCGTGGATTGACAAACTCTGGAATACATATTTGTTCAATTAAGTATTTAAGTATAAATAATACGAGTGAACATTGGAGATATGCTTAAGCGTAGAACTTCTACAAACACCTAATGAAGTTTCATGTTTCTAACTTCAGGAATGACGGACTTCCATACGAGCTTACAAATCCAATTTCCCTTCTGATTTTCACAATCACTAAAATATACATTTACTAATTTTCTATCAACTAAAAGTAACTAATTAAAGTTTTATGATTCTAAAATTAAACGTGACGGACTTTCATACAAACTTAACTTCTATTTCACCTTCTTAGATGTTGAACTTCCAAAGTTCCTTAATTAGTGGGTACTCCACAAAATAGCCCTACCGAGCCAAGATTGCGGTTCTAACTACAAAAGTTTTACTGTACTGACATTACTGTATTTTTTATAAAATAATGTTTTGTCAGTTAAATAGCTCTATTCACTTCACTTCACTTCTAAACATATGAGATTGTGTTCTCGTTTCTATAGAGTTATACGAAGAATGATCTGTTGATTGTTAATCCATTTGTTATTTAGAAATTCAAATTCCTTTTCTAATAATACATGCATTTAAAATATGAATAGTTTCTCGGTTTCTATAGACAAAGTGCGGCGTCTGGTTCCGCCACATAACACGTAATATCTTTAATAGGCGAAAAATAAAGTACGGACCGAATCGTATTTATCCCTGACTATCCCAAAGAAACAAATAAATATTCGCTGCGAATTTGAATAATCAATTATTATTAGCGTCAAGTTCCTTATTTTGTGTTAACAAAACAAAGCTTGAATATTGAATGAAAGGGTTGAAGAAAGGCCGAAAACTTATCACAATGACAGATTAGTTTTTGCCCGCGACGGTACAGAGACGGTATATGGGTTTGGGGTAAGAGGTTGTTTATTTGTTTCTGCAAACCAATATTGACATTTATCTTCAAAACTACTATTCCTTTGTTGATGATCTTATCAGTGATAGATTTTGGTTTAATTGGTGTATATATTCTTAGATATGTATTACGGTGACCACTCGCCAAGGGGCGCTGCAGTAAGCATTTGTTTGTGTAAAGCTAAACTATGAGTCCTATTTGGATATTGTTTTTTGAGCTGCGATGCAGATTGGCTATATTGAAGACGACATTTCTCTCACGCTTGAAAAAGGAACTGTCATATATTTGACTTTTACCTTCCACGAGATATTCACCAAGACCCGCGAATGATGCGTCTCCGACATACAAATATTATTTGAACGTAGCGGAATTTTTATACGTTTTCTAAATATGTCTTTTTCAATTTCCTAAGTGTGCGAATAACACTTAAAAATGTATGTCAAAAATATTTAATAAATAACATTCTCTCTTGCCAAACGTTTGTTCGTAGATTAATCTTTGGGTAGCAGACATTTGTAAAAATCTCTCTACAGAGATGCTAACAACAATTATAAGTTGCATTAAGCGTATAAGAATTTCAACGCAGCTGGATGTAAAACGCATAAACGGTTTTCAAGAGGCGCGAGTTCATATCCCGAAGCGTTCAAATTTTTATAGGTTATTCTAAACATGTATTTTTATTTCATCTTTAACACAAATTAATTATTATTCAACAAATAAGGTTGGTAACAGAATCAAATAAACAATTACGAGTTCTATAATTACTGTTCAGCTATAAAATATAGTATCAAGTTACTAAAAATAAAAGCTTGATTAGACTTAGTTATAGTTATTAACGTAAATATTTGAATTAGCAATAAATGAAAAAAAACAAATACTTAGAAAGCCGAATTCAAAGTGTCTGTAACCGTTGATGGACTCTAAATAAATAAGAAATAAGTGGCGCTGCAGTAAATATTTCAACAATGTTGCCTCAACTACTAGTCTCATTTTTTTACCGCATTTCGCCAACCCTAAATTTGTTCCAGCCAAATATTATTATAAAAATTAAAAAATAGAAGATATCTTTATTTCTCAACACAATGCAAATCACTATTAACAAAGATTAGGTCTGTATTTAGGCACAAAGTATTATATAATTTACAATTATTGTTAATTATTATTGATATTATAATTTAAAATTAGATAAAACTCTTTTTATAATAGTAACTTGTATGTATTTAATTTATTTTATACTGAAGGTGACTTATTTACCAAACCCCGTGTATATGGCAGAACTTCCAGGTTTTTTATAGTCAGACGCGTCCATTTCGCGTCGTCCATCATACTGATAGCATCTAACCGGAGCGTTGCTTACCTGTAACAGAAAATAAATATACTATAGCTATTATTGATTTTAAAATAGCAAATGACGCCGTTCTGGCGTAAAAAAATATATTTCGTACAGTATGAAAACATTATATTTTATATATATATATATTTTGTTTTTGGTTGCAAATAACACATACTAAAGCAACGTACAATTGGTTATTTCTGCTTTATGCTTTTTCCCTTCGCAGTGTCAAGACACTTCGCGCTCCACTTTCCGCCCAAAATCGAGACATTGCATGTTGAGTGGCTAACCTTAATTTCGCTTTGTCCTGTGTACTAGAACAACGAAGATGAAAGACAAAATTTTTGAAAAGAAACCTCTTTTATAAGTGTGTGAATAAAACTTAAAAAATATTTGAAGTGTAATATTTTTTAAAATATTATCATTACCCCGAGGGGGAATCCAACCGACAACTAATGGCTTTTGCAGTCAAACGCTGTCTGTTCCTCTGCGCCAAGATCGCTGGAATTCCTGCCTACTCCGAAAAAATATGACTGATAGATAATAGTAAGTTATCATATAATATGTGTATCTATTCTGGTAACGGGATAAAATATACGTTTAGACTTATAAATAGTTGGCTGTATAAGGTTACGTCCAGTCCTTATTTATAGCTTGGTATTGACCGTCACACCTTTGACCTACAGTAGAATTAATAAATTAAATGAACAGATTATAATGAAATGGTTTTCACTCTAACTCGGAAAACTATTACTTTATTTATGTTTAAAACTGAATTACATATTTGCTAGTTAAAAGGTGTATGTGGCTCTTAATCACTAAAGTTATATTTATAACTTAACTTAACATTGCAGCCAAAATAATCCGCATTATGTTTTATTCAATAAAGTGCCGAAACAAGATTGACTTATCTTACAATTTATATCTGCTATTATATCACTTTATATATTATATAAAGTGTAGGTATTATACCTGCTAGTACTTGATTCTTAAAGAATTTCAGTAGTAGTAATTGCCAGGTGATAACCATAATTTATTTTCAGTCACTCATATCATCATTTTACAAAAGACTAACCTTAATACCTAACAGTGCCAAAGTATCCATATAACACTATTCCTACCGGCCTTGGTAACTTATAATAAAAAAATATCCCTATACATATAATAAAAATGTAACTGATCGCTGTTTGTACATGGAAGCTATATAATAAAATATACTATTGGGGCATTTATTTTAATTACAATTATTTTTAAATTTGTTTGTCTGTTTGTTTGTGCACGTTAATCTAAGAAACGGCTTAACCGATTTAAATAATTAAGTGCAATTTAGTGATTATTGAATTGTGGTTAATTTATCTTGATATTAAATGTTTATTTTATTTCAATCAGTTTATAAATAAAAAAATTTCAACCATTTAAATTATACATTTAAGCAGTTTGTGATTTTAGTGAGAACGCGGGCGGGCGAAAAAAATAAACAGTTTCGTCGTGGAGTTTACACAGGCGGAGGTTCGAGCAGGTCACTAGTTATTAATAAATATAATTATTTAACAATCTAACAAAGTCACTACAAAAATCTATATTATTTAAAATTGATACACGACAATCTCAACGTAAAACTTAACGGAATATTTATATAATAATGCAGGGATTATTAATATATATTTTTAACACCGGCTTTGTTCTAGAAGAATTTCATACATCACCACTGATACCTACGGTACATTTATTTCTGTTGTACTTTCTCTCACTTTGCCAATTATAAAACAAGTTCTGTAGTATCACTTGTAGTACTTATCGCGCAAAAGTAATAATTTCGATAAGGCACGTATTACCTATCGAAAGTTCTTTGAATTATTTAGCCTTATCTACCTCTAATTGAGTTTATATTTAAACGCACAAATAAACGTAAAATTTTTATATTTGAATTAGTTTCACTTCTCGCTCTGTAAGACAAAGCGAGGTGTTGAGTTACGTTGAGTTACGAAAATTGAGAACTCTTCATTGAATTGAGAGTCTTGACGTGGAAAAGTGTGTTGATTTTTATTATATATCAATTAAGAAATCATTGTTTTTTTGTTTTAATTAGACAAAAAAAAACAATAATAATACGTGTTTGTCAATATCTGTTAATATTTGCTTAAATCTATATTGAATATGAACCTAGAGAGCTGTAGCCTAAACGTCCCCTACTGCGCCATGACGCCAACATTAGGATTAGCATATAAATGTATATAAAAGGTGGTCAATACTGTGACGCAATCCTGTGGAAAATGTACTACGTTTTAAAATCTAATACGCTTTGACAATCGAAACTTTAAAAAAAAATATATACTGCAAAAGGTTTTTTTATACATATCTCTACTGTTTTTTTTCTATATATAGCGATAATAATAAGTAACTTCGATATTCACTTTCGAACACATACTTCGTTCTGAACATTTCATGTGAAACGAAACATTTCGTGTTGAGTGACAAAACTCAATGCCGTGCTTTATTTATCACATGCGATTATGAACTCACGAAAATTACATCTTATTTGAATATTATATATCACCAAGAAGCCATTTTTAGAAGGGTAGGTACAGAGAACCCCTGTTTTGTGTTAACAGACCAGGCAAATGAAAATAATTATGATATAATTAACCTAAAATTTAAAAAAAAACCCTCCCGAGTGGAAGTCTAACTTAAGACCATTGCGAGTACAGACACTGATCTATTGAGAAACGAGAGCTTGTTAATAAACAAATAAATATTTAGACATTTTAGAAAACAGAAAATACAATTTCAATATGGCAGTGTTATGGATAAGTATAGATTTGCGGTTCACCGCTGAAGCCCAATAACGCGGTAGAAGTATATAATGTTACACAAAATTATTTGTTTTTATTGTTATTCAAATACTTATTAAACGCAAATGTAGTGCGAGTTCTTTTTAGCTTAACACTTTTTCCCGTATAGCAGGGTAGTCAGAGAGAACCTAGTGTCAAGACACTTCGTTCCCCACTTTCCACCTGAATCCGAGCTATTGCGTGTTGTTGAGGCGGAACTCTACGCTGCGCTTTGTCTGGTCACCAAAGTGGAGAAATAAAAATAATTTAAACATATTTCAAAGTGAAAATCGAACATGTGTGACAGTGAGAAGCTGTCACACATGTATGTATACATAGTGCATGTTAAAATGTAAAAAAAATACTTAAGATCTTCAAATAATTTTCTATCTTTAGAATGAAAATAATATACAGCTGTTATATTTATATGACGCTTATTTAAAATACCATAATTATGTAAAACAGGCTGACATTATTTTGATTTTTTTGTGATAAATCTAATTTTTTTAAAACACACATGTTACAGAAAACAAAAGATTTAAACATATTTAGATTATATTTTTTTTACAATTTCTGTTTTAAATCACATTAGAATACCATAAATAAAATAATGAAATCTGTTTATGATGATAATCGCAATGTAAAACTTCTTTGGTCCCTTCAGAAATTTCAATTAGGCGGCTTGACTTATTTCTAAGAGATATCGCTATACAACTGTGGAGATATCAAAGGCCTCCGCGTTACTCATTATTAATTTATTATGATGTCATTCAATGAATTGTTAATTTTGCACATCTACACGCGTTCCATATTAGGCACTTCCGCATTTTAAGCCAAAATATTCCTTTCATGTAGGTTTAATGAGAATATAACTATATCGTTATTATCAAATATTTTTTATTAAAGTATAAAAGTAATACAATCAATGTAATGGTAGAAATCAGAATGTTTATTTCTGTAACTTCTTATGCAAATATAGCTAAAGAAATTCAGGTAAAAGCTGTTATCTGCGTTAAGACTTACTTTTCTTTAGTAAAAAACTTAATGAATGGTACCAATTTATCTTAAACGATAGCTTTTTTACTTCACTGTTTAATTACTTCACAAATTAATCAAAATCGTTAAAGAATAAGTCGCGGCCAGAAGCTTTATATATTTATTATTTAAAAATATGCTAAAATATGCCAATATGATAAAGAAAAGTTAAATATAAATTAATTATATTATTTTTCTCATCAAATCGTCAACGCGTAAATTTATATCCACTTAAATTACAGACTTTAAATTTTAATTTAAATTGTTGTAACTTTTTAATTTATGAACAAATGAAATAAAATAACCACTAAATGTTAAGAGAAGCTTTCCAAAATGCAATAGACAAAACTCCTACTATATATATATATATATATATATATATATATATATATATATAAAAAAAAAAAAAAAAAAAAAAAAAAAAAAAAAAAAAAAAAAAAAAAAAAAAAAAAAAAAAAAAAAAAAAAAAAAAAAAAAAAAAAAAAAAAAAAAAAAAAATATATATATATATATATATATATATGTATATATATACTATTAGATTACTTAACTTAAATTATTATTAATATTTATTATGTAAATATCCAAACTATATAGAGGACATATTAGGTGGCACGTTGGCGCCTTCGTGAATGTTGTAAAGCTTCCACTAACTTTACGGTGAAGCTATATTGCTCTCGTCCTAATTTCAAAGTCAAATCAATTTATTCGCAAGCGATGCGTTATCACGGTCCTACTTCTGCCCAGTATTTTTTAATTGGTTTTGTTTACTGTTCAATTGGGGAGCATATAGCAGCAATGATAAGTATGAAAAATAATTATTTATTCAAATTTGTTTTTTACTCATCTTTTTTCGGTAAAACTTAAGTGCGTGTTTAATAGCGGGATTTAATAACTTAGTATCTAATCATAACTAGAAATAGTTTTAAACCGCATAGCAGAAAATTCAGAGAGAACCTGGTGTTAAAACACTCCGTTTTTCACTTTCCTTCCGAATTCTTCTTGTACCAGAGCGGAGAAATGAATCAATTTAAATATAAAAGAGACATATTTAGAAAACGTATAAAAAATTGAACGCAACGGAATTTGAACCCACGCCTCTTGAAAACCATTCAAGGGGCTCAAGGTTTTCAAGAGGCGCGGGTTCAAATCCCGTTGCCATCAAATTTTTATACGATTTCTTTTTATACGATGTATTTTTGAATTTCCTTAGTGTGCGAATAACACTTTAAAAAAAAAATTAAATATAGTCACCCCTCCGAGTAGAGATTGGCAGTGACCCTATAAATAGATAAGGAAGTGGCACTATATATGGCATGGACTATCCAAATTCTAAAAAAATAAATTATCTTACAGGTAAAATCTGTCTAATTGTGGACTGTTGAGAGTAGGTGCATGAAAATTACAGTTTGTATACGTCGATAATTTTTAAGTTTCAGTCAGTGGTATGTTATAAACTAACATAATCTTGTTTTTCTATGCATTGTTATAGTAATTTTCGAAATGTAAAAAAATCAACGATACCTATTCTAATTATGTAACGAAGCAGGCAAAAAAAGAAAAAATTATCTATGTTAAAAAAAAAATTATCTATATTATACTGTGTTTACATAGTATATGCCTTGGTGAACTGTTTTAATATCTTATATTTTTCTAGTGATATCAGTAATGCTGTAATCTAGGCTAGGTTTTACAGAAAGTTAAGAATATAATTAGAAATAATATTGTATATAACATTTTTAAAGTGTAATCGCTTACGAAATTAAAAAACATTTTAATACGTTTTCTAAAAATGTTTTATAATACTATTGTAATTTCATCATGTCGACGCTGACTTGTTATAAAGTTTATAAATTGCGCTCGACACTTCGACACTTAGCTTCACTCCAGAGGTAAGTCTTAGCAATATCTTCTCTATTTATACATAATAAAATATTATATTATTTTCAATAGAAGGATACAGTTAAATATAATATTAAATTTTGTAACATATTAATTGATCCAAAAACAAACAATCAAGCTTCTACTAATTGAGTTCACAAGTTGAGTTCATTTAATACAGAAAATAAAGATATAATAAGAGTACATTAGAACTTATTATATATTTATCTTATATATATGATATATATATATATATATATATATATATATATATATATATCTTATATATAAATATAAACAACATTATCTTAATGAATTTATATAATTACACAGTGTTTAGAAATTATTGTATTTCAAATTAAACTCTATCTCGATCTAAATACGATATTTTAAATTAAAATTTTCGCATGCACGCAATACGAAGCTATTAGATGCATATTTTGGTTTGGCTTTGAGCAATACACCTTACGTAGGCCACAAGATTTACTCTTTACTTAAAAAAATAGGTGTATCTATAATCTATTATTGAATATCCTAAACAGTCTTACAAAGCCATAAGCTATTATTACTATTTTATATATACAGCTTCACGCATAGCAGGGTAATCAAAGAGAAACTACTTTAGAGACATCCATTTTTCACTTTCGGTGTAAAATCGTACGTGTTGAACTCAACACCCCGCTTTTTTCTAACCAGAGCGGAGCAGTAAAATTTATTTAAATCATATAATCTATCTCTTGAATTTGAATCGAACCAGTTATAGTCAAACGCTGTCCCACTGCGCAACGATAACAGCTTTTACCTGGCACCTCTCAAACAAAATTCAAAATATGTATGTGAACAAAAATTTACATCACATTGTAAACTTACTATTAGTTAATATCATTTGAAGTTGCTCTTGCTAAAATTAGTTTGCAATAAGATACAGAACAGTGTTAAAGAGCACGTACCTGTAAGTAATTTGTCTAGCTTTGATAAAAATTTCGTAAATCAATTAGTACTTGGCATTGATATAGATAAACGAGTTTAAGAATATATTTGAAATTTTAAATATATATATATATCTTAAGATTACCCTTAAGGGTTTAATTAATAACAAAAAGTTTTGAAACTGTCTCAACTAAGTTTATTGTTGATTCTTAAATTTAATTTAAATTTATCTTATCTTATCAAATGAAATCGTTATTTATAACTAATTATTAATATTATGGGGTAATAGAATATTATGGAGTTGAGCGGAGAGATCCTAGTGGTCAGTCATATTTTATTTTAATACTATATACATTTCTACAGTTATCAAATGTTTGTGATTAAGCCCATACATTTATATATTTTTCCCCGCATAGCATGGCAGACACAGATAACTTAGTGTTAAGACACTCCTATTACCAGAAAATAATATAAATATAATCATTCCCCTGAGTGGAAATCGAACTCACACTCAATCGAGTTACAGTTTCAAAAAAAATCAAAACAACGTATAGTTTATTATATTTTCTATTAAAACAAAGTATATTTTAAATTCGTAATTCGTAATTTTCAAGGCCTCGACGTTATTGAACTATCAATTTCTATTAGCACCAGTTTAGCACAATTTAAACCATTACTTAATACACATACATATGATTACGAAAACGTAAAGTGTAAATTACAAATAATAACTACATTAGTCACTACGCATCTCAATGCTAGTTGATTTACAGCGGACTTATTAGACCACGTCGGATTACGAAGTAAAATTACGTACAGACCCCACGCAGAACTGTAATGCTTATTATGAATTACCTACTAGAGCGCTAGTAGTAGAAATACTGGGGCTCATTTACTATGACCTATTATTACCATGATTATACTACTACTACTAAGTCCTTTATATTCACGTCAATTGTCAACGTCAAAAATCGATTAAAATCATTAACGTCGAGTAATTTAATGAAATTAGTTTTCATTTTATATCTTATGTATATTGCTTAAAATAGATCTGTAATGTCTTAGCTTTTATTCCATATAGAGTAAAGAAAACGAACGAAAAACGAAAAGAAAGTGTTTAACTAGCTTTTTTTTCATTTATACAGATAATATAATTAATTAAAAACAAAATTATTTTTAAGTTATTGAATTAACCAAACACTTATGTATAAAACAGTATTAATCTTGCTCCTATATGTGCATTAAAAGACACGTTAATATAAAATTATTACGTAACATACAAACGTTAAAATTAATTATTTATACAAAAAAATATGTTACATCCAAGTTTCGACATTTGTGTGCTATCACAATTCTCCTTAGTGAATCTTAATAATTATTTTGTTCGTATAAAAGCCTATATATAAAACAGCTAATTGACATGAGACGGTAACTCATGAAAATTAAATGAACCTGCTGAGATACTCACCTGGGGATTTGGACTGTGTGACAAATCGCATGCAGAATGTATTACTGGAACGGGTCACTGCTTTTAAAAACCGTTAGCTTTAGATTTCTGAATATTCAAATGAACTTGTCAATAACTAGATTCTGTTCTAGTTATTGACAATTTTTAGTTCAATGTTAATAACACACTTAGGAAATTAAAAACCGTTCTCTTAAAATATGTTTTTATAGGTATATATTTTTTGTAAGTAGAAATAATAAAAGAAGCTCTACATACTAGAGTAGTCAGAGAGTGTCAAGGCACTCAAAATGGCGGAACTGAGAAGCGCGTTTTGTCCTCCAGAGCGGAGAAATTTCAAATATTGTTTACATTGTATCGTTGTTTGTATGTTTGCTATATATTAATCGTTATATTAGCAATAGCCAAGGCATTATTAGTATTGAAATATTCAATTACATAATAAAATTTAAACAATATATAACCTTCTGCTCTTGTACTTGATTCAGAATATTTCATCATAGATATTATATATGTTGTATTAATTGGCTCATAAAATAAAAATGAAGTAACACTACTGTTAGTTTGATGACTACATTCAGGTCAGATGAAGTCCTCACTGATAATTATAGTAAGTTATCGGAAATCGTAAACGTACATATTTTAATGACTAATGTAGGAACTTAATTATTCGTGAAAACTTCAACGGATGACGATAAAAACGTTCGTTAACATTGATTTGTATCTGTAAAATAAAAACTTTATCTGACTTTTCTTAAATCTTCGAACACTACAGCAACTTCACAATTTTTCGCTTTTCCAGACACTCCATTCTCAACTTTTTGTCAGAATTAGAGACACTGCGTGTTCAGTGGCGGAAGGCATTCAAATTCTAGTCATTTATATGTTTACAAAACGTATAATTTCCTAAGTGTGTGAGTTAACACTTTAAAAAAAACGTTATATTTTGTAATATCTTAAGCATTATTAATGTTTTTTTATACGTTTATATTTCTAAAGTATTACAAATGTACAGTAAATAATAATATAATATTCAATCTCCTACAACAAAACTGGTTAATATAACAAACGACAAAGAATAATAATAAGGTATAATTTGCGCTAACCGGTGTTAAATCGTACTAACGGTCGCTTAAAGTTATCCATAGGTTATCGTGGCGTTATCATAGTTGTGAATTCATACTCCACTTGGGGAATCACTATATTTGAATTATTTTCATTTCCTTTCTGTCAAAGCGATCAAATTCGGTTGCAACAAACATGCAGTCAAATTCGGTTCTATCTACCTACCTTGCTGTGTGATAAAGCGTGAAGCAGTTACATATAAAATGAAATATGTTATTTTAAATAACATTAGTTAAAGCTTTGAAATATTAAAACATGTCAATCTAATGTATATTTTTTACTTTTTTTAATTTATAATCAATTATTATGGATATTAACAATTATTATAAATAATTACCATCATTATTTAATTTTATAGCGTTTGACTGTAACCACGATTGGTACTGCTAATTATTTAATTATTTTAATTTTAATTTGTCTCGAATTCAGGAGGAATGTGGAGAACGAAGTGTGACACTAGGGTCTCTTCGACTACCCAGCTATGTAGGAAAAGCTTTCAGCTGTAAAATTATTATTGAACACACAACGTATGTTAAGGTGACGGAGATGCAGTTAATATGTAGTAAATGAATGAATTACAAAGTTATGAGTTGTGGTGCATCATTATGGATAGGAATGCCACTTGTTATTAGATGAACATCTGTCTCATTTAATTTGTCTCGACTTGTATAAATATTATATAAGTACTCTGAAGGCATATAAATATTATATAAGTACTCTATAATAGATAAGTACTTAATACAGATCTTATATGTGTTGGTATTTTCATCGGCAATTTTATATACTATTCTGAGGTATTTCGGGTGCAGAATTTGGATTCTGTGATATGCATGCAATTTGTCTAAATGTGTCTTAAGTGGTTAACAAGGTGCCAGGATTCGAACTCGCGCCTCTTGAAAACCGTCTAAGCGCCATATGGTTTTCTATATCTAAACTGTAAATTGTTAAATATGCGTAAAGATAAAAAATATCCGTCCTATTCTAAAATAGACATTTCCAATCAACATTTTTCTTTGAAACATTCGAATACAGTTCTTATCATGTTTTTGACTTAAGGACGACTAATTAACTAACTTATGGTTAATTAATACAAAGTCTTGTTGACTGGCGAGCATTTCAATAAACTATCTCAGTGTAGAATCGACTCGCTTGACAAGCGGCTAATAGCTGTAACGATTTTATATGAAACACAGATACAGATAGAAGTGCCGTTAAAATAAATTTGTATAATATTTTACTTACTCTATAATTGTTTAATTACTATATTAAATTTAAAATATCTAGTTAAGTTTTCATTAATATTTCTTACAATTAAATTTCATTTTGTGTTTTGTTCCAATAATGTATAGTGGTTAAATAAAAAATAGTTTAATTTAAAATAACTTGTAACCTGCAATGTCTCATATCCGGCCATTCGGACGTGGAACTGTCTGTACTACTGTCTTTACACTTGGCACTCTCTAACAACTGTGATATGTGGAAAAAAGTGTAAAGCTTACGCTAACTTAGTTTGTGAACGTCGGTTATTAATTGTAACATTTAGGCAAAAAAAAGTATTTATTTATAACGAAAATAATTTATGTAATTACAATGACAGAACAAAAAAAAATACATACAGGATTTTATAAATATCATTCTTTCTTACCAAATGATTTGTTGTATAATAATCTTTGGATAGCAGAAATTTGTAAGAATCTCTCTACAGAGATGCTAACTACACAGTTAAGTTGTAATAAGCGTATAAAAATTTCGACGCAGCTGGATGTAGAACGCATGGCTTAGCGATCAGAGCGCTTGGACGGTTTCCAAAAGGCGCGGGTTCGAATCCCGCTGCATTAAAATTTTTATACGTGTTTTTAAAATCTGTTTTTCAAATAAATAAAATAAAAAAAAAATTGTGGAATATTTCAAACTATTGCATCTTCTATATTTCTTTCGTGGCTTGTGCCAATGTGCACGCCTGCGATTAAGGTTCGATCATGCAAGCTACCAGCCAGCTGCATAGATGATATCAATACTCTTATTATTAGGTAACTGCACTACTTGTTACTTGTTAGGAACTAGTAAACGGTTGGAACGCGATTCTTACATTAAGATGCTAATAAAGTAGTTTTTTTATAAAATCTTAATTGTAATAATTTTGTAGTACCGTTAGTATCCTGGTACAGTTGGATTAGTGGTAGTTAACCACTGTATGAGATGGTCGAGAAGACAAATTTCATTCACAGCTATATTTATAAAATAAAAAAAATAGTTGTATTGTAAACAGTATTAGTACTTTTACGGTCTTAGCTATACAAAATGGAACGCTAGTTGAAAACCCCACCACGTACTAAATTTTGACAGCGTATTTTCTGTGGATATTATGAAACACAAGATAACAGATAAAAAATAATAGCTAATATCATGTTAGCCTTCCTTGTAGCCTTATTATAGGACCAAGTACACCACACATCAAATTAAAAGACACAATGAAACTAAAACTATTTTTAACCGGATTAATCGCGTATATTATTGGTATTCCAAAATTCATTTTAGAACCCGACGTTGACTTGAAACCAGTGAAAAGTAATATTCCTTTGAAGTGTGCTGGTATATACAAACTAGATTGTGACTGTGGCTTATCTTACATTGGTCAAACAAAAAGGACTACCGATGGTCCTAATCCAAATTCCGAGTGACCAGTTCTTGAGACCAGTGAAAAGTAACATTCCTTTGCAATATACATACTAGATTGTGACTATGGCTTATCTTACATTGGTCAAACAAAGAGAAGCATCGGTATAAGGGTGAAGGAACACATCTCCGATGTCAAGAATGTCAGCTGTGTGTGAGCATACAACGAATAAACCCAACCATTACATCAGGTTTGATAAACCTCATATTCTCGCTAGGGAAAACAGATATAACCCATGGATGATCCGCAAGGCTATTGAAATACAAAAACACCCAAATTTCAATAGAGAAGACGTTTGGAAACTCTCTACCACCTTGGACCCAATACTAAAAACTTTGAAGTCTCAATCCGATCACCGACCGACCGACCGACCGACCAGAGGGCAAGATACAGTCAGCTCATTCTGCAAGAATCCAGGGCAGTACCCGAGGCAACTAAGAAGTCGCTGGCGGTAGTTTGAGATAATAATTGTATCAAATGACAGACAAATGCCACCTCAGTCTACCAGTGACCACGGACTACTGTAAAGTGTCCGAAACGTAGGGTTTTAAAATGTATATTGGAATATCAATAATATACGCGATTAATCCGTTTAAAAATAGTTTCATTTCAAAATGCGTAGTAATCCTGAAAATCAAAGATCTTGCTTGTTAAAGTAAAACTAAATGTTATAAGGAAAAACAATAAATTCACTGATGTCACTTACAGTATTAAAAAATTAAAATGGACGTGGGCAGGACACATTATCAGGAGTAAAAAGAACAAATGGTCTAGGGAGGCAACAGTGTAATGCCCGAGACAACATGGATAAAAGAAAGAAAGAAAGAAAGAAAGGGAGACAATATAGTGGGAATTACTTCCTGGAAAGCAAGACATTTCATTTACCGATGCGAGATTAAAAGTGAAAAATAAATTTATTGTTATAATTTAAGCTATGTACTATGTGTAAGATTTGTTAAATAAAGGCTATATATTATTATTAAAGGACAAAATATTAAAGTTATTTTAAAATAATCGAATAACTGCTTGACGTGGAAGACACCTATGTAGATACATCATTTTTTATTACTGTAATAAAAAAAATACTGAACTGTTTTTAAAACAATTTTTAGGTTAAACTAAAAATAAAATTGCTAATAAAAGACAGTAATAAATCCCAAGCCATTTTTCCCAATATAAATTAACAGCGGTGCCTCAAATTTTATAGCAATTTGATATTTAATATTGAATATACTTTTATAATTAATTTCGGCGATTAATAGCCCTTACTCGACGCTTGACGCAAATTGGATATCCGTATTGACATTTTAGAGCCATGAAAGTGTCAACGTCAATGTTCTTGTCTATGAAATGGTGTCAAACTGTTCTATATAATCGTTAAGTCTACGAAATATAGCTTTTAACTAATCTGAACAGAAAATTGTTTAGATAATTGTAATTAATTCTTAGAAACAACTGTAAATACGATAGTTATGAATCCCTATCGGGATGATGATTATATTTAAATATCCGCTTTGGTGGCAAGACAAAGCGGCAGATTCGGCAGAAAGGGAAATACGGAGTATCTTGACACTTCTTATTTTACGCTAATAATTAACACATGAGGGGATCATAGGAAACCAAGAAATATTTATTTGTTAAAGAGATTTTTCGTATACGCTTTTCTTATATTATATGTACTCATCATTTAAAAAACTTTACGCTTCTTTGTATGCAACAGAATTAGCCGAGAGAAGAAGAAGAAGGGCTTAAATATTCCGTTTTCTATTTTCCACCGTATTTTGAGGTATATACGTCATCGATACGTTGTTATATTTTGTTATCATTCCTCAACACAGAACATCGTTCTATATTATGTACTAATAACAACGAGTTTTAACACCATGGCTCGAGCTATAAATTTTATATGAAGCTTTTCAACTTCATAAACATTGAAAGCTGATTTGAGGTCACGGTCGAAGTTTATGAAGGTGTGATAAATTTAATCAAATGAGATGGGAAATTTATTTATATTTTGTAATATTCTCTATAAAATTTCTAAGTTTGTTAAAAAATATGTAGCTAAGCTAGAAAAATAAGATTTTTATAAAATATGAGGATAAATATATATAAAGAAAAGTGTTGTATATTTTTTTGAACGTGGTGAGGACTTTTGGCGCAGTTAAGACATATGACTTTGGTAAGTTCAAATTCCTTATATATAAACTATTAATTTTGTAAATAACAAGTAATTAAGTTAACCAAAACAGCGTTAATCTATAATATTCTAGAAGTAAATTATATATCACTAATTTTAAGGAAATTAACCAGTTCTGTACAAATTAAGCCTTGTCGGTGCTGAAAATATCACAAAAATTAAAGGATAATTAGAATCTTCAAATTTTATGATTCAGCTAACGGACATTCACTTAATGTCAGGCTGAAATTCGAAGGAACCACAATCAAATTGCCAGAGAATTGGTACGGCGTGGTACAGTTACTGCAGTTCCCACAGGAATTCGTTTCCGTCCCTTTAACTTCCTATTAGGTTTTTTGATTTACATCGTCTGGCGTTACGCCAGAATACCAAACTGTATAGACGTTGCATGTTAATCCAGTTTAAAGTGAATTCGAATAAATATACTTTTTAGAAGTAGAATCTCATTATAGGTAAGATATAGGTGAAGTATATTAATATAAAATTAAATAAATGTACACATTAACTACTACACTACTATACAATAGTACTGAGGCGATCATGAACGTGATTGGTTGTGGGTTCGATTCCCACTCGGGGAAAACATTATGCCACGCTCTCTTACCCAAGACAAAACGCAGTGTTGAGTTCCGCCCATCAACACGCAATGTCTCGATCTCGGTAAATAAAATAAACAATATAAAAGTATCTATTTTTTGCTGTATTACTTAATTATGAAAATTATTTATTATGAAAATTCAACTTACTTATTACTAAAATATAGTTTTCTTTATTTCCTTGAAATTGATTATTTTTATATATATATATTTGTCATTATATAAGCATTTATTGATACTTGTAATACACGGCATAACTAAAAACACTTATAATTTTATTTTTTAATAAACGGTTCTTAATAATAATAAAAAAATCTATGTATCTATATTATGGCAACAAAAGTCTTTATAATCTACTTTTATTTATTTGCAAAACTGTGTTATATTTACAGAGTTCATTCAGTAAAGGAAATTGTTCAAGCAAACGTTCTACCGGAAGCGATAGTCACGTACAGACGCGAGAGCCAAAAGTATATAAACTCTCAATTAGGGAGAAGAATGGTACATTTTGAATTGAGATAAAAGTACGGAGTTAATTTTATTTGTTCATTACGGAGAAAATATAATTAAATAACATTACAAGAAGAGACAATTTTTTTAAATATTGTGTTACCATTTTACAACAGTATCAATAAAATATTTTAATTGATAAATAAATCTAAAATATTAACAAATTAACTAGCAATTTTAGAAGCTTTTATTTAATTTGCCGTGCTTAGTTAGTGAAGATCAAATTTTATAAATTTGAGACGAAATATAGAATACACTTTGTGTTCTGATGACACAATATGAATAAATAAAATTGGAGTGTCTGTTTGTAATATCAAAATAACCTTTTTTACTAAACGCATATATGCATATATATACGGTAAATATACCAAAAAACATTTGATATAATTTCTGTCTGTTTGTTCCGGCTAATCACTGGAACGGCTGGACCTATTTTGACTAACTAAACCGGGAAAATGAATATATTTCTAATATATATATTGTAATAAACAAAAAGCCGTAGTCATATATTAATTGTTGTTTGTTGCGGTTTTACTGTTATCGGTCCAGTTTATATTGTTATTTATAGTTGTAAATGATAACAGAAATAATTATTATATTATTACACACCTTGTAACTATGTTAAAAACGTGTTTAAATACTTATTACTATTTAATGCATATATCCAAAACAAAAATAACGCATTGATTGGCAGAAAAAAAATAACGAATAACTTTTTTTTATCAAGTCTGGAATAAGCATAGGTTTTAAAATATGTATTTTACGAAAAGGGAGGTTCGAATCCTCAACCACCACGCATTGTAAAACTCGTCCTAGCTGCGCCATGAGAGCAACAAAACATAATTATTTATTTATAATACAAGTTGAGTAGGTAAATATCGATAAGGAATATATAAAGTATAATAACGGACACAAAATACAGAAAGCAATATACGAACAAAAAGAAAACCTCTATAAGTATCAATTTATTTTAATGATTCAAGATGGAATTTGTAAGTAGAAGAAATAAATATTGCAAATAAATCCTTTTGTGGAGCAGACAGCTGGATATTTTGGCTGGACGACAAAATCTCGTTTGATATTTCATAGATTATCCTGTATAAATATTATTATTTTATTTGCATATAAAGCATCATCTACTAAAGTAAAGAAGGAAGAGAAAAGAGAGTTTGGACACATGCTTCAACGCGAACCGTTGACGTGTAAAATAGTAATTGCCACAGCAATTAATTAAATTAATTTAATATATTTCTAATATGTTCTAATACTAAAGGAAAAAAATTCACTCCACCTTTATACATAAACCACCTGTACGACAAATTCCATACTCTGTCTGCATAGTTTTAGTACAAAGGGATCTCAAGTTTCAGAATAACATATAATACAGGATAAATTTACTACCTTGTCTTTCAAAATTTTTCGAATCAATCTTTATGGCCAGGTATAGCTTTGCTTAAATATAAACACCTATATTCCATTTAACCCTTAGAGCACGCTTAGAAATCTTTGTAACCGTGGTCGTTTCAACTTCACGCCTTTCCCCTCCTATTAGGGTAGGCAACGAGAACCTGGTGCTAAGACACTCCGTCCCCACTTTACGCCGACATTTACCTACGACTACCTGCCGCGCTTTACCTTGTCGCCAGAGCGGAGGAAAGAAAATGATTTAAATATAATCATTCATCGCGTACAATCAGTACAATCTTCAGTCAGTCAGTCTTTAATGTTCCTTCAGAAATATAAATAACCTTAAGTATACACACTTATATATATAAACATGTGTATATAGATGTGTATAGTTATCTGAGGTAACGTAAATAGATTTAATCTACACAAATTATATTATGAATCCATTTTAGTATGGCCTGGTCTTTGAAAAAATACTTCTAAAGAGGTCAAGAACAGAAATATTCAACCCTTTACCTATAGAAGTATGAAAAAATACCTTCATCCCAAGCTTTTCTACTAAAATTGAACATTCAATTGAATGATCAGGAATAATGAAAACTTTCTATATAAAAGAATTCATTTCCCTTGTGAAATTAATTGAATGTCAGTAGTTTTTGAGTGATTATTATTTTTTTTTCTTTACTTAGTGGGGTCTTGTTTTGCACATTACGAGATTTATAAGGTTAATAACTTATAACACTAAAAAAAATATTTCTATATTGAACATTAGTCATACTATCAGCTAGCTGATTTCTAATTTTCAAATTTATTTGCTTTATCTTATTATTTGATATATTATTTAAAAATGTTATATGTAATATAGCTGTTTAAAAATAAACCGTTAAATATTACTCATGGATGTGGTCATTCTGTCGAACGGCGTTTGACGGTAAATGCAATGGTTGCAGGTTCAATCCCGCTCGGATAGTTATACTTAAATTATTTTCGCTCTGATAAGACAAATTCCACTCTAATATAACAAAGCGTGGTATTGATTTGCGCAACTCCACACGACTCTGATCTCGAATTCCGTCGGAAAGCAGAGAACGGAGTGTCTTGACATTAAGTTCCCTCCGTCTATCGTGATATGCGAGATAAAACATGAAGCTACGTACAAAAACATTATTGTTTTTACATAACCAACTTCCTTAATATTGTAATAATAATTATAGGAGCTTTACGGATTAACCGAGCCTGTCTACGGTAGTTCCAACGGAATGGAAAATCAAGTGAGATTATATTTCAATCTCAAAATCCGGGAACGAAATAAGGGACCTCGATTTACATTAGAGAAACTAAGTCATGACTAAATTTGTGAAATCCCAGGATTTTGTGCTAGATTAATGAACCCCAGTTGCACCGAGTATGTAGCGGAGATTCTAAAAGGCCACTTAAAATACTATAAACGGTACAAATTTTTATTTTATATGAGAAACGTATTTATTGTTAAATATAGACTAATAAGTTCTTGATGGTGGTGATTTATTAAGGGCCAATAGCTGCCCGCAACTTCATTTGTGGGAATTAAATGACGTTTCCCAACAAACTACCCATCACGTTGAACAACTTGTGTTAAGGCCGAATTTTATAAAGTATCGCTGGTCAAAATCACTTATAGCCTGAGTCCGTCTTAACATTAAACTATTAATACAACAAGAAGGTTACATTCAAATCCGTCCAGTAGTTCCGGAGATGTTCACGTACAAACATTCAATCTTTATTATTCTTTTGTTGTAATATAGAAATAGATTACGACAGTAACGATTAATTTCGAAATTTAAAAACAATTAATGCTTAATTTTCCTTTAAAGATGCATATATAAAGAAGCATAGCTTTGTTTAGCAAAGCTTCTTTGATCCACAAAGATATGTATATTTTTGATAACCTAATTATTATTTGATTAATATGAATAATTTAATTTATAATAAATTGTCTTAATAATACATTTTTGTTACTTGAAGAAAATTTTAGGATTTTAACCGGCAACCGCTGCGTAAGACCACCAATCTAGGCCACCAATGCACCACTATGGGTTTCGTATGTATAAACATTTCAACGATAAGCGTAATTAATTCCATTACAACTCACGAAATATGTTCATTAAATTAAACAAGATTATACAAACACATAATATTTGACAAACTTGTGGGTTATCCAAATATTTAGAGCGAAATTAAGACGTCTATATTTAAACGCGAAATAATTTGTCATTATTAATTTTATACCAATACTTAAAGCCAAATACATAATGAAATTTATGCATTTGAAACTTTTTTTAATTTCTTTGAAGAAAGAACTATTTAAAATAATGATAAAAAAAATCGTAATCATAATACCGCACATCTTTGGAACAACTGGACATATTAGAACCAAACCTTCTTTATTATATAGCTTTCAAGTCTTGGCAGTATATAGCTTTCAAGTTTCTTTATTGAGATATGAATTTTATGTTGAAATATAAACATTACAGATCTGGAACACCTGATGAAGATCTATTAGAGTGCATCTAAACTTTAATAATCAAAGAAATGCCGTTTTAGCGTGATAAGAAAACGAAGTTAGGGGCAGCAACTAGTTATTTAATAAAATCTTGTTTTCAATATGTCACAATATAGTTGCTTTATGATTTTTAAAGTGAGATCTCGCTAGTACCTGCTACTAACTGTCATTTGTTCGAGGTCGAGAAACCGAAAGTGTGTTTTTGTATGCAGGACATGCTTCGACTATAAACAATAAAGGATGTTCCGAATGTAAACTATTTTCTATTTTCTTTTTGCTGTACACACTAAAATGTTATTACAAGAAGTATGATATTATGTATACATTGTTGGTATGGAATGGCCTATCATAAAAAATTGTCATATTAATATATGCCTGTATGAAAATCAATATAACAGTACGTACACATATGCGTATATATACGTACTCATAATTAGTTATATATGTGATAAGCGAAAAAAAATATATACTCAAGGTAATTTTGTTGTAATGTTATATTAATATACGCTAAACGAAGTTACTTACTAATTTTATGTATTTATTTTAATTCCATCCATTCGACCTAACAAAATTTGTATTAGAGATGTAATTAAATACATAAAAAATCAACTATATATCAAATTATTATATTTAGAATATGAATTTCTTTATCATTAGAACCTACTTTCCACTCACTGAAGTTATATTGAATAATAATAATAACCCCCACGGAAATTTACCTTGTCGTGGTGGTGGGGCTTACGGGAAGGAGATTCTGTTAGAGAAGGTGATAACATCTAGCCTTATACTTTACAGTAATTACATGTTAAAATTACCAAAAACAACTAGGCTTACCCTTCCCGAACAAACAATTTCCAACCTTTTTGTATTTAAGATAGAAAAAAGAGTATATAGTTTACGGCCGCTGCGGGGTCGCCGGGGCGCACCTGGAACCGATGCTGGGTGTCTCAGCATGTGAACCATTGACGACGAGGAGTTGACTAGGCGGGCTCCGGTCGAAGAATATACTAGAGTCGAACAATCACCTCATACACCATCATCAATTTCGAAATTTCAACCATCACCACCATTATCATCAGAGTCATCTTTTCGTCCTATTAAAGACGTTATGCAGATTGTCAATAAGACTAATGTCTCTGCATACGATGCAATAGGCTCCCGTTCGCATCACTATGAAACAAATGGTCCATAGTGATGAACACTTTCATCGTGCGTACGTATTTTGATCCCCAATTCATTAGAGACAATTAATCTTAGAACTTACTTTACACCACTACATGCAAAATTTATTGAACAGTTTTCCCATATGAGTGTATTAAAGCATTTGCTTTACCTACTCTTTAGTAGGAGACCAACGTAGGGCCATTATGAGGAAAGTTTACTAAGTACTGATAAAATACAAAAAAAAATTATATAATATTTAAAATATAAAAACTTAGAATTATGTTACAAAATCCTAGACAGCCTGAAAAAATATTGCAAACAATCCACAAACGGTCACAGAACGTAGAAAATGGAGTGATGATATTAATAAAGCAATGATGAGATCCTACTATAAGATTACAAAATTTGAAAGAATTGAATAAAAAAATTAAAGGTATATTATAAAAAGTTTAAAATACCAATTTAAACGCAAACAATACCACAAAAGTTATAAACACCTATGCAATACTCACCTACTCTTTTGGCTTTATTAAGTGGTCACAAACAGACTGACAAAAACATCAATGTATTAGTACACTCCAGACCAGGTACAGGAAACACATTCCTCGATCCTGTATACAAAGGCTAACACTTCCTAGATATGAAGGTGGAAGAGGAATAATAGGTATAAATAAAATTGCATACTCGCGCACGACAGTCATCACTCCATGGACTAATTACAGGATTAGATAATAAATTAATACCACTCAACCATAACACATCCACAAGAAAAATTTGAGGTATGATTGGCTCAGTCCCACCGTCGACAAAATAGCGTCAAACTCCTGGCTGAGTGGAGGTGAATTATTCCCTGAACCAGAAGGACTTATGCTAACCATACTAAATCAAATTCTGGAGAGACGAAATTATACCAAATAATAAAATTACCAAATACACTGACCTTTCAATAGAACTTCAAGCACAATGCCAAGTAAACCCGTATTTACTATGTATGTATTTTTGACAATTGCTTAGGGTTACCAAATATACATACCTGGAACTTACTAGGATTTAACTTACTAGGATAAAACAACAACAGACACAATACCTTAAATCCTTAAATTAGAATATTTTTTAAAACATCCATAATTTAATATATAACTTCCATAATTTAATACTTAATGGTATGATTTATCATATCTCCACTCGGTCCTCCACTTTTAATTGCGTGTTCAGTAGCGGACCTGAAAGCCGCGCTTTGTGTTATTCTCCATAGCAAAGATATATATTTTTTAATTATAATTATTGCAATGTGTGGGATTCGATCCCACGACCAATCGCGATTACAAACAGACGTAAAGTCGGTTTCGTATGTATTCTGAAAGTATTGAAAGATATATATATATATATACTGTATATATTGAAAGATATATAGCAATTTATTAATGATGCATGTATTGTTAACCAATAATTATATATTAGACATATACACGTACAAAAACTATAAGCAAGCTATTGATTGAAGCGAAGGATGTAATATATATTTGTTTTGATGAAAACCAAATATATATGATATCCTTCTTATTAACTAATACTACTTAGCAAGTAGTAATTACTTATAGCTATAATTCTATACAATATTCAAAGGATGGATATTCTATTATTCTTAATAAAATATTTATATAGTGGTTAGGTTATTTTATTAGATGAAAATTGTAATTTTCCCGCTTAGAAGCGAAGTCAAAAAAAAACTAGTGTCAAGACTGAAGACACTCCGTTCGTCCTGGAATTCAACGCCTCAATTTTTCATACTAGAACAGGCAATTTAATATAATTATGCTCCCAATGTGAATTGAGCCAATCCCTTACAGTCCTGTTCCACTCCGCCACAATGGTCTTGGAAAATTATGTTAACAAATATCCGCTTTAAATAGCTATGATAACAATTTATGTAAGTATTAAAGACGAGGCTGCACACTATCTGTAACAATTTTAGTGTGCAAAATAAATGACATGATTGTAGATTCAAATCCTACATTCAACTATATATATATATATATATATATATATATATATATATATATATATACCTTAGAGAAGAAATTTAACCTATTATACCGATATATAGATGAAAATACTATAATGCACACAAAGCTAAAACAAACAACAGTACACAAATAATTATAAATTAGTACAGTGTGTGCAAAGGTGGTCTTATTGCTAGTAGAAATCTCTGCCAGACACCTTTGGAGAAAGGAGCTTGGTCTTAATAGATACGGATGAAGTGTAATTTTTTTTTTATATAATTAATAAATTGAGGGAATCGTTATTACATTTCATATATGACCAGCTTATGACGATTTCATAAACATTTTGAAATTTGCCAAACTCTCTACAACCATCGATTCGACATACACACAGAAATTTTCCTAAAGTAAAATAAGTCCTATTTATAGAACTCCGGAAGACTTCCTGCTTCGGTAAATAATATTCTTAGCCTTAACAAGCTTAGCTTTTATTAATATAATCTTGAAGATAACATTTTAATAATATTTTAATATGATACATAAAAATATTCGTTTTAATAACACTTTACGTTTAGTTTGTAGTGACAGGTAGTATCTGGGTAAAATAGTTTAATTAGAAATGTGTAAAAATCGCGAAAGCCAAAAACATATTAATGAAATTATTTTCAATCTAAATAATTCATTAAGCACCCTTCGATCGAAGCGGTATGTGAAGTTGACGTACAATGGTCTATAATCTATTCATGTTAGCAAATACGCTCTCAATAATGAAGTTCAACTTCTTGTTTGAATATCTTCAGAGAAAATATTCCCACGGTGAAGTGCGGCAAATAACATATCGCTCTATCTTATAATACTATTGAAACGTCAATTCAATTAGCCGTTGAAAAGCACGTTCTAAGTCGAATACGTCTTATAAGATTAGATAGAAGGTAATTACTTTTTGATTAAAAAAGGATATGAAATATCTCATTTCCTTCACCTTTTAAGATCAAAATTATCATCAGTCAAAACATAACATTTCCGAATATAACACAAAAAATAAGAAGATTAACAAATGTATGTAATAAATAATATATTTTCAGAAAACGTATAAAAATTTGAACGCAGCGGGATTCGAACCCGCGCCTCTTGGAAACCTCCCAAGAGTTCTGACCACTAAACCATGGATTCACGTAGAACGTAATATGTTTTTATATTTCATAAGTGTATGCTAAACACTTTAAAAAATGTAAAAAATATATAATAAATGTTTTTACGAGTATTACAATCAACAATAACTGTAAAAACAATGTAAATTTCATGAGGCATCTAGATTTATACAATTACAATATAAAGAAGTTTCAGTTTGACGCCATGGTGGCACAGTGGGACAGCATATGTCAACCATCTCAAATCCCAAAGATGGAATCGAACCCAAAATCAATCACGTTTAAAATCAGATGGCTTTAAACGTGATTGATTGTGGATTCAATTCCCATTTGGGGAAATGATTAAATTTATTTTTTCATTTCTTCGCTCTAGTACATAAGACAAAGCGCGTCCTTGAGTACCGCTACTTAACACGCAATGCCTCGGCAAAAGATTTCTGGTTGAACGGATTGACTTCACACTAAGACTCTGACTACACTGCTACGGGTAAAAGCGTATAGTTTAAATACTTTAACATAAGTATTAAATTGCCTTTTTTGTGCACAATTTTTGAAATACGAGTATGTTTGTTTTTATTCATGCTCGTTATATTATTTCGTACAAACGCGATGAAGAACGATACGTAAGCTCATAACAAATGCATGAAGTACCTTCGTTTCTTTTTGATGCAAATTGTACCAGTTGCTCTATGATGCTATTTATGTTGAGATAATATAAGGCCTTAAATCGCATATTCCAAGTCATTTCACTGAATACATTGCCCTTCAACCAGAAACACCGCAATGTTTACCCACTCTCGCTTTGTAGATATATAAACGTAAACTCTAGATAGTTTTTCTATCAAAATATGACTTGGGTTTTAGTTGCACTCAGAGATACAATTTAGTGTTTAAGTGTCATTAAATTGGCGTAATAAGTACAAATGTAGATTCAATATAATAGTACAGCCTGCCAGTACCTTTTCAATATTTTGTAGTAGTATTTTGTTTGTGTAGGCAAGGAAAATTTTGTATTTGAGTATTATATATCATTCTGTTCTTCATATTCCGACTAAGGGTTCTATAATATTCTAATCATACATCATATAATTAAATATGAATTAAATAAAATTTAATCCGATTTGGAATTGAATACACGACCTTCTCCGTTGTACAAGTCAGACGATATGTCGGCCAACACAATGTAAGCACTTTATTAACCAATTACTAATTCACCCCCAGCAACCACTCAACCTAGTTCCGTTTACAGAAGCCACATATACTCGTATCTAGATGTATATATGCACATATATACGTAATACGCTTATGATGCATATGAAATACCAAATTCGGAAATTATGTCACATGGTAGCAATGCTCTATCACAGGATCATAATATTTTAGAGCAGATTCTACATTAACTCTATTATGGGTCTTAATAAGATTTTTATTTATATTTTTGTAAAGTACATAAATTGTATAAGGACATTTTTTCTCTACATATATTTTTCATTAAGCATGCAGAGATATCACTCTTACGAGTATCTCCATTTCGATACACCATTTGGAGACCTTGTATGGTAGTCACATTGTAAAGAATTTTTTAACATTTTTTAAAGTGTTATTCCAACACAAAGGAAGTTGAAAAATACATAATTTAATTTAGAAAACGTATAAAAATTTGAACGCAGCGGGATTTGAACCCGCACCTCTTGGTCTTAGCGGTCAGAGCCTTGAACGGTTTTCAAGAGGCGCGGGTTCAAATCCCGCTGCGTTAAAATTTTTATACGTTTTCTAAATATGTCCTTTACATTGTAAAGTTCCTTGAAAATTAAATTTTACGATTTTGTTTTTTTTTTCACTTTATAAAACATACATATTTGTACCTAAAAATGAAAAATACATTAAAAGCAACTAAATAAAATAATGTTGGCTTGTATATTTATAAGGTAGAGTTCTTCTTTTATTATCTTAGTAGCTTTTACGGAAATATTATAGAACATACACTAAATATATTTAAAGATTTTACAAATATCGCTTATTTAATTGTGTGATTGCAACGCCAAATGTTATTATTTAGATTTGAAGGTTATATGAATAAATTGACATTTGTTAATGGCTTCAATTTAATATGTTTTGTTAGGAAACAAGAAAAACGGGATACTCCACTAATATGTTGATTAAATTAATAATTTTTAATAACATCTTATAACATTTGAATATCGATCAATATAGGAGCAAAAGTAGAAGATTCTATAGCTATATAAGGTGTTGAATGTCAAATTTATGAGATTTTCAAGAGTCCCGTTCGATTCTGCCCATCCTTTCCAAGTCGTACTACGTTTATTTTGTATATATGGGCAAGATCAAAAACGTCGTTTTTTGATACAATATTTAAAATCTACATAAAAATATTTCTTTAAAAATGTCATATAAAAATTCTTAATCTGCTTAGAGAATAAAAAAAGACAAAGCACGACGCTTAGTTAGTTCCGCCACTCAATACGCAATGCCTCTATTTCGGGTGGAAAGTGGAGTCTCTTGACACTAAGTTCTCTCTGACTATCCTACTATGAAGAAAAAGCGTGAAGTTATAAAAAAAAATGAATGAAATGGAATCGTACTTATAAAAAACTAAAATTGGAATGAACTAAATAACTCACTACGTATCAATGATACAAAACATGAACACTTAACCGTCAATGAATGTAAAATTGTACAATAACAGTAAAAATATATCAAATATGGCGTCGAATTTTATTACCCTATTAAATAATTATGATTAATAAAAACATATTTTTTATCAGTTAATTGTATCACTGGTAGAGGTAATTCATGATTGATCAGACCAGTTTTATTAGACTGGTTGCTAAGCAAATCATCTGTTTCACATTTGCTTTACATAAACCTGCCTACCGTAAGAACTCGGCTAGTGATAAAATTAAATTATGCAATTCGTTTAGCTAAAATAAACTCAACTTATTACCAATTAAATATCATTTTCGAACTACCTGTATACGTGCAAATGTAATTATTAAATTTACAGTAATTACAATTAAAGTTGCGAATATCTTCAAATAAATAACGCAAGCAAAAAGCTATATTGTAGGAAATAAAACATCAATTATAGTGTATGTATTTAAAAAATCCGGTGAAATCAAACAAGCGTTGGCCAATTCACGCACGTAGTAAATTTATAATATTACAACTTAGATATCGAGTTTCATACCTGAAATACTTGCAGTCGTGTAAACCTAAACAATTTTTGCTATAAAAAATCCACTGTCACACTCACGTATGTAAAAATCAGTCAAAACAATGATGTCATTCGAAAATTCTGTCAGATCACAATGCTTTGACGTCACAGTAAAATTTAATAAGGGCTTATAACGTCATGCTATGGAATTTGAAATTCTCACTGTAATTCCGAATTTAAATTCTGTAGGGTTTGTTTACGTTCGCGATGTACAAGTGAGAGGTCTGAGTGAGCGACGTGCTCTCCCTCCGAGTGTTCTATACAAACTGGCAGCCAGCGATGAAAACTGTTCTATCAGCCGGCTGTGGAAAATGTTACGGTTAATACGGCAGTAGCCTCTTGTATTATATCACGATTGTGATTTAAATATTTCATGCCAAATTCAGCCCTACGCCGAGGAAATAGATCCTGCGGTTGACGTACTAGTAGCATGGAAACAAGTCGGAAAATCTTCAGTTTGTTCACCTTTTTCAAAAGTGGCGTTAATTATTATTTCCTCTACTTTTCAATTGAATTCGCGTTTAATATTCAAAATGCACTCAGATAATTATAAGCGATGATGATATTATTAAGTATTAATAATAAAAATACTATAACTATAAAGAGGGCAACGTGGCCCAGTGTGACGTCTGGCTGTATACGCGATGATAGTGGGTTCGATTTCTTCTCCGGGGAATGATTTATGTCCACTCAACACGCAATTTCGGGTTTCGAGGATTCGGATGGAAAGTGGAGAACAGAGTGTCTTGACACTAGGTTCTCTCAGCCTACTTCAAAGCTGAAAAATCAATAAAATTATAAAATACTAAATTATGCCACCGCGTAGAATGGTTATGCTCTAACTATAAAATTTGTGACGTTTTAGTAGATAATGAAGAGACTTATTGGTTAATTGTCTTTGTCTATACATTATGATGCGAAATGTGTGTAATATAAAGAAATTTGTTTGTGTATTACCTCAATCTTTATATATTTATTAGTTAAATTATAGTATTTTTTAGTTATAGTACAATCAAACTTTAGTAAGGAGGCTATGTTTTAAAATATGCTAGGCTATGTCCTAAAGATCAAAACCGAAAATAAATGCATTCTCAAAATTTAACTCAAATAAAATTTGTAAGCTCTACTATGTAGAGATATTCTACCATATTCTTTAAATGATTAAGTTAAAAACTTAAATGTTTGCATAAAATATACTTTTGAACTTACTTTTATTAAAGAATTTCTTAAGTGCTCTTCTCGATCAACCGTAATTATTTTGCTTCAAGTTTTTATTGATTTCACCGTTTACTAGTTACTGAGAATTATAATATTTTGTGTAATGTTTCGTTTTCGTATTGCTTTCTCTGTGATGACAAAAATTATAAAATTTTGTTATTCTTATATACGCTATTTATATTACATTGTATATTATGTTTCCTAAAAAATTAAATGCTTCACACAATAACATTTCAGAATATTATGTGTAAAAATTTAATGAATGAATCACATTTTTAGATGTGGAACACATTTTTAGAAAACGTATAAAAATTTGAACGCACCGGGATTCGAACCCACGCCTCTTGGAATCCGTCCAAGACGGTTGGTTGAAGTTGGATAGTTTCCAAGAGACGCGCGTTCCAATTAAACGAAAATAACGCGTGTAAGTCTGTTTTTACAAAAATATATATTTTCGGTCTTATTATACAACTTCAGGACGAAAAAAAAGGCTGGCAGTAAATGGACAAGAGTAGCGAATGATAGGGACCAATGGAAGAAATTGTGAACGCCTAAAACTAAACAAGACAGAAACAGAAATAAGAGAATTACAATGTAGCATAAGAAGTGCAAAGTCTAGTTATAAGGCTATTTGTATTATTATGTAAATGTGTCATAAATAAATATTAAAAATAATTATTTACAGATATATAGTATAATGTAATTAATTTTTTTTATGTGTAATAAGGTGTTTGAAATACTTCTTTGATACAAAGCGTCTATCCATTTGTTCAGTCCAAGTACGAAGCCATTACTCACCCAAATACGGTAACATTTTTTCTTGGAATAACTTTTGCATATATATTATGTAGTATATTATTTTATATTGGACGACGGAAGTCGGAAAGTTGCATTGATTTCAGAGGGTGCCATTTACGGCTTCCATAAGGCTTAGTGCAAAATTGAGACTATTTGTTCAAAATATATAATAACAAAAATTTAAGCTCTAAGACAATATGTGATTATAAACGCAATAGTTGTGTGATTATATTTCAATTATTTCTATTTCCGGTGATCTGGTAAGTTTCACCAATCAACTTGCAATGGTTTGAATTTGGCGAACGAACGAAGACGGTGGATAGTGGTATTGATGGAGTTTTATTGATACTCATATTATAAATATATTTCAATTATTTTCGTTTCTTCGCTTCGTACAAGACAAGAAGCAAGACGAGACACGGTTTTATTTTTCAATATTTACCAAAAACGATATATATAGTAAAATATATATAGTTACTAATTCTGTTTTGCATAAAACTCAACTCCTTAGTCAATGTCAAAATACATAATCAGATTTATTTTTACCAATGTTATCAAATTTTGTTATCTTCTATGACACACAATTTTTTAACTGCTCATATAACTTACAATATTGAGACAAGTATTACGTACGAAATTCGATTTTTCACTAAAATTGAGGCAGAAGTTATGCTATATTAAGAGGATTACTGTTCCTCCTTTATCGTTCGCGTTAATCGCTATGGAAATCCCTTCATAAGTTGAGTGTATAACAAATTTTATATACTTCATGGAAACGTTGAACAATCTGAAGGTATAAAAAACTAAATTTTAAATAAAATATGAATAAGTATAGTATACTATCGCTTCTCATAGCCAAGCATAGTTTAATATAGAATACCATAGTTTAATATAAAAAAGCTGCATAGTAATATCATGTATAGGTATACAAAAACCCTATATTGAAAACAGTAATTTTTTCCTTCTATGTTACGTTCTTTATATAGAAGTAATTATATATTGTCTAAGTTCTATCTGTAAAAGTCCTTACACAACCGCATTGGATCATCCTATCACTGCAAGCTAGCTTTCAATGAGGCTTCCATACTGTATTATATTGATTGTCATTTGCAATTGAAGATATAAGTCGACTACTTTATTGTTGATGATTTTTCTTGCTTGAAATGTTATATTTTTTTAAATGAATCCAACAACTGTTTTATTGTTTAAGATAATTTATGGTCTTTGTTTTGAATCTATTACACTAAAAATGGTGATAAGACTTCGTTTCAAATGTTTCCCGCACATGTTTTAGATACCAAATATTGTTATTCAGTCTTTTTTTCATATCTGAAAGTTGGCAGTTATGTCAGCCTTAACAGGTTTCCTACTAAGGATATGATAAACATTTTTAAAAAATGTACCAAACATTTGAACGAAGCAAAGCCTCTTCACACCATCCAAGCGCTCTGATCACTAACGAGTCAAAATTCATATACGCTTAACTTTAACTTATTTGTATTGTAAGTATGTAACTACTAATATAAAGTAGGGAATTTCTAATTGTATCATGCTAGCGGATTAATTATCTAACGAGTTCTTTCTGATTAATAACTGGGAAATAACAATAGTCATCATCAATAGGGATCGAACCCACAGCTATCGCAAATAATCAGGCGTGTTCGCACTGCGCCACGATAGCCTCTGTTATAGTATTTATATACAAAATGTAATAAAGTGTTTATATAATTAAAAAAGAAAACGGCAATAAATAATCAAGCTTCAAGCAGTGGACTAATAGACATTTGAAATCATTATAAAAACGGCACGCACTTTGAGTGTGCTATCTTTTCCCGTTCATTCTGTGCCTATACATATAGACATGCACGCCAGACTTATTATGTTTTAATCAATTATCCTTATTGGTATTAGTTATTTTCTTTTCTTATGTGAAACTTTATTTAAATAAATTGTGACTAATTGTGGGTTTCCCAGTAAGTAACCTAGGATACTTGTAATGGGAATGACTGCCTTCCAATGAATTATTATAGGTTATAAATATATATATATATATATATATATATATATAAAGCATTTCTTTAAATAGACTGTGGATTTGATCGTTGTCGTTTTTCCATTTGTACGGGCTAACATCCTACACTTTGCCATATCAGTGATTTGTAGGCAATGCGACTTAAAATACATTTGATTCGTTTACTTCTTTAGTACCGAACAAAATTACCTAGCGACGGATCGCGTGTACTCATTTCCATTACTTATAGTTTATTATTTCCATTACTTATAGTAATTTATACATTGCAATAAAAGAGTTTATCAGTAAGCACCGTACCCGTCAAATATCCCCTTTCTACACTTACAATCAACCTAAAAATATAAAAATTCTACAGTTCATATTATATGTACTTTTGCATATAACTGAATATAATATAGTTTACGTTACTGAAAAACTGTACATTGTATATGAATAATACAAAGAGTTTTCCATTTAAATTAAAAATTAATTAAACATAGGAAAATTTTCAACTTCGTTACATAATGTGTTTAGGGAACATACTTTGAAGTTTGCTCATACATACGAAAACAAAAGCTTGACTCAATGCAAATAAAGCTTGAATTCGTTCGGAAATTATTTTGACCTCTGTAAAATATAAGCAGGTTTCTGTGTTAGTACATTTCTTCGCATACAAACTAATAAGGGTTGGTGGAGTTGGTATAAATCCTTTGAAGGCAGGTGTTTCGTTGGCTCCAGGGGCCTGTTATTAGATTTTTGATAGGGATAGGCCTGGTTTAATCGTTTACTTTGTGAATATGGGACTGTTCATTTACTCGTATTACCAAAGATTCAGTTTGAAATTTTAATAGCAAAGTTTCAGGCAAAGTATTAGTTTAATAATGTATTCTAATAACTTATATTCAACCTCTTATAGAATAATTAGGGCTTTCTACCATGACGAAGGTTGTATTGTCAAATCTCAGTCACGATATACTTTATTTAGAAAAAAATGGATATTGATGCCCGTCACCGAAGTTTCTAAACGGTTGAACAAAATGGATTAGTATATCCTAATCAATATATATAATATTATTCTGTCACTTCAGCTACTTACTGACTGACCACACACAGCCGAAACCACTGCGTGTAGAATGCTTAACTTAACATGAACATGCCATTCACTGTGGAGAGTATTTTTCATATTCCTACAATAACGGGAAAATCGAGATTTATCAAACGCAAACGAAGTTACGGGTGGCAACTGGTGTTCCGATAATATATTTCTAAGCTACAAATCTACATAAATAATGTAAAGTTGCATATATGATTTGACATGGGTCCTTCAAAAAGCGAGTCTATTTCCACCTTAAAGGCCGGCCACATCCCTGTAGCTCTTCTGGTGTTCACTGGGTCGTGGGCGGCGGTGATCACTTACCATCAGGTGACCCGAACGCTCGTTTGCCTTGTTTATTGGAATAAAAAAAATACAATTGTTTGTCTGTCTATATTATTAACTCTAAAGTCAAGATTATAAATTAATTACAAAATACTACGCCGCTAACGTTACCTTAGAAATATAACCTATTTAATGCAAACGGAGACGAACAACGGTAGTATTTCAATGAATTATTAAACAATAAGCCCTTGCTAGAAATTTAAGCTCTACGAGCGAGTCAACGAGCATTTATTAATTACTGTTAATTTGTGAAGATTCACAGAATTTGTGAATATATGATTCTAATTGAATGAAATATTACATCACATAAAATCCTCTATTATTTGTTAAAAACGTAGCATATTGGTAACTTTATCCTTCAGTACTTTTTTCCATAAAAAAAAACACAAATTCATTCTTTATTGGTTTATTTAAGCGCCATTTTTTTCCTTTAAAATGGATAAAATATAATGGAAAAATTCAAAAGTCCACTTTTAGCTGCGCTTTTTTCTCCTTACATTTTCTTCTCTTGCTTTCTTAATTTTTTTTTTATTTTCTTCATTCCCAACGCGTTTTCTGTTTTCTTTCATCTTTCAGCTTTTCTCCATTCTTTCCGTTTTCCCCTCTTTTCTCTGTTTTCCACGTTCTCTTGTTTTTTCTCTCTCTTCTATTTCTCTGTTTTCTGCAGTCTATCAACATTTCCCTATTCTCTCATTTCACTTTCCTTCACATTTCGCTCTTCTTTAATATCTCCTTTATATCCTCCTCCTTGGATTCTCCGTTCCTTCTGCTTTTCTACGATCTCTCCTTTTTTCTCTTCTCTCGTAGCTTTTATATTATTATATATTTTCCTTATATTATTAAAACAAGTCAATTATGATTAAAATCAGTATAATCGCCTGATAGTCAGTACTAAGTTCGTCATCAATAAACAGTTTGGTTCGTCAGGTTGTCAGGAAGTTCATCAGGTCAGCTACTTATTAGATATTTATAGCATAATAAATGTCCGCAACAATTTTTAAGTGAACGTTATGAAACTTAATTGGTCTCGTGATAATGAGACAAGAGATTTCATTTAATAACATGATGGTTAATGTAGCGGAATAAATTAATATAAAACACGACAACTGGAAGATTACGGACGTGAATGTCTTCAAAATGGTGTCCGTAGTTATTTTAATAAATTATTATTATAATTAAATTAAAGCCATCTTGGCGAAGTGGAGCCATATCCGTATGTCCTACTAAGTCTGATACTTACTTCGAGTAACTTAGTATTGGGCATACGGGTACGCGAACCCGGATCCTCGAGCCACCACTATCATACCTCTGTCCAGTTCATGAATTATTTTGACCGCTTCCTTTCTTTTTATCCATAAAAATGGGTTTTGGAGGAAAGACAGCAGTTGCCTTAGTCCTATAAAACCACTTTTCGCCACTCAAATGAAAGTGAGACAGAAAAAGCTAGGTACGGCTAGGGCATTACCGTTAAACGACGTATAGGCCCTACACCTGCGATAAGTGGGCAAGGGCTACCGTATAAAGTACGGGCACGACTAAACACATTAGGACCCAGATGGAAACTCCGCTTTGCAACGTGGAATATTGGCTCTCTAACCGGATGATGCAGATGTCTCGCAGACGTACTCATGAAACGTCGGGTATAGTGTGATTTCCAACAGAAAACTGGCTGGAAAGACAATAAGTCCCGTAACATCGTACAGGGTTTCCATCTTTTATACACTGGGTCCTTTCAGTTAAAACCATTGTAGCAGTAGCGCTTTCTGAAAATCTACAAAATGGTCTCCTCGTGGGCTGTAGCGGGTCCAAAAAGAAATTATTCTGGGAGCAGTGTGATGAAGTTCTACGTGATATACCGACTATCGTCGTAATCATAGTTAGAGGGGATTTGAACGGCTACGTTGGTAAGGCTGCAGAGACGTGTGAACGTGTTCACGGTGGTTTTGGTCATGGCAGCCGCAGTGCAGAGTCTTTCATGGTGAAAGTCGCCCAAAATCGTCTTCTCTGAAAAGGAAAATAGCTGACATTCTTAAACCTTGCATCAAATGGTTGTTGTTAAATGCATGCAGATCGATTTTCTGGCAGAGGCTGAGAGTCAAAATCTTTTTACCAATACCGAAACTGTCCAAGAAGTTTGGGATCTAGCACAGTTAGTAATAATTACGGCGGGTAAACGAGGTCTTGGCATTTCAAGGGGAGAATGAGTTATCGACAGGGCGACATAGTGGTGGAATGACAAGGCGCAGGGGGCGATTCGTGAAAAGTGGGCTACATTTAAGGAGTGGCAGAACACCAACTCTCTAGCAGACAGAGTATTACATGCATCAAAGATTACCCTTTGTCCCTTGATCTCTGCTGCTTTGTAATCATGCCTCTGAAAAGAGAGATGGAGGTCCTACTTCAAGGAGTATAAGTATTAGGATGTTGTTAATGTCCAACACTATCGAATTCTGTGTTTGAAACTGCCCTCTGTCTAATACATAGTAAATTTATTATCAATACTTTGTAATTTTAAAATGTGTTAAAATAATTTCTTACTATTGTAACATATTTAAAGTTGTATATGAATACACACTTAGGGTATAAAAAACATTTTTATAAAAAGTATAAAAATTTAAAACGCAGCGGGATGTAGAACGTATTCCTAAGCGGTCAGAACGCTTCAACGGTTTCTAAAAGGCGTTGGTTCAAATCACGCTACATAAAAATTTTTACACGTTTTCTAAAAACATATTTAATAGTATTTCCACATATTTCTACCTAATATGTTAGTACTTTACAATTTATAGCAAAATATTTTAACAATATGTTCAATGAATACGACGAATCCATTTAAATGTTACGAGTGCAATCTGCCAAATGCCAATAGCCGAGGGTTGGACCCTAAACGCGGAACCAAATTATCCCATTAGCTACAGGAACGGGGCTCGCGCGAAAATATCGGGCTTCCTCGCTACACGGATGAGTCGTGTATCTTTTATCTTTTTGTATTGAATCTGATTTTATCTTGAAAGTGATAGTAAACATTCACCCATTCATTTTCTCTACTTTTGTGTATGTACTTAGGGAACCGTTACTTCAATTGAAAGATAATCAGTCGATTATTTTTTTTGTTACATTTGTTATACCCCTTCTAACTTGAGATTTCATCATCATGAGCTTCAGTTTTGAGTTCAATGAGCGAAAAAATGCATTTTAAATTTGCAGTACTCCTCACGCCATGTCGTTTACAATAAGTAAAATTATTATTTAATGTAGGTATTCAAATGTACAATGTATTTTTCAGTATCAATAAAAGCTATACTTTAATAAAACAGTGAAACGTTGTTTGTATATTGAATATATATAAAGCTGATAAAATTATTTACAATCGACTAAAACATCTGATGTGGAAATCTTAGGAACTAGAGAATCATCACCTAAAAGGAAGTTATTATAAATTTGTATCCAATTTCCAATGTAATGAGCAAGTAGTATATCTTAAAGTCATAAAGTTCACGCAAATGAAGCTGCCGGCATTAATTAGTAATTAATAATTAAAAAAAAATGTGTATAATTCGACTTGCTCTCATAAAAAAAAATATCAATATGTATATACTACATACATATTAATATATGACATAACCTCAGTAATTTTTTTTATACACACATACTTAATATATTATATATAAAAATTGCGATACAAAATGTATTATGTATGCTAAAATAAAACAAAAAATTATAAATTAACTTTAAAGCGTAATTGTATTCCATGAAGAAATTGGCTCTTCAGCGGCTTATGAGTCCAACGACACACCTAGCTAAGCCCATTCAGAGCGACCCAAATTTCCTTCACCAAACCCTCATTGCATTAAGGCCCATTATTTGCTCCAGTTTACACGTTGCAAGTCTTCCTCATTAATTAGTTGCGATTTTGTTACTTTCACAGCATATTATTATTATATACTTTGAATGTAATTTAAACATTATTTAATACTTGGTCAGTAGAAATCTGCTATATAAGATGTTTGGCAATTTTTTTATCACTATAAACTTTATTTATAAACGTAATAGTCAATTGACTTATTTCTTTTTTTATCTCTTCCCTTTTTTCAGCTTTAAGCTTTTGCCGGTATAGCAGGGTAGTCAGAGAGAAGTGTCAAAACACTCCGTTTCCCACTTTCTACCGAAATCGAGACGTTTGGATTTGAATATTTTAAATACATTTCCCCGAGTGGTAATCGAACCCAGAATCAATCGTGTTTACAGTCAAACTATTTCCCACTGTGCCACGATGGTCTCTATTTCTTTAGAAAACGTATAAAAATTTGAACGCAGCGGGATTTGAACCCGCGCCTCTTAATCGGTTTTCAATTTGTATTGTATTGTATTACGTTTCGAATTACGTATATACGTAATATACGTTTTCTAAATATGTTTAAAGTGTTAACCACACACTTAGGAAATTGAAAACCATTTTCTAAGTGTAACACTTTAAAAATGTTAAAAAAAAGTAAATGCTTATAAAAAAATATGGACATAAATATAAAATGAGTAGAATTTGAACAAACACTACAATATAACTTAACATTGATATGAACTCTTAGTGTAAATGAAATAATTTTGTATCGTCATTTTGTTATATTAAGAGCAATAAAAATATAAATGCCTATAAGTTCTAAGATGACAAAATAATATACCAAATTTATATGACAATGGGAAGTACCGTTTAGGTGAATAAAAGTGTTATGAAACTAACTCTCTTTTATAAGACAAATGAAGTAATGATAAAACACCTAGTTGGATTTCAATTATGTTAGGAACTTATAAAACACGAACTATTTATAACCCAGCAAATATACGGTATATCAAAGTAGAAACTATGAGTAATAAATGTTGAAAATTTTTCTAGATGGCATACTGAATAGGCTATTTACCGCATATCCGGGAGCGAGTTTATTACCAGGACGGGGTAGGAAGGACAACTCGGAGATAGTGGCCAACGGAATTCCGCGTTACGATGCAAAGGTGTGTGGTACAAAATAAGTGTGTCATATCATTTCTACTTTGAAATGTTGTGGATTCGATTCCGAGTCGATGGAGTGATCATAATTTAATTATTTTCATACCGCTCTGGTGAACAAGACAAAACGCGGCGTCCAGTTCCACCACCTCAATAAACCATGACTCGATATCGGGCGGAAAGTTGAGTACTTAGTGTCTTGACACTAAGTTCTCCTTGACGGATGAGAGTGCTATGTGGGAAAAAGCGTAAAGCTGCATAAAAATATTTAAATTATAGAAATAAATAAAATAGGAGCTTCTGTTTGTAATATTAAAATAACCGCATTTTTACTAAATAGATACGTATGTATGTATATGTAAAAGCAACATTTGTTACAATTTTGTCTGTCTGTTTGATTGTTCCAGTTAATCTCCAGAAAGGCTTGACTTTTTTTGGCAGGACATTCACTGGCAGATAGCTGACAGAATAAGGAGTAACTTAAGCTAATTTTATTATAGAATTCCACGGTGACGAAGTCGCGGGCACAGCTAGTATTGTTAATAAATGCAAAAGTAGAGGAAAAATGTATGCAATGTGTAGAGTCACAGAAGGCGTAATATTAAAGTGGTAGTAATTATTTGTTAGTTGAAGTAAATTATCTTGAGCCGCTTATGTTACTTATATTACACTCCAAATAAAAAAACTTTATAATTTAGTAGGGTTCCGGTCAATTTAACAATATATAAATGCAACTGTTTTTTCTTTTTTGTTCCCGCAGGGTAGTCAGAGAGAACCTAATGTCAATACACATCGCTCTCCACTTACGGACCACTTACTTCACTTGGCCTCATTCATCGCCTCACTCATCGCCTCGCATTGTCTTGTTAGCCTGAGCTAAGAAATGTTAATTATTATATTATGATCATTCCTCCAAGCGGGAATCAAAACCACAACCAATCACGACTTCAGGTGTCGACACTGTCCCACTGCGATGCGATGGCCTCAAAACATCCTAAGCGTTCAAAAACTATGAGTAAGTACGTACTATTACATTCTATGGTATATTGTATTACATTACTTGATATTGCTACACAACTTGTATGGTAAACTTAGACAGGACGAACTAACACAATTTTATTATGCTATTTATAGATATTGCACAATATTTTTGCGTGATTTTATCCATAAGCACTATCTGGAGGTGATTATTTGAACAAATTTTCTTTGTAGTTTTGAATGAATGTTTTTACACACATTTATTTATTAATATTTTTAATAAAAGAATAATGAAACAAATTAAGATATTTATATTACATAATATGTGTAATTTAACATTTGTCACTTGTAACTTGCACTACAAAATACAAAGGACGTCAGAATTTATAGAATTCTAACTGAACTAGCTGCCTGTTAGCTGCAACCGGCCTGGCGTCGGATTGCTACATTTAGTTTCGGTTTCGATTGACAAATTACGTAAGCCGCTTATTTTGAGCAAAGTTTACTAAAAATGATTTGAATTCATTAAAAAAAATCCAAAGTATATTTTTATAAAGACTTGATTGAAACATAATTATTATTATCATCGTCAACCCAGACTGATTGTACTATATGGTGAAGTTGTTAAATTATATTAGGTAAAATAAATTATTTTTAAAAACATTGCCTGTTACAATTTCGTGTAAATACGATTTTATGTCATTAGACTTTCTCAATTTGCTTATCAAAATAAAACAAAGCTCAGTAACATAGCAAACTATATTTTCTATTACATACAACCAAAAATGTACTATGATACTTAACGTTTAAGACATGTACGTGTATCGAGTTCGAGTTAAAAAAATATTCTATTATATTTAGACCATGTGAGGCCATTGTTGCCCAACGCAGTTAATTATTCATATTTCTTCGCTCTGGTGCAAGACAAAATGCAACGTTGAGTTCCGCTTCCCAACACACAATGTCTCGAATCCGGGCGGAAAGTGGAGAATGGAGTGTTTTGACGGTAGGTTCTTACTGACGGGTCAGGGTGATTGACATTTGGGAAAAAGCGTGACGCTGATAATTATCTATACAAATAAATGAAATTGGAGTGTCTGTTTGTAATATTAAAATAAAATAAAAAACGCATACGCATTGTACGCATGTATACACGTTGTTTACTTGTACCAGCTAATAAATCTCTAGAACGGCTCGGATGATTTGACGGGACTTTCACTGGCAGATAGCTGACGTAATAAGGAGTAACTTAGGCTAATTTTATTTTAGAATTCCACACTGAAGCAGCCGGGGCACAGCTAGTATTGTTAATAAATCAAAAGTAAAGGTTTCTCTCTGCCTAGCCTTTTATGCGGGTAAAAGTATAAAATTGCTTTTAATTATACCAAAAAACACTATGTGTGAAAGGATGAAAGAAGAGATAAAGAAAATAATACCATTAATCGAAATAATGTATTTAACATTTTTCAAAATACATAAAGCTTCACATTAACATTATTTAATTTAGTCTAGGATTACAAAAATAAATGTCCTTAATAGAAATAATTAATTAATATACATAACTGTGAAGTTATGAAAATTTATTTATTACATAATAATATTTACAGTACATGGAAATCTTATCATAATTGACTTCATGAGGGATTATTTTTCTTACAATTACGTCATGTATGGATAGCTACCATCGAATGACATATAAGAGTAATTATACCGCCATATTTTATAATAGAAACAATTTTATACAAATAGCGTCGAACTATTGTACTAAATTCAACCAAACTAATTGGTGAAGCAAAATAACTTTTTTATTATTTATAATTGTTTATTATCTTATTGTTCAATGTAAAAAAAATATTTCATATGATAAGTGCATCTTAACTTAACAATCGTGTCAATTTTCATATAATTCTTGTTATTTTCATACATCATCTTCGTTCAAAATATTATTTTAATCTGTATTATATTTTAAGTATTATCTACTGTAGTCGTAGTATCATGTAAATTAAGCTAGCCGTTTAACAAATGTAAACAATTTGCCATATTATAATAAATATTGATCAAAATAATTTGAATTTGAGCACCGCAATAAGGCATAATGGAATATCACATCTATGAATACACAGTATAAAGTTAGTGTTACGTCATAATAATTACCTAAAAAACAAATCTGTAATAAAAGGTCGTTAACCTTTAAGTGTCAGTGTAAATAACATATGTCATATATACATAAATATATTCAAAGGTAACGTCATTTTGGTATTTCTAAAATATTGCTATTTTGTTTTTTTTTTCAACTTAAATGGATGACAGAAAATTAATACAAGAAGTATATATATATAAAGAACTTTCTCTTCTCACTTTCATAAATAAGTAAAATAATAAAAATAATTGTTACTTGGCAAGCGCTGTAACTACTAATGGCAAACTTCGCCTGTTTTAAAACTAAATGAGATAATTCTTATTTGATTCTAACATGAACGTCATATTCGATTATTTCGTATATTATATAAAGAAATAAATCTAGCATAATATTGAGAGAGCTACATTGATTAATAGCTATTCATTAGTTTTTCTTTTATTTCACAAGCGTCAGCAACGTCTAGCAACGAGTAGCTGTACTAAATAAATTCCATTTGTAGATTAAAACAATTATAGTTATCGACAAAAAACTGTTTAAAATTTCAATCTTATTGTTCTCTCAACATTTGCAAAAACTTTATTTCTCATACAACACTGTAACACAAATAAAAGTAACTTTAGAACTCAAAATTACATATTCCATTTGAACTTTAGAGGCACAAAACATATTGAGTTCCAAAGCTACGTTAAAGAGAATTGCAATTAAAACGTAGCGTCCCACCCCGAGAGGTCGTCGGGCGGCGGCTCGTCCGCGTCCGGCGGGTATTGGTCGAAGTTGTGAGTGTCCACCGCGGACTTCACGACGGGCGTGATGGGCGGATCTAGCGAGCGCTGCGCGAGGCCTTCCCAGTTGAAGCCGTCGAACCATCTGGAAATTGAATGAGAAATTTATATATTTTACTTATATTTCTCCACAACAAATTACAATTCCATATCATATTTTTTCTCAGCTTCATGCTTTGTCCCGCATAGGCAGAGAGAACCTAGTGTCAAGAAGCTCCGTTTTCCGTTCGAATTCAAGACAGGGACGAGATAATGAGTGGCGGTACTCAACCGCGTTTAGCCATTGCCAGAGCGGAGAAATGAAAATGGTTTAAATTTAATAGTTCCCCTGGGTGGAGATCTAACCCACAACCATCGTTTACTGTCCCACTGAGCCACGATGGGCTTACAATATCATCATGCTCTCTTTAATAAAATCATCATGCAACTCCAGCTATTTTGCCGTTCGTTCAGTGTATACAGTTTAAGCACTTCATATTTTGTTAACTAATAGACCTGATGTCATGGCATTAACTTAGCTGATATCCGGTAAACATAAAAATATTTTTAAATCGAAAGTTTCTATTTGTAAACGGTTCTGGGTGCAATTCTCACTTGAGTAAGTATTATATTTTAAATATTGTTTGTTCGTAACGCAAAGACCAATTACAGGTTTCAATCGACATAAAATATTTTTTAAATCAGTAGTTATGCAGAACAAAGGGCTTATAGCAAATAGGTTTCCTCTGATTAAGGGGATCTGAGCTTTTTAAATATGAATTACTATTATGAAAAACATTTTTTTTTTAAATGTATACCTAGGAGGTATAGATAAAACTGCTTCGTGACTGGCAGATAACACACATCTCTGGACATAGAAGGAAAAACTTTACTTAAGGAGACTTTACACATTAAGGTCCACAGGCTACAACTATTACAGTATAAACTAATACATACTTATGTTTCTGTATCTCAGTAATCCCACCACGTTGGTATCCGAGCCTCTCAGCGGGATTGTCTCGACACAATTTCTTTATAAGATTAGCGGCGTTCCTCGTGATGCAGCGCGGGAACTCAACCGCGTCTATACCTTTGAGAATCTTGTTGTACGTCTTCATAGGGTCCGCTCCAGTGAATGGCGGCGAGCCGGTTAGCAATTCGAACATCAGTACACCTGAAAATATTAAAAAATCTTATATATAAAATGTGAGTTTAGATAAATAAGCGTTAGTTATAGATATTTTTATATTCAAAATATTTTTAATCTGCCACCTAAAAGCGAACTTTAATATTGGCAAAAAGTGGTGAAGGGGGAGTAGTATCCTGATTCTACTTCATTTTTAATGCCATTATCAGTTAGATCAAAAGCTAGACAGTATCTACTGTCTATATAGTGCATAGTCAAATTGCAGTCATTGTGAAAGATATGTTGTATGAGATATTCTACAGCCAATTCTATTAAAGAAAGCATAATGCAAATAGTTTTAAAAACACTATCCATTCTCAATCGTGAACTTAATACTGTAGATTGTAGTCAAGTACAGCAATTTTATACTAAATAGGCAAATGCACCAAACACACTATAATAATTTAGTTCTTACAGCGTTTTTAATAAGAAATAGATCCCTTATATGTCTCGATAACATATAAATGAGTTTGGCCAATGCGTCGGGTAAAAAAAATTGACACCTGAAGAATGGCAAGCGAAGCCAATAGAGGGAGGAGCTCCCTATTAATCTAAACATACCTAGAGACCAATAATCGGCACTTATATCGTGCCCCCTGTTCATAATGACCTCGGGCGCGACGTACTCCGGCGTGCCGCAGAACGTCCACGTCTTCCGACTCGCTTGCAGCTTCTTAGAGAACCCAAAGTCCACTAATTTAACGTAGCCCTTGGAATCCAGCAGAAGATTTTCTGGCTTAAGATCCCTGGAAAAAATATAAAATTATAATTAAATCATTATATATATATATATATATATATATATATATATATATAATATAAAAAAAAAATATATACGTGAAGGAAAATCTTTCGGCATCTTGGCATCGTTTGGACGGAGGAGTTTGAAGTACGTTATTTTTATTTTTGCCAGTAGCAGTTCCGTTAAGAAGTCTCTGTTTTTTGACTTTGATTCAACAAATTTACATAATAACTGCACACTACAAAACTAAAACTTACACAAACTACATAAGTAAAGTTTGTCGAATCTACAATCGTATGTATGTACATCGTGTGTTATAATATAAAATAATGGCGAAAATCAGAAATTAAAATCATTACTTGTATATATTTGTTTTTTTTAGCTTTTCGCTTTTTCCGCATATCAGGGTAGTCAAATACAACCTGTTCTACAGTTCTCTTCCGAATTCGAGACCTTGGGCACGCACGTTTTAAATAATTGAATCTCACAAAATCATTATTGCATGTAATCTTGTTAACACCTAAATATTAATTAATAAGAAAATGACGAAATATGCCTTTATAATTACAAAATTACAATGATTTATCGTTTATTTAATTAAAGTTTAATATATAGCAATAACAAACGATACATTAAATATTATATCAAGTGTTAAAATGTCGTAAAACAATAGTTTCTTGAATAACTACGTAATATTTAAACATACATTGATAAAATTATTTAAATATACATAAGAAGAAACGTTGACATTTCTTGTACTAATAATGCGTATGAGATACGTAAAATTTCAGTCATCTATTTATAAAATTTTAATATAAATAATAATGTGTACAAATTTAAATAAACTTGGTTTGTGAGTTCCATTTCCACTCAAGGTAATGTAATATTAATATTTAGACAGAATGTGGAAAACGTAGTGTCTTGACACTAGGTTCTCTCTGCCTCTCACGCGGGATGCGGGAAAAACCATAAAGCTAATGGCAACATGTTCGAGTATACAGATAGAGTTCGAGTCAAACAAACACAAAGACAAAGTAAAAATATACATAGTCATAAACTAAGGAACAAAATAAATTACCTGTATATAATATTTCTAGAATGTAAATAATGGAAGGCTTCAACAACGCATGCAGTGTAAAATCTCGTTGTGGAGTCGTCGAATTGTCCTGGAATGAATTAGAAAGAAATAAAGGTTTTTGGCCAATAAATTATTATTAGATTCTCAGTTAACATGTTTAAGTGAAGTTAGTTATAGGTATTACACCAAATTTCTCATTAGAAACAAGTCAAAGAAAATTATATTTTTTATGATATATACAATTAAAAAGCGTACTTTTAATAGTATTTATGTTGAAAAAAATAGTTATTTATTTAATAAGATCTTTGGTTTTTGCGATGTTAACAATCGAGTATAATTTTGGTTTCCGAGAATACATTTTTGACCACGTCTACTTAAGACCACAGACTACTGTTCGAAACGTCGCGTTTTCTAAAATGTATTATTACCAAAAACCAAAAATATACGCGAGATACGTTTAAAATAGTTTAAAAATAAGATAAAAAAAGTTTCATTTCAAAATACTTATTAACTATCATAATTATATAACTATATAAATATAATTACCTCTATCCCTCAGAATAGTCCACAACTCTCCACCTAGGCAAGTTTCCATCAGCATATACAAGTATTTACGATCTTTGAAAGTTTTGTATAATTTCACAATGAATTCGCAATTCATTTCGGACATTATCTCTTTTTCTGACATTATGTGTTGTTGTTGTCTCGTTTCAACGATCTGAGCTTTTTTCATTTGTTTCAAGGCGAACGATCGACTCGCGTCTCCTTGTATTTGCACCAATTCCACACGACCAAACCCGCCTATACCTAGTGTTGCGATGATACGCAGATCTGATAGCCGTAAATTGGCGAATTCTTCGTTGAGTCTGTAAAAATAATTTCGAATATTCATTAAGATTTTGGCTTTTTAATTTTTTTAAGCTATTAGAACAATGTGTTTTTTAATCCTTAAGGATTAACTTGGTTAAATGTATTGAATTAATATAAATATTTGAAATAATTAATACTTTAAATGGTTGCTTATAAATTTCATTAATTTTAAACTGGCCTTAGCTTTTTATAATTTATAAGAAACATTGTATCGATCATGTAATAAATGACTTTCATGATAAAATATAAGAATTTAAAGAAATATGAGGAATTTACTTTAAAAATATTCTTAATATGCTTAGAATAGTCATGTAGGTAAATGTATTCTAGATACTTTCCCTGTTAATCAATAATTTATACAAAAAGAAGGGATCGACAGTGGAAGTAAATCTGAATCAGGTTATTAACTTTCCTTGGCATAGAAAATATGTTTTTGCTGAAACCTATTAAATGGCATGATAATAATTCTCGCGGTTTTATCGCACCATTGTCAGATCTACTAATACAATTGACGTTAGATAAAGGCCGATAACGTATTTAGGAAAGTTTTCTATTTACTATTTTAAAAGAAATTTTTCATTTCTACGTCATCATTGTATTAATACGTAAAAGTAAAATAAATACTTTTTTTAACCCATTTTTACGTGGACGGAAAAGTACAAAATAATGGCCAATCATTTTCGTAATAATATACTGAAAACACATAAGCTTAATAAAAATAAATTTTATATGCACTTCAGTGTATGACATTTCTACCAAATAACGTGTATGCCACACGTTACTAAGCCAACGCGTGTTTTAATCGTGAAGGTTAATATTATGATACAGGACATTAACCGTGCGGTGTCATTTTTCCGTTACAAAAAATATATTTAATTCATTATTTTAAAGGCACGAACATAGATGTACTCATTTCTACCAAATAAATATCGTACCCTTATAAAATATATATTTATATAAAAATCAATAAGCACCAGATCAGACTAAAATTTTGTTAAGAATTTTTCTAATAAAATCAGATAGAGAGTTAAAACAGTTTTAAAACTTGCAAAATCTAACAAATTTGGAACCAGTTTAAAATTATATTTTAAGCATTCAAAGTGTAATTGGGCAAAATGATTTTGCAACAAATTGCAATTATTATATCTTGCGGTCGAATTTCATTGAATTATTATATAACATGGCTGCAAATGCTGCTAAACTCTGTGACAATAATCGTGTCAATATAAAATAATATAACAACGTATAATTTTAATGAATTAAAATTGAATTCCATCGATAACGACAGAGTTCATTTAAAAGTATCGATTACCTACAGCTAGTTATGGTAGCAGATGACACCATAGCTTACTAATTTCTTTTTAAATTGAATCACTTTCTATAAAATTCAAATATTTCAATAAGTTTTTCATACAATTTTTCCCGCAGGGACGTCAGAAATAACCTAGTGGCGAGACTCAAGACACTCCGTTCTCCACTTTCCGCCTGAATTCAGAACATTGATTGAGAAAAGGCGAAACCCAACGCCGTGCACCAGAGCGAAGAAATGAGAATAATTTTAATATAATCATTCCTTCGATTGGGGATCGAATTTACAACCAACCGCGTTTGCACTTTGAAATAGTCCGACTACGCCACAATGGCCCGAATTTAATTATAATGCAGAAAAAAAAATTGTTTGAAATTTTGATACCATAAATTATAATATATTTTTTGTAAAATAAATATGTGTTATAACATTTAATTTAAGACATTACTATTAGTTACCTATTCTTACAAATTACTCACCGTAAAACATTCCAGAGTTTGCATCAACAAAAATAGACCAAGTTATATTAATATTATAGTACAGTGGAAGACAAAAGCGAAGCAGAAATTGGAATCGATGTTTCAAAATAACAATAGCATTGTAATCGCATTGTGAAATCTTTTGTCGGCGTACACCCTTCAAGAGGCTGTTGTAAACTTGACATATAAATACGTATACCAGTATGCTTTTCTTTTTAGTTTCACGCTTTTTCCTACATTTCAGGGTCGTCAGAGAGAACTTAGTCTCAAGACACTCCGTTCTCAACCTACCGCTCGAAATAGAGACATTGTGTTTTCAATGGCGGAACTCAAACTCAAACGAAATATAAAATAAATATTAACTTTAAATATGAATTTAAGATTTTTCAAAACTCACCTCTGCCTATCATCGCCTTCATCCTTGTACTTGGTACGAATTTCGTCGAGGGTAGAAATCAGTTGGTTAAAGGTCTCACGGTCGATGACCAGACAAGTGGTGCCATCTGGTGAGTCGCAGACAATGTTCGCCGTTCGCAGATCGTCCCTGAAAGAATTTAGATATTTTAAAAATTAAGCAAATATTATGTGAGAATTTAAGTCGCTAGTTGAATATGTTATTTATTATTTATTACAAACGTTATTGCTTTTAAATATATTTAATATAATTAAATATATTCTGGCCATAAATACTGTCATAATAAAAAATTATCACTTTCAAACAAAATATTATTGTTAAATTGGGAATCTATTATTTTTATATGTGATTGTTCACTATATTTTCTTATTTTCGCTACTAAAAGCTCTAAGGAAGGTTCCCATTTAGTCAACAGTACAACGTGGGTATTATCTGACTTCAGTGATGGTTTTGTGGGGAGTTAGCTAGGCAGGAGTGACTAACCCATATTTTTGTGGAAAGGGTATCAAAACATCGGTACAAGCGTATCAAGATACCATTCTTAAGAAGGTAGTTAAGCCCCTTAATAAAGCTAGTCCATTGTATTATTATTTATGGTCAGTTTTACAGAGTAAAGCTTGCTTTAAACGCTATAATAGTTTGGAGTCCCTAAAACAATCCATACGATTGGTAGTCAAGATTTGATAACTGGCCCCAACGTTTAAAGGACTGTGTTGCAGCCATTGGAGATCTCTTCGAATAAGCTTCATAAATTATTAATGTTTTTTATATTAATGTATTAAATGAACACACAGTAATAGTAATAAATGTTAGGTATATAATAAAAAAAAATTGTTTTCTTTTTATACAATATTTATGGCAAAACGAAGTATATATAAAAATTAAATGACGTTTGTTAGTCTCGCTAAAACTGTAGAACGGCTGGGCCGATTTGGCTGATTTTAGTTTTAAAATATTTGTCAAATCCAAGTTTAGACTTTTTTTTAGCTTGACACTTTTATTTAGAGAGAAACCAGTGTCAACACATTCCGATCTCCACATTCCACAGTTCCACTTGTCGTGCCAGAACTTAACGTCGCGCTTATCTTACTAGAAGTACCAAGTAATGGAAATATTTAAACAAATCTATATCTAATATAAATATTTAAATGTAATTACGATATAAATATAATTTTAAAACCAAACTTTAAAACAAGTGCATGTAACATCTCGACACTAATGTGGAAAACTTTCTAACGTTTGCCGGCTCATAAATTTTAATGAATACCAAAATGCACTAAGAATGTTATTTTTACTTTGAATAAATACATGTTGCTGATTAAAAGACATTTTCTTGTTCTTGAAAGCGTTTCGCAATGAAAGATGAGAGAAATCACAACTAACCGCAACCACTGTACCACGAATTTTTACAACTTAAATTTCCGTTTACTTTGACTTTTCTTTAGAATGCTATTATAGACGATAATATTTTACAAATGTTACTATTTAAACTACAATAAAGGACTGATTTGCAATTATGTAAATGTCAGTGATAATAAAAAATAGTCTTGCTTTTAGAATAAATCTACATACATTTATTTATAATTAATGAGATAATTTATAAAGCTGTTAAAAATCAAAAAAAAACTAATATAACTTACCCTTGCAATGCCTTCTCACCAAAGAAGTCGCCTTTGCTAAGGGTCCTAATAAACTTCTCATCGTTGCTGCTGGGTAGCTTCTGCGTTACTTTAACCTTGAATAAATAAGCAATGTTAATAAGAATCCATCAATCAGTATAATCAAGACAGTTATCATTTTATTTAGTACGAGTTGAAACCCGCAACTTTGTTTGCGTGGACCATAAATCATAAAATGTAGTTTTTTCCCTTTATAAAAACCTATCGAGGCGCAGAGGAACAGCATCTGACTGTAAACGGGATTGGTTGTGGGTTTCATTACAACTTGGAGAAATGATTATATTTAAAAATATTTTCATTTCGCCGCTCACGTATGACAACGTGTGGCATTGCGTTCCGCCACTCAACACACAATGTCTCGATTTTGGCCGGAAAGTGGAGAACGGAGTGTCCTTGACACTAGGTTCTTTTTGATTACCCTCCTATGCGCAAAAAACTATTTTTTCCATTCCCATTAATATTTTGATCCTATCTAAATGCTGTGTTATAGGAATATTAACATTCAAATATGAAAATCGAAATATTCTTTATTTAACCAGGTCTTTATAGATCCTTTTGAATCAACAATCCACTTTCATATAGCACTAAACTAAGCAAAACGTAAAATGATTAGACCAGTCTAGCCGAGTTTCTTTAAACCAGATAGGCACGATATGCATTTATAAGTCTAAATATATTCTCTAGCGGGAAATGAAGTCATAACCATCGCTTACATCCAGTTGTGCCAGACGTCTTAAAATACAAGACACTCAGTGTAGACCCTCCGTTTTCCGCTATCCGACGAGCTGAACACCGTGCTTTATCCTACTAAAGCGACGAAATGAAAGTAATTTAAATATAATCATTCTCTCGAGTGGAAATCGAATCCCAACCAATCGCGTTACAGACAAACACTCCCAATGCGCCATGGCGCTCCAAAAAGTTTGTATTAAAAATAATTAGTTTAATTTTATTAAAAAACAGGACATCGGAATAATATCTACCTTAATTTTAGATGAAACCTTATAAAATAACGGTACCGGAAGTAAATGAGATAATAAGTCATGGTTACGCCAACGGTTACTTAATCCGGTCCATTTAGTGGAAAATAAAACTAACTTACTTTGAACGAGTTATTTGTAGTACACTTTCGTTTCGATACAATTTATTTAAGAACATTATGTTAGTTAAGTTGTTTTACTCTTACTAATATACGATTTCACTTTTGAATGTGAGTTGCGAAAAACAAAATTAGTATGTAATTACCGAGATATTATCTTAAATATGTAATAATTTGTATGGAAATTGTCTAATTTTCACTTAAGACTAATTTTTGTTACCTGTAATTAATTGAATAATTATTTAATGCACTCGCATTTTCTAAAAACGGCTATTTACCTAGTTTAGATTAAATATGGCGCTGTTTTAAAATATACCTTAGTCACTAGTGATTGACTCGATTGCTGTATGGACTCAAGAAAAAATCTAAAAGTTGTTAAAGAAGTGTGAAATACATATGCATTTGAATGTTTTTTTCATAATAAATTCAAAACATCAGGTATTACTTAATTTATTAAAAAGAATATTTTAAGCCATTTAGTTATTTTTATTTTTAACTAGTGTAATAATAAAAATCAAAACGACACATACGATAACGAATTTAAAATTTTACATACATTATTTAAAATATAAATTTGTAACATAATTACAATTCGATTCTAGGAAATCTGAAGAGCACTGGCTTTTGTCCAAAAGGAAGAGAAATATAAGTTATTCGTTGATCAAACCATAGAACAACCTTACATACAAATATCCGCTTAGCTTCTCTGAAGATTATACTAAGTATTCTAACAACGTAAATTGCAAATACATCAAATTTGAGATATGTATGTAATATGTATGTAGATGTACCGAGATGTGCAATAAATTAGTACCTTAATAAATCAGTGTCCAGTCCAAATTCATTTCTAACGTCCATATCCGTATATGGGGGACTCGTGTTTAAATTTCCGTTTGGTTTCAAAGGTTAAACATTATTATATTTTATTTCTCTCTCTCTCTCCCTCTTTTGTTAAAAGACAAGAAAACAGAATAAAAACAATAATTTCGTAGTACAAAAATATATCATAAGCAACGACAATATTTGATAACGCCATCGTTTCGCATTGGAACACTGTCTGTATCAGGCGTCTCATAATGCCAGTGGGTTCGATCCCGAAACGGGGGAATGACTGTGTTTAAAATTATTTTCATATTTCGATCTGGTACTTTCTGCGTCGCAATTTCAATAAAAAGGGTGGAAATAAGTAAAATATAAAAACTGTCTTAACTAACACTAGGTTCTTGCTGGCGTTTGTAGATACGTTCGATATTTTTATAATAATATATCGTTTGTCATAATATAATGAAAATATTATATGACTCTAGAATACCGCTCATGTTAGGAAAAGGCGAACAATAAACAAAACCAAAGACTAATCGAACATTTTATAATGTACCATGAAATAAAGGATTGCATCCTGGTTAGCGCTATACACATTGTCTCTTCGTGTTTGCATATCTGCATACGACTCAGAATTCAAAGAAATAAAATTATTATTTGTTCTCAATGTAATTTTATTTGATAAATGAAATCAAGCGTAGTGTATGCAATTAAGATTTTGAACGTCGGAATTTGAACCCATATCCTTTAGTAATATCTAGAGCTCCACTTTTTTTTTTATTCTATAGACAAGGCAAACGAGCGTTCGGGTCACATGGTGGTAAGTGATCATTAGGATCAAAGGAAAAAGAAAAAAATATAAGAAAGAAATTAGTTTTTGCACCAGGGCCGGATTAAGGATATCTGATGATACTCGCAATATGTTTTTGTATGAATGCCCTTAATTTTTTGCTACAAATTTAAAATTGGTAGAGAGGTGAGCCATTAACACGCAGACGAAGTCGAGGGAAACTGTTAGTTGTATAAATATATATTTTAAATTCTAACAATAATCAAATCTCTGACAAATACTTGTTAATAACTAATTTCATCAATTGTCAGGTACCTCTATGTAGTTGGCTTAAAATGTTATTTATATTATTTAATATTTTATTGACATTATTAATATATTATACTATCTGGTCTAAACATCATTTTAGAAGTGGTTATCAATTATAATTTTTATTTAAATCTAATGCAAAAGATACAAAAAAATATTTTAAAACAGCAAAATTCGACTATTAGATATCAGCTTAACTCGGCGCCCGCGCACGGTGCGCTGACCTTGCAAACAACAGCCGGCTGTGGCCTTTTGTCTAAAGCCTGTTTCTAAATTTAGTATATTCTCTAATATTACAAATATGACTAAATCCATCATGGTGCAGTAGGACAGCGTCTGTCTGTCTAAGCACGAAGGTTGTGGGTTCGATTTCCATTCGGGAAAATGATTATGTTTTACAGCTTAACACTTTTTCCCGCATAACACGGTAGTAACGAACCTAGTGTCCAGACACCACATCGTTCTCCACTTGATGACTTCCACTTTTAATCCACTTCAATTAATTCCACTTTTATATTTAAATTGGATTCATTTCTTCGCCCTGATAAGAAAAAGCATGGCGTTAAGTTCAGCCACTCAACACGCAATGTCTCGAATTGTGTGGCGAAAAGTTGACGACAGACTACAGAGTGTTTTCAGGAAACTCGATATTATTTTAGACTTAGACCTAAATTTTATCAGTACGTGTATATATTTTTAATAAATTATTATCGTTTAATATTCATATAAATATACTATTGTTTTAGTAATTTAATTATTGTACGTTTAATAAATTTAAACTTTAAATTTCTGTTTCTTTATCTACATTTTTTTAATGCGAAGATATCTCTCTTAGAATTGTTCTCACAGTTGAGTCTTTGATTATTTTTAAAGCGATCCATACAAATAGCTCTCTACGGACAGACAATAATAGTTTACCTCAACTAGTAAGAAAGAAAATATGAAACAATAATTTAGATTTTAGATTTATAAAAATACCATCCCAATGAAAATAACATCACATGTAACTGTTTCATTTCCACGACTCTACATTAGTCTTGCGCTAATAAGTCACTATAGTCATTGAATATTGTTTATAGAAATCATTCGTCATAGACGCGATCGACTGTTGAAACTGTTATAAATCAACACGCACCTAACGTATCCGTTATTTAATTACAATTGACATCCCTATATTGAACTTGTAACGACAAAAGAAGTATATTTGAAGAAGTATATTTGAATTCACTACACCACAAGTGTCAATTGATTTAAGCCTCCAAAATATTTACGTAGTAAATTAAGTAAATACTAAGTATTTCATAATAACAAACAAAAACAATAATATTTGACTATTTACATATGATTCATTTTATATTACACAAAGAGACAAGTGCCCATTATAAGTCTATGTGTATGCTTAGACCACTAATAAAAAACTTGTTCTTATATATATTTTGTTATGTTTAAAGATATTTCTTTCTCAAAAAAAGACAATACAGTCACTTACATGAGAACAATAACTAAAGTTTACTTAGTTATTATAATTTAACAAACAGTCTTAATACTAGCGCAACGTTTTTATCTATAAGAAACAGTAGTTTAGTTTAATTCAATAAAGTTAAATAAGAAAACAGTGGAGAGTTAAAAGTATTTGCTCAAACAGTAGTAAAAAAAAACTAAATATTAATAATATATTAATTATGATACAATGAATAATTATTTTTATGTTTATTCAGAATAATTTATGATAATACTAGTACTAGTAGTATAACCCTTATGGGTTTAAAGTAGCTTAAGGTTTGAAAGCTTTTGTCTATAACTGTAAGATACATGTATTGTAAGCGTGAAGTTGTTTAATTTTCATTATTTCTAACTTACATATATTTATTGATTTATCAGCTAGAGTAACTGATCACCAGATTTACATAACAATAAAAGTAAAGTTTACTTGAATCGCTGTATAAAAATTGCAAATTGTTTTAGGCCGAATGAGTGTGCAAAGTATCGTGGCTCAGTTAAATGCCAAGGTGAACTACTTATTCCAACAATCACCGTTTCTACGCGGACAATAATAATTCAAAGTCACTTAAAAAAAGCTCTTGCATTCTTTTAATTGTCTTGATAACTTTTAATTCGAAGTGTTATGTGACATTCCTAAATAACGAAAATTTATATATATATATATATATATATATATATAATGTATGTAGTATACAAGGAAATATAATTATAATATTATATACGCTTATAATATTATAAAAGAAACAAAACTAGTATATTCATATTTTTTCTTCGTTTAAATGCTTAATTTATATGTAATTATAAAATACAATTTAAATTATATTAAATTAATTATAATATATATTGAACCCACAGCCATTCACAGTCAGAAACCGTACCAATGCGCCATAATGGCGACTTAATGAAACATATTAAATATATTTGTTTCTATATTTTACTGTTATTAATCTAATTTCAAGATTTGTTTTTGTAACATAATAAATGGAAAAGTACGCAAAGCACATTATGTCCATAACAATTTTTTTTAGTATTGGCCGTAGTTAAGGCCCGCGAAAGTCCGAATGAAAGTGAAACTGTTGAAGTTTAGACGTCATATTATTACGCCTAGAAATTTTTAAACAACTAACGTAATATCTGTACGCAGCATGTTCGAAGTTCGTTCAAATTATTCATGGAAAACTTTTTTCTATAAATTTAATAGTAAACAAGTAAGTTCACGCTTGTTGGACAGCATATTTAATTTTGTTTCTTTAATTAAAACAGTGAGTCTGATATAAAGTAGTAGTGACATACCGTAACTTAAAAAAATCTTTCTATTTTCTAACAACAATAGCCATGATTTTCAATAAAATGACATTTTATTTAATTTTAACAATATGTTTACTAATTTATATTATTAATTTACGAATAAGTAAAACTTAAGTAATCCATGCATAAAACTGTTTTTTTTTACTAACCGAGTGACGGACAGACAATACACAGATGAAACTAATATGCAGAAAGCTAAACTTTGACCTGTAGATTCCTTAGGGAATGTAGGGTATCATTGCAATAGAATTTATCAAAATTTCTACGGAATTAGGAAAAAAGTTCACGCAATCGAAGTACCGGACCACAACTCGTTCAACACATATTATACATTTTATCCAGTAGCTCACCTGTCCTTTAGAGATGATAAAGAATGTATCTCCCCTAGCACCTTGTCTTACGATGTAATCACCGTTTTGATAGTGAGTCTCTTCTAAAACATCAGAGATCTTTATGAGGGTGTCTTCTGGAAGATTTTTGAAGATCGGCACACTGTAAAAAAATATAAGGTTCAATTTGAAGTTACAGGATTTCTTTTATGATAGGGCTTCTCAATTAAGACAATGCTTTATGCGTAATAAAATAATGATAGTGACAATAACAAAAAGAGTAGTAATCTATAGTCATTTAAATTTTAAAATATAACATGTTAAATAAAAAAAAAATGAATAAGTATTACTTAAGTTACTAAACTTAAGAATATTTGTCAATATTTATCAACACTTTGTGTGCACCTCTCTGCGTTCTCATATAAAATATATAAGATTTTTTGGTAGCCTGGAAGAAATTGGTTTTAGTGATAAGGCCGCCATTGCACCTGTATTTTAAGTGTACTGTGTAAATAATATGTAATCTTTGTGTGCAATAAAGTATTATTGTTATGTATCTCTCGAGAAAAAAATCTCGAGTTTAAAAGAACCCGGTCCTTTAGAAGACTTGTGTGGAGACACAGGTCCAACACGTAGTGGTCCCTTAGAGATAGCAATGTATTTTACTATGACGCATCAGCCGGGATCCATCTCTTAGTAACTACAGTTAATTGCCCAGAGATGGTCACCGGCTAATGCGTAGGAACTATGGTAAGTATGGAACACTAGGCTGGGACTATGGAATAGAATTTAGTTGGACTGAGTACTGGGCTATTGTATGAGACTACTGGACGTCCGGCTTTTCAACAGTCTCAGATTCAGATTCATTCAGAATGACCCCACAAAGCGGCGCAATGCCTTGGGCGCAACATCAGTGTGGTCGGCCAAAGGTGTGCAACGGTTTCACCATCAAGAGAGCGCTCGTGAGCGGGTTTCATTACGCAGACTCAGCACTTCCGCCCCTCCGAGCATATATTATTATTATTTTACTACATTTTTGATATTATATAAAAATCATTAGTCTGTGCATTGGAAAGTTCAGCATCCGGTCCATTATCGTGTAATAATTATACGATCAGTAGTTATAAGGGAAGTGACGCAATTGACTTTAACTATAGGTACTATTAACTGTATATCAGTTTGACGTTTGTAAATACTGTGCCTTAAGTATATTGTAATTTTACATAACTAACGCATTTTACAGTGGAGGAATAACGTTTCCAGGTAAATATAAAGAGGACACCAGTTGGTAACCTTTGAATCACTTCGAAAATAACACTGAGTATCATCAGATTAGAAAACTGTCCAATTATTCATATATTATTGTATATTATTTAAAAGGTGCCTAAAATTTAATTTTACAAAAACCTAGGATGTTGATAATGTCGATAATCAATACCCTTTTATAAGTATTAATAACTTTGCTTTATAGAATTTTTTGAATAGAATATTCCCCGTGTTGCATAAATTACAAGCTACTTTTCACTAGATACAACTTTAAAAGTATACCTAGAGATAATATATATAGAAGAAGTAAGCAAGTTGCTTTAACCTTTTTATAGATGTATGTAGCGTAAAAAAATAAATCCTCATTTGATACTGAATATCGTTGACACTTGATTATCCTGAGTAAGTAGATACTTTATCTATTTTGTAATCAAAGTAGTCACTTACTTTTATAACAGACCTCTCCAAAATCAGTGTCCAAATAAACTAAAAAAAGTCATTATTCTGTGCATTGCAATCTTCACAGATTAGTCAAGGGGATAAGTCGAATTGATATTGATAAAAGTTTTGATATTAATAACTTCACGCCATACCTGCACTGCCCAATGTAGACAAATAGTACCTACCTAGTTATACATTACATAAGTCTGTATGTACGTTTTTTACTCATTTAGCACAGAAGAAATATATTTTTAATTAAATGTGCCTGAACACAAGCTGTATTTTATAGTGCATATGGAAAAAGCGCAACTCCAGCACTCACTATGCTATTCCCAACCTAAGCGCTATTCTATTGTAATGTAATAATTACTTTTCAGTTTTCGTTCCGTCCGATCTAGTAGTGTCAAGACACTCAGTTCTCCACTTTCCACATTTAACTTAATGCATCTTATACACGATATTATGTATCTTATCGATATTATGTATATTATACACGATACATATACCACAATAACATTTTATAATTTTTTTGTCTGTCTGTCTATTTGTTTCGGCTAATTTCTGGTAAGGCAAGACTGTAATCGACGGGACTTTCACTGAAAAATAGCTGATGTAATACGGAGTAGCTTTAGCCATTTTTATTTTAGAATTTCAAGCGGTTAAAGTCACGGGCACAGCTAGTCTACACATAAAATTAAAGTGCCTTGACATACATATAAATATTGCAAAGTAATTAAGTAAAAATGTAAACTTAATGGTGGCCTTTAAAGAATAAATAATATTAGACTAAATAATAAAATAACTTAGATCTATTTATCTGTTAAGCATTTAAAATAATGACTTGTTCTAGTGAGACCTTGTTTATATAAATTTTATTCAATAAATTAGTCAAAAGTAAATCAACAGTATAATTAGCTGTTTAATGAATATTAAACAGACAATATTGAACAGCGTTTTACAATTAATATTTGACTTAATTCAACTTAGTTGTATTATATACACTACTTTTCCGATTATACGATTTTTCCCACATGGACTGACTGACTGACTACAGAGATAACTTACTGTCAAGAGACTCCGATCTCTACTTTCCGCCCGATTTTGAGATATTGCGTATTGAGTGGCGGAACTCAACGCCGCACTTTGAAAGAGAAATGAAAATATTTTAAATATAATATTATATTTATTAAATTTTATATACGACTAACAAGAGGTACTCTAGAGGACTACAATTTACTTTCATTCACATCACTTTACAAAGTTATTTTTTATAATTTAAAATAAAAAATGGCAATATTGAAACTACCTGGCCTGGCAACATCAATTATTGTAACGATACATTATGAACAGGCTCCAAGTGCCAACGAACGGGGTAAGTAGAGTGACAACGCTATTGACACATTTAAGCATTCACGTTAATTAGAAAGTAATAAATATAAATTATCTATAATTTTTCATAGTTAGAATAAGACAAGTTCAAGTTAAACAGGCTATATATATTCTGAAGTAGGTTATCAAGGATAAAATTATATTATTTTGCTTTTTCTCCTTATATATAAGATACCAGGTTATTTATAGAAGAACTTTAAAATAAAATATTAAACTACCAGTAATATTGCCATTCAAAGTACTCCATATTATTATAGAGTAAATAAAATATCTTAAATTTTCTTCTAGTCTTATTCCGCAGACTATAATAGTACAATGGTGTTGTCAAAATAAAAACAATATTTATTCAAATTGGCTATTACCAAGCACTATCGTATCATAAATTAACATAAATATATTATAGGTATTGTCAGACCTACCGGTAGCTATCACCGGCTGAGAAGAGCTGACGAGAGTCTCGACAGTTGCTCTTTTCAAGTATAATTTAACAATAAGTTCACAACATTCATTAGCTATCTGAGTGGTCATTTAATTCCACGTAATAACAATTAAACAAGAACTATTGAACTATCCTCAATAACATGTTTTAATCTGGACTTCGAATATATGTAAACGAACACAAGCAGGAAAAGCCTATATATCCTTATAAATACTAAATATTTGGTTACTATCGATACGTATGTTTTATTTTCACGGTCGACGAGAACTGACCTAAAGTGCGAGGACTGTAAATCGAAAGCGATAACGCAAGGCTTAATATTTGAAAATATTAGTGATACTCAACAAGTATACACTTTGTAGCAATTGAAAGTTTGATCATTTCTTGATAGGGTATGATATAAGCAAGCCTACATTGAAAAAAAAAACAAATACCTCGTTTGAATCATTTATTACTGATGTTTATTTATAATCGAGAACAGAGTGTCTTGACACTAGGTTCTCTCTGACTACCCTGCTATGCAGGACAAAGCAAATACTGCTTTTTTAAATTCTATTCGCGAGTTCAATCAACGTTTGTGCCCTTCATCTAGTATAGTATGATTTAAATGGAGGGCACTAGCGCTGCTTTGTCTAACTAAGCCTGATAAACTTAAATATACCTAAATATATTCCAGACAACCGTCTATCATAGACAGACGTGACAGTATATTAAAGATTCAATTGTTAATTATAATATAATGAAAAATTATGTATTTTTTTTGTTTTACTGGCGCATATGCCCTTGAGTTATAAAATATTTTGTGAATAGTGTACTATTATGTATATATTCATAGTATGTTGGTAACTACTATATATTGTGCCATTCCCATGGTAGTTATTGTTTTATTACAAAACTAAAATTTTAAAGTAAGCGTTAAGTACAGTGACCTTAGTACTCGTATGTAATAATTATTATAATTTTTATAATCAACGGTGAATGTATGTAATTTAAATATCAAGGTCATATATACGATTATGTAATATTATTGAAAAGTACATGTATACAAGCAAATCAAATTTGAATGTCTGTTTGTATTATCAAAATAACATTTTTAATGAATTGTTACTTGTAGTAGTTTATCCCATATAAACTTATAACAAAGGGGAGATTTGCAATTGCAATTTTTTGTCTGTCTGTCTGTTTGGATAATTTTCAAATTCTGAGACGATTTCGACGAAGCTTTCATTGACACTAAAAATAACTAAAACATTTTATATTATAATTTTAGACTTGTTCTAGGGCGTCGTAGAAGCTAATGAAAACCCACAAAATGAATTATATTTTCAATTCTTATATTTTATTTCAATCTTCAGATATTTTATTTCAATTCAAAACACTTCATTATATTTTTTTTATAATGAAGTGTTTTGAATTTTATTACTATTGAATTCAGTATAATTTTTAATATTAATAAAGCACAAGGATACACTTAATGCTAGCGGGGTTAAACATAGAAGGCTTCTCTGACAAGCTTGTAGAATGTTCACGTAAAACAGGCTCTGTATATGTTTTTAGGGATATAAAGTGACAAACACAACAAAAGAAAAAAGAACATTTTACATTGCACCTACTATTTATTAATTTGTTATTAATATATATTTTTATACATAAAATATAAAACACTTTGACGTGTAACAGGTTAGGTATTTCCCGTTTTGAATATGAACAAAAAATCTTTTATTTTAAACAAACGAAATTCTATTTATATTATTAAACTGTATGTATATCCTAATATACTTATTGTTAGAAAGCGGTGAAACTCAAGGCCGCCCTTACGAGACCAGGAAAATAAAAATAATTTATCATTCCCCCGAGTGAGGATCGAACCCCAACCATCGCATTCATAGTCGGATGATGTTCCATTTATTGTTATTGACCTAAACATGTACTTTAATCTCGAAACCGTACAAACTAAATGAAACTACAAAATTTTATAACAGAAGTGTTCTATCCTAGAAACCCGACCGTAACTAACCGATGGTAATGTCACTTAACGATGTCAACCCACAAAACTAAGAGGTCGCGAGTTTGAATTCGTGACCATTATACTAATGTCCGACACGGTTTTATAGCTACGCCTTAGTACAATAGACTCCGTTGACAGTTCAAAATTTTCATTGCTTGCAAGAGTGGGAGTTTACTATAGTTGTTGCAAAATATACGAGTTTTGTTTAGATTTAGAAATAATAGTGACTTTTCTTTACTTCTATAATCAAAAATAGTTTATACAGTTTATATATACATACAAACTTTTTATATAAATCCAAATTGTTCAACGTTCATGTATTAATAATATCAATATTACAAATACAACATTTATTATCAGACCTTATCCTCTTTCTGTGGCAATCGAGCAAATCATCGAATTACATAATAAAGTGTATCTTACGCAACCATATTAAGAAATTATTACTATGAAATTATAGGCAGACAAGTGTAAACATATTTTAATAGTACATAGTTTCAATAGTAATATGATGATATTGGTTGCAATTTCGGACGAAAAGTCCGGAAACGTCCGGAAGAACGGAGTGACTTACCACTTGGTTCTCTCTGACTATTAATGACACCATGTTATGGGAGAAAAAGCGTGAAACTGTATACTAATATTTGAAACATAAATAAGTTAAACTGTTATTTTTCGATTGTCGATCACACAAACAGAACTGGTCTACTTAATAACCTGAATTAAACCAGCAATCACTTGAAAGTATTCTAACGCATTTAAATATTACATAACAGTGCATTTCATTCGATTATTGCAGCAAAGTGGCTTGACGGAATGGACAAGTAGGTAATTACTTATAAGATATATGTCAGCTCAGTATGTCGAGGCAGTAGAGGTATTAATAGGATAACTGCTTCGTCGCATTCTGTAATCATCATTAACACTATAATATTCATCTGCACAAATGAACTCATTCTTAGAATTGAAATTGATTGTTTCAAACAAAATTAAGCAACACACAATTATTGATAAGAACAAATCAGGCACCTCAAATGTATTGAATACGAGGTTTCGCCATATTTAACTTTAGTAGCTTATTATAAGTGAAATTTCAAGAACTTTTGAAAAAATATTTTTCATACACCAATTTTTTATTTAGTTTAGACTTGTAAAATTGACATTAACTGTAAATCTGTCAAATCTATAATAATTTTGCTTAGATTTTTCTCCTTTTTTATATTTTGGGAAGTGAACAAAGGATACAAGTGAAATGCCTATTCAGCCATAATTAGCCGTTTGATAATATTACGTATTGAGTGACTTTCGCAAGAGTAGTTTAAAATGAAACTGGTTAAATAACCAGAATGGAGAATCGCATTACTATTTTTATAACATTTATTCTTACAGCGATTATAGCAAACAAAAATAATAAATTTGAACATTTTATAACCAGCAATAATAATTCTTTAAGTTGCATTGAAAATACAAATCAGTAAAACAATGTGTGGGTGGGTGGTGGCCGTGACGCACTGCAGTCCAGTCTTCCTAGAATGATACAGTATACGAGCAGTGAAAGGATTGAAAATTCAAATGTCACGAGTTGCAATGTGACAAGTATTTCGCAAAGTATCGCACGAGCCTCTTAGGCAACACACACAAAGTTTCTTCACGTCTTTGTTTTACAATCGCTTTAATTTGTAAAAAAATCTTGAAATTCGAAATGTTGGTACAGTGTGTATCCTGAATACTGAATGCTTAATAATGCAATTGTTATATGTCACTGTCGGGGAGAGGCCTTCTTGTTGTGATTTATGCTTACGAGAGCTATATTGTAATAATTACGGCTTCTGAATACATGAGGGACTTATACGTAATTGCTGTATCTATACTATATTTAATAATATAAATGCAAAAGTAACTCTGTCTGTCCGTGAGAACTGCTGAACCGATTGTGATGAAATTATAAACCGAGTATATAGAGATACTTGACGGCCTGAGGATGAACATAGGCTACTTTTTTCTCCCATTTTTTTTTATTTTTTCTATGATATTCATTGTTTTACGAAAAGGCAACCGAAAATATGGAACAGCTTTACTTCGCTAGGATACAATATATTTAAAACCAGTATCTTCTTCATTCATAATTTAAATTTCCAAAAATATTAACATATCTATGCATAGTAAAGAATTTAAATGACGCAAATGTCGAGATACTTTTTCTTGGTAACTATATACCTACAATAAAGATTCACAGAATGAGTACCTCCTGTAATGCGACACTGTATGAATATTCTGGGTATACATGATAATCATATGTTTGTTATATTTTTTTAGCTTCACTCTTTATACTTGGCGGGGTAGTCAGAGAGAACGGAGTGTCAAACGTTACGCCCTGCAAACTTCATACATACCCTCCTGGGGGTCCTCACGATTTTTACGGAACCATCTTCCAGTATCATGGATACTGTGTTCTCGACGCTCAACTAAGATCTCACTCTACCTTTACTACTACTCACCTTTGCGTCATATATAATTTTTAACATTTTAAAATAGTTATTCACACACTTAGAAAATTGAAAAACATTTGAACGCAGCGGGATTCGAACCCGCGCTTTTTCGAAACTTTAACTAGAACAGTTTCCAAGTTTATACGTTTTCTAAAAATGTTATTCATATATCTTTCTTAACATATTTTCGTCACTCATCCTCTCATCGTGTCCAAACATATTATAACAAAGTTTTTGGGTGTGAACAATAATAAAGTCCAATCTTTATTATATAACAAATATTGAATACCTAAACGTAGTATATAATGATGTAATTTTTTAAAGTGTGTACGAAGATGAAAAAATATACATAAAATAACAACAATTCATTTCTAGGCTGTACTTAGAATTTTTAAAACAATCGTTAAATGTATATTCAAAAATAGAGCAAAGATACGAAAGTGTAAAAGCAAACATTGATAGTACTATGTAAACAGCCGGAAGAAAGAATGTAGACCTTTAATACGAACTGGCCAAAACAATGTTCACTCAAGATGTTAATGACCTAACAGACATAAACATCGCGTCCCATTAAAAAAACGAAACCGAAATAGCTGTTTCAAAAATAGATGACTTTAAAAACCCGAATGAGAGTCGGATATAAAGTCGAGTGGTACCCACAGAGTGCACATAGCATTCTATAGTACCAATTTCACGTTTGGTATAATATAATAAATGTCATATTTGCTACAAAAGCTTTTAGAATGGCTCATTCGTGCGTATCTCATATTGCATACTAACATTTATAATGACGGGATTACATAAATGTAACATTTACTTACGTGTACCAATAATGGCGGATGTGTGTATATAATAGTCTACAGTGATATTACTTTTTTGAGCACATTAACGACAAATAAGTTGTTAAGCAATGTTTTCTTAATGATCTGTTCAAAGGTAAACTTTTAGTTTAATGTTTAAATTGTAAATGTGTAATGAACTAAATGTAAATGTGTAATAAACAAAATTCAAACTTAACGTACTTTTTAGTATAAAAAAAGAGGCCATTCTGGCGTAATGTGGCGTAATGACAGCGCCTGACTGTATACCCGATGGTTGTGGGTTCAATACCCGCTCGGAGGAATGATTACATTTAAATTATGTTCATTTCTGCGCTTTGGTGACAAGGCAGAGATCGGCGTTGAGATCCGCCACTCATCACGCAATGTCATGAATTCAGGCCGAATGTGGAGACCTGCTATGCGGGAAAGAAGGAAAACTACGCTGAAATAAAAAGATAAGAATGCATTTTCAATTACATTACCATTGACGCTACGTTCAACCTAACTTGTACTGTAACAAATTATTGTATAAAAAATAATTTGGATATATAATTAGTTTCTGCCTAAGGTGACAATTGTAAACTAACCTCTTAAGGAAATCTGTATATTCGGCTTGTCTTATGAGACCAGTCCTCATCATGATCGTCTGGAAGCATTGGCGCTCGATGGCCCACAGCCGGCAGTCGGTGGCAGCTTTGATAGTGGCGGTTCTCTTGCAATTGTACAGGATGGCCAGTTCACCGAACACCTTTCCGGGCGCCATCGTGCTTAGGTACTTGTTCTCGCGAGAGACTTCCACTCTTCCTTCTGTTGAAAATAAAAAAAAAAACTTTTTTATCATTGCTTAATTAGTATAATTTAACGGTTTGATGTTTTGTATTTGCTTTAACTATAATTGGAGGCGAAACTTGGATATGATACACAATAAATAACCAAAATATAAGACAACGGAACTGTTTTATTGGTATATAACCATAAATGAATATTTTAATATAGACGCAAGTCGTTTCTCATGAGTGACTCATAACCAGTCTTGTTAGAAATCTTGACGGGATATTGCGAAGTTTTGCAGTTTTAAGTATAAAAAAATTGAGATAAATGACCAAGAGGTAATTTATTTTGTTAATATAAATATTAATATTTGGTAAAAGAAATGGTCATATATATATATTTTTTATTTTGTAGTCTCTGTAGAAAGATAGAACTTGTGTTTAAGAGGTGATTAACAATATAGTCCTCGATTTTTTAACTAATTAAAAGCATTACGTATTTAATAATATAACGTAAAGCCGAATTTGTAATGGATGACGAAAATATGAAAAATAAAACTATAAGACCTAACCTTAAGCTTTTGTTTTATATTATAATAACAACGTTTTGTACTTCATAAGCACGAAACAAGTAATTTTTTTTATTTTTATTATAGACTACTAAATTGAAATCGTAGCAACAATCAATTCAAGGTAACGAGCGTGCGAATACATCAAGAGGTTGACTAGCAAATTGTTCTTTGTTTTCATTCAGTTTAGTTAAAATAGCTCAATAGTTTACAAAACATACATTTAATCGTTTATTATATATATTTAGTAAACTTTTAAAGAAGCTTTTGTAATAAAACCTGTTTTTTCTTTATCAAATATAGTTATTATTATTTTAAATTTAAATAAATAACAAATTTTATTTATAAAATCTAAAAATATATATAATAAATTTTAAACATAGATTAAAAATGCTAAATATTTCATTATTAATATTTTATAATCTGTAATATGTTAAATTACAACATCTAAATTATTATTTCTTGAATACAAAATCAAGTATCTTTATAAATAATATTTAAATACAGGACATAATGTGATCGAGTCGAGCGACGGCAAGTTATTAGCTTTGCAAATGAAAGTGTTTCAAGGTGACTCGCATAGTATTACGGGTTGAAAGTTCATAAACACTTCAAAGAATGTAAATTCAGCGTTTAGAACTACCTACTATCATTTAAAGCTATATTGTTTTATTATTAATCAACGAACAAAATGTAGGACAAAGCAAATTTTAAGTAACATGTGTCCGTTATCAACCTAATTATTTGGTAAACATAATGTTCAAATAAGAGAAGGCAAATAGTAGGCGAAGTTGTTCTGGCGAAAGTGATATAATATAAGTTTTTATTTAATTTGCCTGCTATTTGCAGTACGTGTAATGAATGTTTCCTTGTCATAATCTACCATAATATTTCATTATGACATTGGGATCTTGGAAAGTTAGCGAATTAGTTATTCTTATGGCAATCTTATGATCGATAAGGTAGCTGATGTAAATATATAGTCACATAATACTCCGTTTTCTGCTTGTGTTAATAGAAAAATGAAATGGACGGTGTAACTCAACGCCACACATTGTCAAATCTGACCAGGAAAGATTGTACAAACATAGGGACTAGTTAAATACGGTCTATGTAAAAAATATGTCAAAAAGTGAAATTCCAGTGTCTAATTATTTTATAAAGTGAAATTTGTCAGTTTCGTTATTTGTTACTAAAATAATATGTGAGCGTAAAAAAAATATTATATACAAATGTTGAACAAGCGTGTAACATTTAGCTATCCCTAGATATCTCTATCGTGTACATCGATCATCATGTCATCGTCACTCTACATATTTGTAACTAAGTCATATGATTTCTACGATAAGCATAGTACCGTCGAGATGAAAATAGAATACTATATTGTTAATTTAATACAAGTGATACACGATATGTGCATATATTCTTTACCTGTTTCCTTGTTCTGACTGTCATTTTGTTCATATGAATTGTTATTTTCCAATCGAGTTACATCGAGCAATACACCAGCATCCAGAGAAGATTCAGTTACATTACTGTCTCGTTGGCAAAGGTTTCCCGTCCTTCGTTTGCGAGTTCCATAAGTATGGACAGGCACTATAAGTTTCGGACGAGGAATCGAAAAATCTGAGTCCGAACCGCTAGACGAACTTTTTGCACTTCGCGAGTATACACCATTGTTATTCACGACACGTTCTTCGCTAATACGATCTCTAGACGAATTAAACGATAAAATATCATTATACCTATCATACCGATCTTCACTTTTCACTCTCACAGTGTTGTATAACTTCCCGTATTTGTCCGGCTTTATTTGCCTAGCGGCACCATTTGTAGTCCGATAATCACTTTCGTTACCTAAATCGGTTGACTGATATCCGTTCTCCCGTACAGGAACCGGAAGAGGGTGGCTTCCACGAAACATTCCTCCCTGCATTAAGGTCAGCTGTTCACTCGGAGAGAGATTTCGTTTAGGCTGTGTAACTGTGACACCACTGTACGAATTATTATCATGGCTTGTTGTATTAAGATAAGCGCGTAATGGTGCCCTACCTTCACTTTTTACTCTCATAGATTTTGACCGAAAACTGGGTCTAACGCTGTCTGCACGTCCGTTCCGCTCAGAGTCAGGTTGCGTAGTATGTTGAGGAAGTAGTTCGCATGTAGATAACGATTCATTAATAGGATGCATATATAAACCTAAATCTTCCGCCTCACTGTCCATGTCGAGACTTTTATTTCCCGATCTAGTTTTAATAGGAGTTAAATCTAATGTTGCCATCGAATTAATTATTTGGTACATTGTATCATTGCCATATCCACGAACTGTGCCATTAGCTTTGACATCGCCGTTTAAAATATTTTTTTCTTTTGTGGGATCTTTTTGCATTTGTTTAATCTTGTCACTATCTGTGTCATTATTTTGTTGGCTTACTCTTGCATAATATTCGTAGTATGATTCAGAAGACGGTTCGGGCGGTACCGGTCCAGGGTCAGGCAGAGGATAATAACTCTTTTTTGAATCAATTTTTCTTTGACGATGTGCATACTTTAGCGAATCTTTCCTTTGTGGGGGAACAGGGGCTTGTCGATCATTTGAACCAAATGCTTCAATATCCCATTCAGTGAAATTTCTTCTTTTTACTCTCCGCAATGTAGAGGGCTTATAGCCGTTGGGCATGTCTTTAAAACTATAGCTATGTTTTAGTTTGTTTTGCATCAAAAAGTTATGATTAGATCTTGCCTTTTCTTCAATATCTTGTTGATATTTGGCCAACTGGGAAATATTTTCACTCCCGGCATTGTGATTATAATTGTAACTTTGGCTTGTTTGTAAATAGGTATTGTTATTCTCTTCTTTCTCTACACTACGTCCTACATCTCGGCATGATTTGCTTCGAGATACAGAATTGAATTTGGAGTTCCTTGATTGTTCATCGTCTTCTTTATAATTATTTAAATTGTTGGCCCCCACCCAGTTAGCGGCATATACTAGATCCATAGTTCTGTCATTAATAGAAAGCCACGGGTCCTCCATGACCGCTTTTCCTGGGTAATGTTTAATTTTCATAATGTTTCCAAATTCACTATTGTATTGATTTTGTCACCTTGCAAGTAATTATGTGAAATGTAACACATGTTTTCACTCTTTGGAGTCATATTTTTCCTTGAAATGTTATATACTGAAGACTATCATAATGTCAGAACTTTTTATTATTATTTGTAGCACCTAAGGAAATGAAACAACTTTTATATATTGAACACCTTATGCCACAATAACATTAATTATTTTAACCAAACCTATTCCTTCCGGGACTAATTAAATATAATTTTAAAAATTAAGTATACACGGATATTTATCGGTTTTTTTATTACTCAATATGTCTACAGCGTAAGTTCCGGGACATAAAAAAACAGTAAAAGCACAGAAGTTTGATTGTCGATACGGTCCACCAATGACATAATATCTTGTGACTCATAAGGTCGTAAGAAGCCTGTGAATCACACTAACAACGATACGTTATATATAACAAATGACACGCTTTAGCCTATATTATTATGGGAACTATAAATATGACACAAAAATTAATAAAATATTACAAAAATTACAAAAAATATTAATTATTATTTATTATTCACTTGACTGGTGCAACTTTTATTTTATATCAGCCTTGAATTCAAGCCTTTCCTGACATTTTAATAACTAGTGACTAGAATATTTTATTACAACCTAATATGTAATAAAATATTCATTAAATATGCATTTAATTAATCGATGTTTTAATTTATTCATAACTTTAGTTGCCTACTTCTGTTCACATCTTAATTCAGTAAATAGTTTTATATATTCCGGTAACAATAAAGTAACATGTTTTTTATTTTATAGACAAGGCAAACGAGAGTTCGGGTCACCTGATGGTAAGTGATCACCGCCGCCCACGACCCCGTGTAACACCAGAGGAGATACAGGGATGTTGCAGGCTCTTAAGGTGGAAATAGACGCGCTTTTTGACGGTACCCATGTGGAATCGACCTGGAAACACTACCGCTGGTAGGCCATTCCAGTTTAAATATATATTTATAATTTTTTTATTATTTTCTCATATTCGCGCTTTACTTGCACAGTAGGTTAGTCTAAGAGAAGCTAGCATCAAAACACTTACACTATCTACACTACCAGAGCGGAGAAATGAAATTATTTTAATTATTATCATTTCCCCGATTGGGAATCAAACCAACAATCAATAGTATTAACAGTCAGATACTGTTCCACTGCGCTACGATCGCATCAAAATATTAATATTTTTTTTAGTGGTTAAAATATTAAAACTTATAAGAACGAACAGGTTATGGACGGTAAGCACGAATTGCACAAATCATCGGCCCATGAGCAAATAACTGGGGCTCAAGAGTCCATCAATGTAAACTGTTTCGTTACGCAATAATTAGATAATGGATGTACTTATTCGGTACACAGAAGCCAGTTTTTAACATTTATTGTTATTATTACACTTTCACTGTGATTTAGCGTAATCTATGTCGAAAAACTTATTTTTAGAAAACGTATAATAATTTGAACTTAGCAGGATTCGAAACCGCGCCCCTTGGAAACCGTCCAAGCGCTCTGACCGCTAAGCCATGCGTTCTACATCCAGCTGCGTCAAAATTCCTATTCGCATATAACAACTTATTTTTGTTGTAAACATCTGGGTATATACGTTTCTACGTTTTCTAAAAATATGTTTTTCTTTTTCCTAAGTGTGTGATTAACACTTTAAAAAAATGTTAAAAAAGTAATCTATGTCGTTGTATATATAATGTATAATGAAACTTTTGATAATATATTTTTTACATCGTTATTTTTTTACAGCTTCACGTTTTTTACCCGCATAGTCAGAGAGAACTCCGTTCTATTTCCGCCCGAAATCGAGACAAGGCGTGTTTAGTGGCGAAACTCAACGTCGCTATTTGCCTGTAGCACGAAAGTGGAGAAATGAAAATAGTTTTAATGTAATCATTGCTGCTGGCTGGGAATCGAACCCACAACCAATCGCATTTTACAGTCCACGGTTGCATAGATATGTATGTTTCGTAATATATTTTACTTATTTTTAAGAAAAATATAAATAACTGATAATTTAGTTTAAGGTATACAGAATGAATTGTCAATCATCATGTCATCACAGATGAATTGTCAATGGTCAAATTTGTTTTTAAAAGTACCATCAATGTACAAAAGTTAATAATATTGAATATCTCGTATATTAAAGGTTCTACGCAGTACCACTAATGTGGCATACAAAGAGGTCCTAAATTAATGTACGCGATAGGGTACTGTACATTAGTTCAAAACCTTTTTGTTTATTTAAACTATATGTGTAGAAACACATAGCCGCAGGCAAGAACTATATATTATAGAAATATTAAAGTAAGCCACTTTCGATTGCCGCAGTCGTAAATCGGTCTATGAATCGTGATTGCGTAAAGGAAGCATCGCGTCTTGATATAAGGGCGGGCTAGTTTTATAAAGTCATATTTATATTCTAAGTGGGTCAGCAGCAAGCATGTTTCAGTAAAAAATAAATATATAATTGCACGAGTTATATTTTTATTAGGCGGTTCCATTAACTTACTCGTATTAATACTTATTTTTATTTTTTGCATATTTGCGTATATAAGTGTAACAATTGCTAACGTACTATAAAAAAATTGGATATAATTATTTACGCCACCGCGGTGCAGATGGGATATACCTAACTGAACATGATGGTTATAAATATATATATTTACGTTTATATTTGACTCATATACTTCCTTAAATTTTATATCAAAATTACTTAGAATTAGATTGATATGAATGTACAGTAAAGTAGAGAGTGTATGTATTCCTTAATAGAGTCAAGTATTTTATAAGAATTATTTATTTTTATCATAATTTACTTATATGTCTTGACATATATCTATTTAGTTTATTTTATCTGGATACACAAAGCCCATCATTGGGTCCTACTATGCAACTAATCCAACATAACATTTGTAAATGATGAATGAATGATTTCACCAAAAATTCTCCGCTTTGGTGAACAAGACAAAGCGCTATGTTGAGTTCTATTGTTCAACAGGCAATGTCTAGAATACGGGCGGAAAGTTGTGAACGCAGTGTGTTGACACTAGATTCTCTCTGACTACCGTGCTATGCTGACAATAAAATAATTAAAAAACCAAAACTTAACTTGTTCTTATAAATAAATTGTTAAAGCGTGCAACACATATGATTAACCTCCTAATATTCGTGTAATCTTATTATTGTTATCCGTTTTACGCGGGTATGAATGCATGCTTCACAAATTAAAAGTTAATTACTAAACGCATGATCGAATTACTAGAAAACGATTTCTAGACTGATAGAGTTGAAACCAGTTCAACGGTCCACATATCCAGTGGACTGGCCATCGATATCTGAGAATCTAGGAACTTGAGAAATCTATGCCTGCCTAGTTATCAATTTTTTCAACACACCAACATATAAATGTTAATAAGTGTCATTGTTAGACTCTTTCTATCATGCTGTTGATAAAATAGTACTTAAAGGAATATTATATGGTATGTTTTTACGACATAATATATACTAGTACATAAAATATGCAAAATATTATATGTAAATAATTAGAACTACGTCACAAAGAAAATGATCGATAATATATAATGTACGCTTTGTAGTCCAATGAAATAATACACTTTTTGATGCAATTTAATTTTTTTTGTGCGTAGAGGGGGTCTGTATACGCTTAAGTTCAAGTTGGTGGGGTCTCCAATCTTGTCTGCCGGCCGCCATCTTGCAAAAAAGGCGTGCAAAGGGTTTTCCCGCGGTGTTGTAAACTAGCAACCCTATAGAAAATTTTATCTTTATCTGTAGCAAATCAATTTGTCTACAATATTTTTCGTAAAATGGAAAATAATAAATTACAAACAAAATTTAAATAAATATTTTTTTTCTTTTGGGCGTTCTAACGTTAGAAAAATATAGTTTTTTCTGGTAATTTTAGAATAAAATCACATCAGAGCAAACATACAGAAAGTTTTTAAACGAATAATTTACGCTACAAATTTCTTTAATTTATCTGGGTTTTACAGCGCTTCAAAGTGGACCGGATTTTTGAATACTCGCAAGAATACTGTAAAAAGGAACCATTAGGCTTAGTTTTTTATTATATATTTATTTATACAATTTATCATTTAATTAACATTCCTTTTCCCCACTACTTATTACCTCATAAGTAGGAGTCTGGTGCGTTTTTTGTGTGGAACTGCCCAGTGAGCGTAATCTACGGACCATCCCTCATGAAAAAATGTATTAAAAAAACCTGTGGCTAAATATATGTTTATCTAAATATTGGAGATATTTATTTGTTTTTTATACTTGAACATATATTTTCTTAATAACAAACTAGTGTACACCTATAAATTGAATCCACATTTTTATTTTCTATCTTTGTTTTGTATATTAACATATCTCTCAAAATAATTTATATCAAGAGACATCGTGAACTGTCAGACATTACAACAATGCCACGACGTCGGCAAAGTGTGTCAAGTAAATATGAACTAGTAGATATTATAAAAAATATATATATAATTTAAAACAAAATCTTAAATATAATTAAGAAATTTATCATAAAATTTACAAATTTAAACAACTCTATTAGTATTAATGAATGAAGGTTAAAGTACCAACAAAACAATGCTTCAAATTTATACATAAATAAATATAACCGACTCATATTTGTAGTTAGAACAATAAGAAATATATGTACGAAACTTTATTCTCAAATTAAAAATGGAATTTGCATACAATATAAAAAAAACTTTTACATTGCAATAGGCTCGATGACTGTGTTTAATAGGTTAATTAGACACGAGCAGTTTTTATAGCAAATTGTAAAAAATATATATTGCAATAGGTTAGTTTTTTTCTGTAATTTACTGTGAAATATTTAAAAACATGTTATCAAACTGGTTGTCTTTGTAAATACGTTTAATGTATTGTTTAATTAAGTATATTTATACTTTGATCCATATACCTGTATTATGTCGTGAAACTGTATACCTCTATAGGTGATTTGATCATAGATTTTGCATTACAACTAATCTGTTTAATCTGTTTTAGATGAATAAATAGTCATTATAAAAGTAGAAAGTATATAGAATAAAGATTCTACATATCTGATTAGACAGAGAAAATTTATAGTCACTCCGCCTAAACTCGAGACGTAGCGTGTTGATTGGCGAAACTCAATGCCGCGCTTTGACTTACCACAGCTGGAGAATGGTAATAAACTAAATGTAATAAACTAAATTAAATATAATAAATAAACATAAAAATAATTCTTCCCTACAACTATCGTGTTTATGATCCCTATGGTCTGATAGTAAGATATTGATCTATCTATACAACTAAATATCCATATATCAACTAAATATCCATACTGTTTTAAAAGATTTTTTTTTATTTTACCCTAGTTTAATAGTTTAACAAAATATAATTACAGTACTAATATCTAAGAGCCTTCGCGTCTTAATAAAAAATTTCGATATAGCACGTAGGCAAAGAAATTACGTGATGATTCTTCAAGCAAGCCAAGGGACCAATCAACTAACGAGATAATACTCGAACTGAGACAAATACTCAGACAGACTGCATGTACCCACTCTTAGCTGTTTAAGTAGTAAACAATAGAGTTCCTTTCATTTCACTATGCCATTCATATTCAAAGGCATGACTTGAATTTTTACGAGGCCATTATCAAAGAGCTTTATGCCTATTAATTTTACATATCCATATGTGTAGTAAAACTGTAAATATTTATTATTCATTAAAACTAAACACTTTTTATCTCGTGTTAAAAAGATATTTAGTACAAATATCTATATAAAATGTAACTATATTATGTGCGTTCATCAGTATTGTTATTATTATAAATAAAAGCAACTATGTAAAAATTATTTATATAAACTTTCTATGGTGTCGTGACTGTTTGTAAAGAACCCACTGTTATTAAATGATAACGCCGACACTATAGACGTATTAGACCAGTAAATCACGATCATAACATGGCTCAATTGATAAAATCAACGCTACTTTCTAATCCATAAGTGAATAGAAAGAGTAATATACATGATTAATGTATTAAAACACGTTATTTATTTAAAGGAATTCATGTATCCATAGCCTAATTAAATGTGCACGAAGCGAAACGTAATAAATTAATTTAAACTTGTTTCTTTTATTGAACACGTCAAACGCTTCAAGTCTATTGTGGACAATTCGGATATGTTATAAATTGAACGGTATTGTGTTTGAAACTATCAAAACAAAATTACGTAAGTTATGCGAGACTGAAGTGCAGGCGTAGAAAGCTTCGCTCTTGGGCATTAATATGCTAAAATCTTCACCGTGAAGACAGCGCTCCAAAATACTTTCACGATACATTCGGGTAGTGCACGCAAACATGACTTGAGTGCAATATATACTCGTTAACGAGATAAGAATAATTTAAGATGTTAATTTTCTTTTTTTTTAAATCCGGGTATTTTAATACATGTGTTCATAAGTTAATATAACTTGAAATTTGAGTGGTAATAAAATATTGTTGTGGCATAAAGCGGATGTATGGCTATACGAGCTTTTCATCACGATACACTTAATATCCTTCGAAATATTTGTTGTGACAGCTGCGAGATGCGCTAAAATATCACCTTGACACTTCACTTAATGGGTTACACTTTACCATTACGTCACGTAACTATGAATAAGAAACAAACACTTGGGACACAGTCATTTCGTTGGTAACATAATGTGATTTAAAATTTTGATCGCGATAACAGTACACGATGACCGATCACTACAGCGTCGCCCCGCTTACTAGCACTGTCTCGAATCTTGATCGACTCCTGCGCATGTGTCGTTAACGTGCGAGCGGGATGGATATACTGAGGCAACACTTATACCTGAATTTGAGCTTTAAACTTAACAATAGACAGGGTGGCTCTTTTAAAATTATGAATACTATAATAATGTTGTGTTTTAGATTTTTTTATTTATATGCTAGTTGATATAACAAGTCGAAAGCCTTATCTGGTAATAGTGGATATTTGATTTTCACGATTATTACTCATTTTGAAATGAAACTATTGAAATACAAAAACACCCTAATTTCTATAGAGAAGACGGTTGGAAACTTTCTACCACCTGGGAGCCAAAATTGAAAACTTTGAAGTCTCAATCCCATCACACCAGAGAGCAAGATACAGTCAGCTCATTTTGCAAGAATCCAGGGCAGTACGCGAGGCAACTAAGAAATCGTTGGCGGTAGTATGAGATAATAATTGTATCAAATGACAGACAAGTGCCACCCCAGTCTACCTATGACCACGGACTACTGTAAAGTGTTCGAAACGTCGTGTTCTAAAATGTATTTTAGAATACCAATATTATACGCGATTAATCCGGTTAAAAATAGTTTCATTTCAAAAAATAGATATTTCGTATTTATTTTATATTTTCGCATCTAACATATCTCTCGAGGTATACACACGGAATGTAATTTAATTAAATTGGATCTATATATAGAATAAGATTGGGATTGGGTATTTCATATGCAGATCCACGAGAATGTTCCTATATACAAAGATAATTATTTAACTATATTTAAAAAATATACAGAACCATTCAGAAAATAATAATAATTATTGTTTATAGTTTAAAACATTTATTAAATTGTTTATTGCTAATTAAAATTATTGTATAAAGCCATTTAGCTCGTGGTCAGATAAGTGGATCTGTTAATGAAAACTTACATTAACTATCACTTATAAAGCATAACAGTAATAGCTGTTTCATCAGCTATCTTCAAAATAGTAAATTTATGAAAAATTACAATAATAAGAAATGCCTTTGTTTATATTGTACCGAAAATCCATTTTTTCGTTCGACGTATATCGACTTTATTTAATTCAATATTAATTAAATTCTTTAACATAGAAACAAAATTACATTTGCTCCATTAATCTGAATCAAATATATATTACATAGATGCACGATTCTATATGAACAACAAAAACTTGCGGTTGACAAAAACTTGACTTGTAAAAGTTAAATTTGACATAATCGAAGCGTATAAATTGTTATTTAATTTAAATATCACCTTTAACGGTATCACGATCGTCGTTACGCAAGCAACAATATAATCTGGATATAATATGGAAAATAGTAGAAACGGAATTCAAAGTACTTAATGAAAATGTCAAGCTACCTGCTTAATATTTAGAATGCTAGCATATGAAAAATTGCAATCGTAGCTGTATGAAATTGTAAATTATCGTATTATGAATATCGTAAAGTGTTAGTTTCGAATTGAATTGGATATGAAGTGTTAAGATATCTTTACTAAAGATGTAATAAATGCCAATAAGGGATAATGTCTATCGTTATAATAAAATAAATTTCTTACAACAATTTGTTTTTTACCTTATTAATTAATAAAACCAAATGGCTCATGGCTAATGTGCCCATGTGACACCTTACTATAAACGCGGTTGGGTGTAGATTTTATCTCACTCAGGGGAAAGATTATATTTAATTATTTTCAATTCTCCGCTCTGGTAATATCACGAACATGCGACGTTCGAATTCCACCGCTTAACAAACAATGTCTTGAATTCGGGTGAAAAATGGAGGCAAGCAGCGGATTCTCTTTTCTACCCAGAATTAAAAGCTATAAAACAGTTTTCTGTTCGTATCGTTCAAATCCGTCCAGTAACAACGAAAATACGTACGTACGTACAAACAATACGTACAAACGAACACACGTCAAAAATGTAAAAAAAAAAACTTTATATTTACTTTACTTTTTCTGTGTTTTTCATCCCCTAAACGATGTTTTCGTAAATACTTATATTTAATGTATATTTTTTTTTACTTTTTTGAATGGAATACAAGAAAGTTCAAGTAAAAGTAGAAATGGTAATTAAGAAGCTCCAATCGCATTTCATTTGCGACGCAAATCACACCGCGGTCAAGGCTGGGATCGTCTGGTTTCACTTTCACAAATCACGGTTAATTTAAATCTTAAGTAAAATGATAAATTAAAAAGCATAATCGTATATTAGAAATAAATCATAACATAGCTTTCATAGAATAATTCTTTAATTGAGAAAGAATTATTTTTTTACCATTTACAATATACATAAGTTTAAAACGAATCATTATAATTTAGTTATATTGTTTAATAAAAAAAAAAATTGATATTAAAAGTAATTTGTTTTATAATGTCGCTCAACTAAAGGCATAAATTTGTTAAAATTCTCGATAAAATATAAATTTAAAGCGGATAATAAATTACGAAATCTAAGCTTGCATTTATTAAAATAAATATTAAAAACAACAAGGATTTTAAAAAACCTGTACAAATTAAAATATACATATATAGAGGCAATAGCTATCTACATATATTAAACTTAACAATGAAACTGCAGTCAGAACTGCAATTAAATTACAGCACAATTCAAAAGAAATGCACTTTATAACATTATTATTATTATTTTCGAAGACGTCATGGCCATGGAAGCTAATGTCAGAGCAGAATTGCCCTCATTCGTTCGTCACTGAACAATAAAACAAGACACGGTATGAGGGTTTCTTTCTATAGCACTTTAACCATCTGTTAACTTGTATTCAATGCTAATCCACCCTTATATCAATTCATACAATAAAAATATTAAATAATATAAATGGTCTTGAAATACAATTTGAATAAATACTAAAAGAATAAATATTGTAGTATAAATTTTTTGTGTAATACTTATTTTAAAATAATAGATAAATATAATTGATAATTGAGCAACATTTGATCTAATTCATTAACATTGGGTGGTAAAAAACATGTCCCGATTGGACTTGTATTTTTAAAATACCAAAACATTGCAAATGTGTTTAATGTTCTTAAATTTTTTGGTTGTAAGTTCGATTCTCACTCATGGCAATGATTATATCTTAACTATTTTTACTCCTCCGCTCTGGTACATTAAACAAAACGCGGTTGAGTTACACCATTCAACATGCAATGTCTCTATTTCGGGTTGAAAGTGGAGAACCGATGGTGTTGACAGAGGGTTAGAGGGGGCTATCTGACAAACCTGCTATGCAGGAAAAAATGCTAAATCGGCTAAAATTTATAGTTTTAAAATTATTAAGGGAATCGTTATTGCTACAAAAAGAAAATATGATTAGTTTATACCGTTGTAAATTGTTTAACCAACATTTTGTTTTAGCGTAACTGGAACGTAACTAAATATAGCTATTAACACCATGCGAGAAAGAAAAGTATAGTATTATTATTTCATGTAATAACCATTTCTTTACTTTGAACTTCAAGGTTTATTTATTTTGAACTTCAAGGTAAACATACTTTAACATAGTAAATTCATAGTATTCTAGTTTTCATTCCTTCAAAACGACGATATAGAAAATCAGCAGAATGAAATGAAGCTTAAAGAAAGGAATTTGAAAGTCAACAAGATGAGTTTGATGTATAATAATTACCGGTGAGTAAATTAATACGCAATCAACCCCTATTTTTCTACCCTTCGGATTAAAAGTTTTGCGGGACCAACTTTGGAGTATAATCTATCACAAAAAAATATACGCGTCGCGTTGAAAAACTCCTCTGTTTTTTTCGACGGTAAAATTTTTGTAACTCAGAAACATGAATTCGATGAGCAATGAAAGATTTTGAAACTTCGTGCTTATTATAACAGGGTATCCGGAGAGAACCAAGTGTCATGACACTTTAGCCCAAAATTGAACTAGCAGAAATCAACGCCGCGCTATCTCTTAGGTAGTACTATTCACAGTTATTTAATCGCTTTCTCAAATAAAACATATTCTTAACAAGCGATCACCTCCCGGCTTCGTGTGCGTAAACGATACGACTCTACATAGCTAATATTTCGGTTTTTCGTTTGTGATTCTTGAATCACTTCACTTGTGAAGAATCACTTAAATCACAAAGTGCGTAAGTTTACAATTTAAACTGTTTGCAACTTTTTCATTTAAAACCTGATAGTTATAAAATAACCACTAAATATTAAGGGAAATTTACTAAAATACAATAGTCAAAACTGCATTAAGCTCGGTTAAGCCGATTCTGAGATTAGCGTGCACAAACAGACATATGCAGATAAACAGAAGACAAAAATAAAAATCATTGTTTTGGGTTCTATGACATTGAAAAATGTCCCTCATTCATCATCCATGTACTGAAAGCGAATCGTTACATTTTTATTATATGTATAGATTATAAAGTATAGTGAAGTGAAGGGGAAATCTAATGACATCTACTATATATATAAATTGTCGTCCGTGTGTCGTCGTCGTACAAAGAATATATACGTCGTATATACGTCGAAAGATATTTTGGATCCATACCGGAACATTTATCTATATTTAATTAACGTTAAGTATTTTCTTAATTAATTAAACATTGTAACGTGTTATGATAACTAATTAATTCTATATTGACCGGATATTTGTATTGGTCATAAATATGTTGCGGCAATAGAGACGAAAGCACGAAGTCCGAAACTGCCACTAAGCACGCATATTGTAAAAAAGAGGTAGGAAAAGGAATAAAACTTTGTAAATAGTATTATATTATTGACAAATGCCAGGTTATTATTAAAATAAGTTATTTGTTAACGCACTAGTCCATGCCCGCAACTTCGTTTGCGTGGACTTTATGGTATGTTACTTCCATTTATTAGCTATTGAAACTTGGATCCATTATTATAATAACTTGCATTAAGATGGTAATTTTCTTGCCTCTTATAGTTCCATATCAGCGATTTAAGTTTTATTTGTAATTTTATTTCAGCTTCACCCTTTTCTGTCTCGATAGACAAATATCACCTAGTGATACTCAATACATACTCAACGTCCCGCTTGCTTTTACCCGATATAAAAATGAAAATAATTTAAATCTTAGAACTCCCTGGAGTAGGATTCGAACCCACAACCACAGAGTGCTACGATGGCCGCAACGTTCAATGATTTTTATTTGCTAACGAAAACTGCTACTATACGGAACAATTGTAACTAATGAAGCATTTACTAATTTCTTATATTTTTTTCAGATTTTCAATGGAAATAGCAAATACAGTTAAACAATTTTTGCTAAGGCTAATTTAATTATTTCTCATAGTTTAGCTGAACTATTATGGTTCATCAGATGTTCCAATTTTCGAAATAAATTATACCCTAAGTCATGCTATAGAAGCTTTATATATTATTGCTATATATAAAAGCTATAGAAGCAAAGTTTTTATCCAAATCCGTCAGAAATACAGACATACCAACAAACAGATTGACATAATTAAAAAAAATCATAGATTAATATTCTGTGGCTGTTTTTTCATTCCCCTAAATTATTTTTTAAATATATTCAATGGACAGTTATACTTTTTTACTGTTTAATTATATATAGTATAGATTATGAGTTAGAAAGGGAAAATCAGAGAGTATTAGAAAGTACGCATACAGTAAAAATATATATGCTGTATTTTTTAGATTTTGGTTAGTATTTAGTATTTGGTCATCAGTAAACTACAGACATGATGCCCCTAGCTCCCACATATTTCCCAATCAACTGTATAATCAACGTTGCGAGTGTTACTAAATACTAAATTGAATCGGAAGTCGTCACTCGATAGCTTCTTTTAATAAATCTGTTATATGACCAGGGGCATACATCTTGTATCCTTTTACTTATTTAAATCCATTGTTAAAAAATGATCACTATCAATCGAAGTTATGAAGTAAAAATCATCTCAATATCGAAATCTCAGTCTGTAGAAGGAATAATGCTTGTTGCTAACAAAAATATTTATTATCTATACTCGTGACCCGGTCGCGGCTTCGCCTGCGTAAACTACACCACTAAACTAATTCATTTATTCGCCCGCCAAGTTCTCACTTAAAATTACTCTTTCTTCTTTTTCACTTAATAGTTTTTTACATTCTTCAAAGTGTAATTCACACACTTGGGAAATTGTAAAACATATTTTTAGAAAACGTATAAAAACTTGAACTTGTACTACACTAAAACACAACTGCATTTAAATCAGTTAAGCCGTTTCTGAGATTAACGTGCACAGACAAACATACATTCTATTACATTGATAAATGTCAAAAATATTTTTAATCTTCCAAGTACAGACAACGATACCTTTTTATTATATTTATAGATATTAATATGTAAAGGAAAATCTTTAAAGGCGTTCTTATGAAAATTAGGCGGGCACAGTACGAAATTATGCACATTTAAAGTATGTACGAAGAAAGAGAGCAGAAAGCCAATACTATTTATAACTGTGAATTAGAACTGAGGAGCTCTCGTTACATTAAATTTAACTAATAATATAAGAAATAAATTGAAATTTTCATATGAGGTGTAATGATAAGAATATATCGTATGAATCGTATCTTTAGTATATTATTATATAACAATGAAAATACTTGAATTTTGAAAAACATATTTAGGAAACGTATTGAATTTTATATATTCAAATATATTTAACGGTAATGGAACGGTGTTTTATTATAGCACATGCTACGGTTTCGGGTTCGAGTCTTCTTGGAAGAATATTTATAATATTTTTTTCTCGGTATTATTAGACAAGTGCGTCATTAAACGATGGTAAAAATAAATATAAAAAGAAACTTTTAAATAACTTGTATAAAATTTAAATGTACATTATATAAGTTTTCATATAGACAAATTATTTAAATAAATTCACAAAATTATGTGTTTGTATATTATATTACTTGAAATGCTATAATTTACACGCATTTAAATTTAAGATACAAGCGATCTTTGGGTCAATAGGTTTTGGGGTTTCGATAAGACGACGAATATACATACAACGAGCTGTCTGATAAAATATATGTATATTCAATATATATATATATATATATCCTGTGAATACGATATTATAAATATTATTTGATTTGTGAAAATTGTGACACATCTGCCTTATAATATTTTTTTTAAAGTAAAAAGTAGGACCAACAGTGACTTGTTGTGTGATACGATTGAAACGAAAAATTCCTTTATTGCAATAAAGAAGAACTGTATCGTTAAAATTGAAACAGAAGTCACTATAATCTCAACCAAACAAAAGTAAAAAAAAAAACATATGGAATAGTAATCATTGTACTATATTCTATATTTAGTTTTATTATATCTGAAGAAATTGTAATAAATAAGAAAAATCCTGAACATAACAGAAGCTGCATAGTAAATTAGTTACATTTAACTCATAACTTTGGACAATTAACGCAATAATAACCGTAGTCAGTGGCCTCTATCCTACACAACTCATGTAGTGACGCACCTCATAAGGTCCTGTAATTACACCACGTACCGTACACTTTCACTTCCGACTACATAATATTTCATATGTGGATTGTGGCTAGTATATTTCTATGATACTAACGACCCGCTCGCGGCTTCACCTGCGTAAACTACACTAATAAACTATAACGTTTTGTCGCCCGCCCGCGTTCTCACTTAAATCACAAAACTTTGCTTAAATGTATAATTTAAATGATTGTAACTGTTTTATATATATACCGATTGAATTGAAATAAACAGTAAATTTTAAGGGAATTTTACCTTAATACAATAGTTATAGAACTATATTTAAATTAGTTAAGCCGTTTCTGAGGTTAGCGTGCACAAACGCACAGACAAACAGGAAAGAAAATTAAAAATCATTGCTTTGGGTTCTATTACATTAATAAATGCCCCTAATAATATATTTTTTCATATATCTTCCATGTACAGACAGCGACAAGTAATTTTTTTATTATATGTATAGAAATAGATAGATTACGCTTAGTTGTTTAAAAATACTAAGGTCCAAGATAGCCGGTACGAAGACACAAAATTATTGGCGTGCCAAGACAATATGGACAGAAAGGAAGAAAATATTTATGAACTTTAAAAGGATTCAGAAGTATTTTGGATAGAATACTCGTTGACAATACCTACAGCCTATGGGTTTTTTCCTGCAAAATAAATATTCCTACACTTGAAAAAGATTTATTATCATGATTTAGTTTTGACAGTGTTATCAGAAGCTTTTAATCACTTCACCACTCTTGTCAAAAATACCTTTGAAAAATATCTCTATATTTAAAAATAGAATCAAACGACTATTGTTTATACAAGGAGATCTACTTAACAAGAATTATTTTTTGTATTATAATTCATAAATGTGTGTAGTAACAATTGTTTATGCATTTGGGACAAATTAAATATTAATTCAGCATTTGAATAACTTAAACAATTATGGAAATGTTGCTATTATATTTAAATATACAATATTATATAGATGAAGAAATAAAGTCATTTAGCGATTAACAAAACAAACAAACTTATAATAAAATCGAAGTCCAATACTTTAGGTAACATAATTAACAAAACAAAAATTGCTTTTGTATGCTTGGGAATCCTATTAAACCTAAAAATTTTTAGATGAAAATTATTTACTAGAATAGCTATTTACTCCTTAAAAATAACCATAAAAAAAGGCAAGGCAGCAATTTAACGCAAAGAAAATATTGCAGATACTATCATTTGAAATCTTACACTTTTCACGCAAATTACATAGCAAGTGGGTGCTTTTTTTCAGTTATTGTAGTCGCAGAGAACGTAGTGTAGACACTCAGTTCTCCACTTTCCGCCGAAACACCAAACATTGCCAGACCCCAGAGCGTAGAATTTAAAATCATTTTCTATTATTTGTATTTATGGAAAGATAGATACATAATCAAGCTAATAAAAATGTGCTAGTCATAATTTTAAACAAAAACATCATAACAAATTAAGCTACATCTCTACAGTATTATCTAACTTAAATTCATGTTTACGTAACTAATTAAAATAACTAATAAGTTACCGAGGCCGTACTTGCAAATGATACAAAAGTATAAATGACGTTATCTTATGAGAAAAAAGTCGACCGAGTTTACAAGGTCGATCGGCAAGGCTGATGTATCTATTGCGAATTGAGTTTCGCAAGCAACTAAAGTGTGAATACAAAGTAACTTCGCGATTTCCAAATATTATCGTCTTATTTGTGTATAAGAAAGTCGAAAGCGTGAGTTTTTATATTTAATATACCGTACCATGAAATCTTATTTTTTATTTTTTACTTAATTGAATGCAGGAATATATAAGAAATTGAGATAATCATACCGTAGAAAAGATATAAACCAAATCTGCCAGTATTTACGAATAATGTACAACTATAATTGAAAAACGTATTTAGAAAACGTATAAAAAATTGAACGCGGCAGGATTCGAAACCGCACCTAGTCGGATAGTAACAATCCACTTCGCACTTTTCTTTCGCATAGCAGGCTAGTTAGAGATAAACTTATGTTTCTCCATTCTCCGCTTAAAGCCCGATAGATTGCGTGTTGAGTGGATGGACCCAACGCCGCGCTTTGCCTTAGGTACCAAAGCGGAGGTATGATAATATTTCTGACTCTGTCCCATTGCGCTATTTACTATATATTTTTAACATTTCAAAATGTTAATCACTCACTTACTGTCTTAAAAAACATATTTAGAAAACGAAAAACATATTCGAACCTGCGCGTGTTGGTTTCCGGTTTCCAAGAGGCGCGGGCTCGAATTCCGCTGCGTTAAAATTTTTATACGCCATCTAAATGTGTTAGGCATTTACTACAATTTATATCAAGACTTAACATTTATAAACTATAATTTTGACCTCAAAATTCAGAATCTAAAGCAAACAGTTTTACAAAGATCATTTGTTTTTAATTGGAATGTATCCATTAACCTTTAAAAAATTGATTGTACTCCCTATTAAAATACAACATCTTACGCAATTACTTTGTTATTTATTGCATGTCTGTGGTATCATTAAAATGTGTTAACAGTTACGTTTATATTCGGTAGCTAGACTAATTACATATATTATAAGTAAAAAATAAAGCCAAGAAATAATAAATGTGAGAATACATATTCAAGCATTTATTTTTTTAGCTGTACGCTTTTTCCCGCATAGCAGGGAAGTCAGAGAGAACATAGTGTCAAGACACTTGTTGTTCTCCACTTTCCGAATCGAATTCGAGACATTGCGTCTTGGGTGGCGGACCTCAACAACTTTTTCTTGTACCAGAGCGAAGAAATTAAATTAATTTAATTATAACCGTTCCTCCAATTGAGCATCGAACCCACAACCAATGGCGTTTGCAGTCAGGCACTGTCCTTACATTAGTGACAAGTAACTCCGTTCTCCACTTTTACGATTGCGTTGAGTAAATTTTTTAATAATTATTGATACTAGTAATAACATATTTAAAAAGGCGACATCATTATAACAATTTACATGTATGTATATATGTATGTACGTATTTATATATATGTATGTATAGTTTCATATTTCTTTATATAAATCTACACATTAATTATGTATTGTATGTTTAATTTGTAATTATAACATCTTCTTTTCGGCCTAAAGTTTGTCTGGAAGAGATGGCTAGTTCTTAGCCATAAAAACGCCTTATACATCCCTTCTTTTTAACGTGTTTTGACCTATTGTTTTTGTCAATTTAATGTGGTGTGCAAATAAAGTAATAATAATAAATGAAACTATTTTAACCGGATTACAGAATTATCATTTATAACTAAGCCATACGAGTGTAGGGTTAGCGGTCACAGCCCTTGGTCCGTTTTCAAGAAGCGCCGGTTCGTATCCCACGACGTTGAAATTTTTATATGTTTTCTAAATTATGTTTTTCGTATACTTAGTTTAAGATTACAACACTTTAAAAACTGTTTCTATACTTGCAGCATATTTTTGATGTGTATCTCAGAAATTGAGTCAAACTTGACAAGTTATATCTTTGACACTACGAGTATGCAAGTTAACTCGAAAACGTTCAAAAATTTTCAAAAAAACCGTAATATTTACTAAATACGTATTAAAATTATATTATAATATAAATAAAATAAACTATTTAGAAAATAACATACAAATCGTTAAAAAACAAAAATGTAATAAAAAGTTAAAACAAACTGGTAGTTCTTTTAAAAAAATCTAACTCTATACAAGATTTCTTCTAATAAAAATGCCTAACAGGCCTAATGCCAGCATCTCACAAGAAAACTCATCGGCTGCTTTTCCGCTTTCTCGCTGGGGAAAGTTCTAATGCGCCGTACTGGATTCACCTCCAAGTCGATGTTTACACAGCCATACTAATCACGCCAAACAAATGTGAAGATGAATATAGATAAATATAATGATTTGCAAGTTTTTTAGCATCTTACGTAAGACTAGTTAGATATTTATGATATGAAATTGTACATTTAACTATGTTTTTTTTATAAAATATTCAAACACTAAAAGAAATGATTTGTTGATATTATATATAATCAAATTATTGTACATTTATTTATATGGATAACCATTTGTGAAAATTTAGTAAGCGTGTAATAAATTATATTTATTTGGTATAAAACTAAATTATTTCTATTCGTTCATTCATCATCCAATTTTTTTTAATATGGGAAAACTTCGCCAAAGCAAATACGGTCAAATGGTAATATTATTATAAGATACCTACTTTGTAATAAAATGTTTTATAACTAAATGTATTTGTTTTTCTTGCGTATAACTTCGTACTACTTTTGTTTCTTTCATTTTTGTAATGGCAGTGAATTGGATACCTTATATTGTATTTTTTCTTTTATATTATTGTATACATATGCATTATATGTCGCAAAATGATAACGTTTACAATAATAGACGTACCTTTTAAGTAAAATTTGTGAAGTAAAATTCATTAGGTGAAATGTAAATTTCTTTTGAGTAATAAACAAATTGCTTGCTTGGATGTAGAATTAGTGCCACCTGCCGACAGATATGCAAACAACTTTTCTAAAGTATTTAAGCTACTTACCGATAGATGGCAGTGAAAATAAAATTGAAACAATTTACACATGAGTTTCAAATTTATAATAATAGATGGCACTACAATGTATAATACCTCCTAAAATGTAGTAATTACTACTAAGGATAATAAATCAATAATTTGTATATTGTGTTTTGAATAACTCATATAAGGCTATATATTTTAATCTCGAAAGTTGTGATCTTTTCTTTTAAACATTAAAAAGACGACTCACCTTCCATTACATACACTATGCTGCCCACATCGCCTTCTTTTATGATGAGGCTGCCGGCGGCATATTCCACTGGATACATGCAGTCTACAATTTCACGTATCTGAGTCATTTCCAAGTTCTTCATGAAGTCGTTGTCTAGGATAGCACTCTTTATAAGTTCCCGGGATCTGAAACGATTACAATATGTTAATTTAAATTCTTATACACTTAAAATTACTAACGTATAAAAGTTTATATTATTTACGATATTATAGAGCCTTGGGACCGCGACATCAAAATCAATCAAATGAAAATATTTTAAAATAAAATCACTCCACAGATAGTATTTCATATTTATACCAATTTCTCACAATTATAACTATTCTTATAGATGATTCATAACCTACCATTTCTTTATGGTATTTGTATCTTAAAATTACTCGGAATTTCTCACTAAAAGTATTATGTTCCTAAATATCAAATAGAATATTTCATATAATTATTTTAAATAAGTTTTATCATCGATTCAACGACTTTATAAATGATAACAAGCCTTGGGAACGAAATGCTTGCTCCAGCCTGTTTCAAAGGTATCATTATCACTCATAAATATGTAATTAATTGATATTATTGATAATTTTGAATATCTTGTTATTTTGAGTTGAGTATCTTCTTATTTTCAATAAACTAATTTGACTTTGACATCAATGTATATAATTAATGCCACGGAAACAGAAGAAAATTAATTACACGGTTATAGGAATATATAACCACGGAAGAAAGAAATAAAAATAGCGTGAAAAATCTTATATATTTTAGGTAAACCAAGTTGCGGGCGACAACTCTATTAAATATCTGCTAAGACATTTTTTGACTATTTCTTTTGTTTTACGTACACAGTGTTGCCCAATTTGGATACACTCACGTGTTGCTATAAGCGACGATCAAGGGTTCGAATTTAAGTACATAGAGAATGCCACAACATTACCGTTAACTTCTTCTGTTTATACTAGTTATAACTTTATAGCTGATCTTAAGGCCAGGCCAGGTCGCTAACAAACGTGCGTTACAATAATAATTTATAAATTTATATAGCTCGTAACGTGCAAAGTTACAGGCAAGGCTGTGTTATTGTAATGGAGTTTAATGACAATAACCTTTATATTACTGTAAATTGATGTCGTAAGTATTATTAAGACTATGCCGTTTAGACAAACATAAACTTACCTAACTATATATATATATATATATATATATATATATATATATATATATATATATATATGTTCTCGCCCGCTTAGCAAGGTATTAGTAAGATGAACTTTAGTGTCCAAAAGGAACTCAGTTCTCTACTTTCCGATTACCAGAATTCAAAGTCGCGTTTTGTCTAAGCTACCAGAATAGAGAAATTTATATAAAAAATATTTTCAATACAATCATTCCCCCGAATGGGAATCGAACACACAGCCAATCGCGTTTACAATAAGACTGTGTTCCACTACACCGCAATAGCCTTCTTATAGGTAACTGTATATGAGACTTGCTAGTTTAAGTCTCGCCTATAAATTTTAAAACAAATATGTCAAAGGTTAAGCATATGTAAACTGCATTTGTAAACATGAATCATTTTGTACCATATTTATATTGCTTTTAATATTTTTCTGTCTCTAGCCAGTCAGTGTGTAATGGAGGGTGACCCCAGAATTAAATATAATATCTAAAGTTTTGGTATCTATTAATAATATTGGATAAATGCCGCTAATATATTTTTTTCCCATATATTTATTATATGTATAGATTTTGTATACCTTTTTATAATACCGATTAAATTTATATTTCACAATTTCAATCTCACTGATGTTGTAAATGTTTAAATAATAACATACTAACTATAGAGTAAAAAAGCAGACAGTTAATAGAACAAATACAAGAACAAACTTATGATTAAATCAAGACAGAAAAATCGTTACAAATTAGTCATTGCGGCAATAAATATCGAACGACCAGTGACAACTCAACGTGCTGCCATAGGCGAGGACAATTGTTTGGCTTATAATTATACCAAACGTAGCATATAGGGTACAGTATGGAACATAAACGAAGGCGCAGCCGACTCGTCGACCTCGCTGGCATACGCAAAAAGAAATTCAATCACGCCGATTGATTGATGACAAACGGCCAGCTTACTACCGACCCAGTAGGTCATAAAGAGACTTAGATAATATGGCAATTTTAATACTGTTTTTTTAATTATTACAATACTAGTGATGATATGTGCAAAGTAGTTGTAATGCTAATTTATAGAAATCTAAAAAATTTATCAGTTGACATTGAATTAGTAAGGTATTGAATGGGTTCAATAAATTGAACTGTTTAGGTAAAATCCAATATTTTTAACATACAAGAAAGTTTTGTTTTTGTCATTTTAAGTCTTCCCAATGGTAAAACTATTAAACTATTAAATTTATTAAATATATAAAACCTTAGAGTTCTCTAATACGATAATATATCATACATACTTTAAAACCAATGTTTTATACGACCAATATTGTAACACCTATTTAACGATATGCAGCTCAGCTTCGTCTACACTACAGTCTACTTACTTGTGTGTTTTGGGTATTTTCAATAATTTCATCTCGTTGTCCTGGGACAGTGAAGACAAAGGTTCTGCTGATATAGCTGTCCTTTTAAGTCTCGGTTCACCAAGAGGCAGTATCCGAGTGTTTTCAACGCCAGGTATCTTTGCACGTTCTTCCTCCAAATCCATTCCATTCCTTTGAATATCTAGCATTTGCCTTGTCAAAGGTTTAACGACCTGTCTATATTTATCGATTTCATTTTTCAAGTATCGAATCGTCGCGTCTTTATCATCGATTTCATTTTCTAGTAAAGCTATTATTTTATCCCTTCTCTTTAATTCTTCTGTTTTCTCAAGTATAAGCCTTTTCATCTCCATATATTTCTTTTCTAATTTATAATAATGATCTATTTTACACTGTGTTGTGTGTGTTTGCGCCATTTTAGGTTACTTTGTTACCACCGCACTAATCACTATTGCTCTTTATTAAATGAAAACTGATTTAATCGTCCAAAATAGCTGGGTATAAAAATTTTCACATTTTGCACGACATGATATTTAATGTAACTGTTTATAGAAGTAGTTATAAATTGCTTTCAACATAATTCTGTTATCAGCTGTATCACCGATAAGGCTAGATATAATATCGTGAAAAGCTTAGTCTCGAAAGGCAAATATATTGGAGATAGTTTTTTTAAGTAACATATGTATGTATAGATTTGTATTAAAATTGAAATACAAAAAAGTATTTTTTTATTAATAAAAATTGTGTAAACAAATGTCTTGTTTCGCATATATTATGAAATATAACGCTAGAAAAAGGTATACGAGACAGACAGTAAATATATGTGGCGTTTAGCACTTATTAGCCAATGATAAATTAAAGAATGGATAATCCAGTTTTAACTTTTCATATGTTTTTTCTAAGCTTCACACTATATCCCTAGCGGGGTAGGTAGGGCATATATTTTAATGACCGCAGCAGTATAAATACTTATTAAATAAAGAAAATTCAAGTTAACTGTTGAAAAACTGTAGAATGTGTTTCTTTGTAATATAAATAAACTGCTTCTTACTAAATGCATATGTATATACAAAAAAAACACATTTTTTACAACTTTTGTCTGTCTGTCTGTCTGTTTGTTCCGGCTTATCTCTGGAACGACCGGACCGATGTTGACGGGACTTTCACTGGCAGATAGCGGATGTAATAAGGAGTACAGTCAGTTCACTTTTTAAATGTGTTTTTTTATAATATCTATAATTGTTTCCTGTATTATCTAAGGATAGTAAAGAAAACCCTTACAATAATGTCATTCCTAATTCCATATACTAAATACTTATGTTATTAAAGGCTATAGATATCCAATGCCGCAATTTCTACATTAAAATGTTAAATTATATCATATTAGAATGTAAGCTTTTGAAATATTATCTTAATCAATACTAAATCATGTGAAAAAATCTGTATGATTTACATTACACAATACGATTGTAAGTGTTGGTGGCTTTAATAAGTATAAGGTCAATTTAGCGCGTGTACATAAAAATAATTACACCTTTCATAGCTAAGCAAAGGCCAGTCAATACAAGATTAATGATTAATTAAATTATTTTCGACACATGTGGTTGAGATTATGAAATTGTGATAATAAATCAGTTCGTTTTACATTAATTAGTCTTAGCCTTGTTTAATATATATTTTATAATGATAATAAGAAATATATATATCCTCATCATCATATTAAGTAATATGGCTATGGCAATGGATACTTTCGACACTTTAGCAGCTTCACGCTTTTTCCCGCATGGCACTTTGTCTTAGGCACTAGAGCGGAGAAATGAAAATATTTTAAATATAATAATTCCCATTGGGAATCGAACCAACAACAGATCACTTTAACGATGGCCTCCTGATATTTACATTTATTTTTTTCAAGTAAAAATTTTTTTCAGGTTACAATTATGGCATATATAAAATATTTCATAAAATAAAACAAAACTAATGCAATTAAACTAAAATGCAATTACGGTCTACACCTTTACGTTGACGTTTTCAGAGTTACTTCATATATTGTAAAGGCATTTTTTTTTCCTTTATTGCATTAAAAATACTTGAGACGATGAAAGTGTTTAGTTCACTAAGTGGACTTATCTTTAGAAGGGATCTTATCCAGTTAAGCTGTGAATGTAGATGAGTGTCGAATAAAGGGACAGAAAAAAACAGAGCAATTCTAAGAAAAGGAGAAAGAAAATTGTTTCCAAAAAACCTATCAATCTATATATATAATAAAAATGTAACTGATCGCTGTCTGTACATGGAAGATATATGAAAAAAATATTATTAGGGACATTTATTAATATAAAAAAAACCCAAAACAATGACTTTTAATTTACTTTTCTGTTTGTCTGTGTATCTGTTTGTTTCTGGAAGCTAATCTCAGAAACAACTTAATCGATTTAAATGCATTTTGCCTATTGTATTCTGGTAAGCTTCCCTTAACATTAATATATTTCATTTCAATCGGTTCATAAACAAAAAAGTTACAACCATTTAAATTATAAATTAAGGCAATCTTTGTGATTTAAGTGAGAAAGTGGGCGGCGAAAAGTAAATAAAAGTCATGTACTTTACGCAGGCGAAGCCGCGAACAGGTCGCTAGTGTTAGTATACATTTTTTAGGGTTGTCAGAGAGGAGAACCTAGTTTCAAGACACTCCGATCTCCACTTTTCGCCTGATTTTAAGACATTGCGTGTTGGGTGACGGAACTCAACGCCGCGTAAGTAAGAAAAATAAGTTTTGTTTTCAAATATAAGTAATTGTATATATTGAAACGTTTCAATAACATTTAATACTTCCATGAATTTAATTAAGGTAATCGCTGTTAATTGTAGCTTTTTGCTCAAGTATCAATTATTTTAATTATTTGTATGCATATCTTTTAACGGCTTAGTGGAATTATAGCGAGAAATTCTATAAACAAGCATAAAAGATGATAAACGAAGTATAGACGATTGAATTATACCAAAATTAACTAACTAATATATTTTTTTTGAAAATCTGTATAACTTTAAATATCTCATCATATGAACATTATCACGAGTATGTATATATAAAAACATATAGCATTTTCAGAATAAAAATGACACAATTAAAAAAATTACAGAAATCAACTATATATAATATTCAAATTTGCTTTTTAGAGGGAATAAAAATTTTGAGTTACGCCACTTTTGTTGTAATGGGCATGAACGATATAGGAAACAAGTAAACAAAAGTAGCGTATGTAGTAGCAGTATTATGTTCAAATTTGAGTGGAACTTTTTTTTACATTTCTTCAGCGCAATTGTCACCAAGCACTTTATCCTACGATATACAAAGGAGTTGCATATGACGTTTTCTTGTGAGTTAAATATGTGTTTATAAGTATTAATATATTATTTATTAAAATTCTTAAACCCAGTGGATTAATTAAAATATATTAATTAATCATTTAATATATTATTTAGTTAAATTATTAAGCCAAACAAGCTACCATACATTTTTTTTAACATTTTTTAAAGTGTTATACACTAAGAAATTAAGGAAGAAGACATATTCAGAGAAGCGTATAAAAATTTGGAACGCAGCGGGATTTGAACCCGCGCCTCTTGGCTCCGTTCAAGAACCGCTCTTGAACGCTTTTCAAGAAGGCGCTGAGCTAAGACCGCCATTGAAATTTTTCTTTCGGTCATATATGTCTTTTTTAACTACCATACTGTACGCACGAGAAACATCACGGAAACAACTTTTGACACTTTTATTTAATCTAATTCAACTAGTTATTTATAGATCTTATTACTTAACTTGTCGATACGGAGATAAGATAATATAAATAGGATTATGGTTTATCGGTTTGCCAATCACCAGCCTACTAACATATTTATAATGTGTAATAATAGGGAAAATTACATATTTATATACGACCTTCATAATGTTTTTTTTTGTTCAAAAATAATCTTTAATATAAAATAATGTAATATAAGAAACTGTATTGGCCAGAAATTTAATATCTGTCTACGAATATCAATTCGATACTAACTTGGGGGGGGCCAAATATATTAAAAATTATAATCACATACCGGTTTTTGGTAAAACGCAAAGTCCTTAATTCCGATGAAAAACGGAGAACAGAGTGTCTTATTTTGAAATGAAACTATTTTGAACCGGATAATCGAACTTGCTAGAGTGTCTTAGCATGACATAGTGTCAAGAACCTAAAATCCAGACAAAGCAGGTATTGAGAACAGTGTGATTTAAAAAAAAATATTATTAATAATAAAAGACTACAGTATTATATGCATTACGATATATACTATAAATTATAATATAGTGCAATATACAAAGCCTGCCTAATCGAAGATACAAAATAGAACATGTTTTCTCGCTAAGCAATTAATACAAAAAACGCAGCAGCTATTTATTACCACTGCTACTGTGTTAATTCAACCTCTATGTATACCGTGTCCGACATAAACTATATATATATTGGGATATACGTTTATGTGCATATGTATCAAGAGAATTATAGTTGATTTCACCAGAAGAATTTACTTAGTTTAGTTACTATGAATTCACCATGTAAGTGGCGGACCTATCGCGTTAAGGAGAGGAGCTCAGGGCGTCTGGGACTACGACTCAAATGTAGGCATAAGGGGCCCCTTAAAATGCACACCTTTGCACACCTATGTATTTAAGTTAACATAAAAAAAGAATAGAAATAAACAATGTATACCTTACACTTATATTATATTTAATGATATTTTATTCAACAATCCAAATTTTGTTATTTTAAAATATTGGTTGAATGTTAAATAACGGAAAAGATTCTGAGATATAACGCGCCTAATATTTCTTTTTAGCTTCACGCCTACGCTGGTCAGATAGAACCTAATTGAAAAAATAAGACACTCCGCTATCCGCTTTCCGCCCGAGGGCATTGTGGTATTGTTCAGTGGCGGTGACCTCGGTGTCGCACTTTGTGATTTTCCGCCGCGCTTTGTCATATTTCTAACTAGCGTGGAACTAATTTTCAAGTATATTTAACATATAAAAGCATGTCCCTAAATAAGGTTTGTACCTACTACAGCAGAAAGAAATAGTACAAATAACCTTAAAAGAATAAAGCGATTTTAAGATATTTTATATAAAAATGATACGACAATTTCGATGTAGTTACTAAATATTAATGATAAAAAAACCTGTACTGCTTTGAATAAAAACTGAATCTATATATAGAAGAAATGATCAATCATATGAAGAGTTCGAGGCGAAGTTTTTTTTAGAAATAATCTGAAAAAGAATGAAAAATTTCTACAGTAGAGAAATAAAACGGACGCAAAACCAACTATTATACATAGTTAAAATTTATTCAATCATATAGTCTGTTCCCATAAAATCACGGTCAAAACAAACACGATTTGCAAACCACGTGTTCTTTAGCGAGCTTTGTTTTACATACGACATCTAGTTAACCGGCTTTAATCTGAAAGGTAGATAATCTTCTTTGTGTATGACGTCACGAAATGTGTTAAGCCCGTTAGGTGGACAGTTTAATTTTTATGGTATACGTGTTATCACTATGGCGAAATACCATTAGGGATACTTACGTAAGCCGCAATTGTGTATATTGATTTACATACAATTCTTTAGAAAATTAAGCGGGAATGTCATTACTTATAAGATGTTGGCAATTTTCTATTACAAGTACATATATAAACAATTCTCGTTCATAAGTGTTTTATTTAATATTTCTGCCCAGAAGTGTCTAGTAATTTTTTTTTTTTTCATAAAACGTAAAGTATAATGCCATAGTAACGCAGCGGGACAGCGTCTGACTGTACTAGTGATTGGTTGTGGGTTCGATTCTCACTCGAAGGAATAATTATAATTTAATTATTTTCTGGTGAACATGACAAATAGGGGAGTTCAGTTTCGCTATTCGCAATGTCTCGAATTAGGGAGAAAGCGGATTTTCTTAATACTAGGTTCTTCTTCTAACCTTGCTATGCGAGAAAAAGTGTGAAGCTGGAAAATAAAGTAAAGTATTTTAAAATTAAACTATTTTAACCGGATTAGTACCGATTCACCTGAGTCCAACTGTGACCACTACCGCAAAATGTTCGATACGTCGGGATTTCTTAAAAGTATTTTCGAATACTAATAATATACACGATTACTTCAGCTTAAAACAATTGCGAAAACCAAAGATCTATTAAGAAAAGTATTTTTTAATAAGAAAAGTATTCTTTATAGCTAATAATTTTCATTTAAATTATATTTAGAACAATTTAATTAATGAGTTGTTATTTTTTGGTCAATAAATGATCCTCTTTTTTCATATATTTAGGAAAAACTAACGCACTCACTACTCCGCTATTCATAAAGCGTGAAACTTACGAACTAAGTAAAGCTGCGCCTTGCCCAAAAGGACATATATATAATATAAATACTGAAATATGTATAATAAAAATACTTTAATATTAAATATTAAATTTGAATTTACAACCAGCGCACAGATAAATACAGCCCAACGCCTCAATGGCATTATTTTACGATATCTATATAGGTTATTTATTCACGCTATTCCGTGAATAAATATTTGGATCAAATACATTGCTTTAATGTAGACTTTCTTTTTGTATCTCAAAAATATCGGGGAAAACTGATCGAAAATGTGATCGAGAACAGATTTGTTTACATTTTTGCTAAACTAAACGTGCAACTTAGCATCTCAGAAATCGTCTGAATTAATGTACAATATACATGATTGTTTGTATTTTGCCATGTGTAAAAACATTTGCGCAAATATTTGTGTAAAAAATTAGACAGAGGATTTTAAAGGAGATTTTTTTTCGGTTATGAGGTCATATGAATAGTTTTGTTATAAAATTGCTTAAACAGTGTCTATTGCTGGAAAGTTTTATAATATTGGGGAATCTAGCAAATATATTTAAGGTTCTTAGCGTAAGCTGAATTCAAAAACGAATTTACATTATTTAGTAAATGTCACGTGACAGACACGGTAGTTGTAACTTAAAGTATTTAAAAAAATATAAATTTGTATTCATAGTATATCCTGTGCTAGCTGGCTTAGTCCCAGCCTAGAAAAACTGTCAAGTAGGTGGGAAGTAAGATGTAAAAAGAAGTATAGATAGATTCAGATTTCTATTTCTATGCGTGCCTCGTTGAGATGAGAAAGATATGAATATAAACATAAAGGCATATAATTTTATTTATTTTTTAGTCGATTTGTACAATTCAATTAATTTAAATTCAATGGGAAAAAAATAATAATTAAAAGTCTTAGTCGCACAATCTTATTAATAAGTACGAAAAAGACTATAAAATTTGGTTGTTTAGTAGATATAAAGTAATATTTTTTATTAGTTTATTTTATTAGTCAGCCAAAGATATAAAAAAAAACATATTTCAATAAATTATAATTGTTTCTTTATTAAGTGAAAATTCCATTTGGCGTTTAACTGAAACATCAATTGGAATTTTTAAACCGATCACGATATCAATATTAGGTCATGTTTTATACATACTCGTAGTAGAAGAGGGCGAACGCTAATGTATGCGTTGAAGATATTGTATTTAAATTCAATATAAAAAATTGGGGCACTTGCAGTACAACACGAATAATTACATTAAATAATATGCATATAAGTATAGTATTATCAATCGCTGGTAATTTAATTTTTGTTATTTTTACAGCACTTTTACTATGGCTCCCTCAAGCCTGAAGCTCAGATGAGATTCGATTCTCATCTGAGCTTCAGGCTTGAGGGAACTTAGTGTCAAGACACTCCGTTCTCCACTTTTCATCCGAAATCGAGACATTTTGTGTTGGGTGATCGAAGTCTACGTCACGCTTTGTCGTACTAGACCGGAGAAATGTAATTTAAATATAAACATTACTCCAAGTGTTATAGTTAAGTGTGTGAATTTTTAAAATATTTAAACTTTATAAAGAGCATTCTCTCTTGTCAAATTATTATTCTTAGAAATAATTTTTTGGGTTGCGGAAATTTGCAAATATGTTTCCTTCACAGAGGCTAACAACAAAATTATATTGCAAAAAGCGTGTAAAACTTATGTACTATACACGGTAGTATCAATAGGTATATTGATATTAAAATTTAATAAAACATTCTGTCTGATCGGCGCAGAATATTTTTGAAATATTAATTAAGGGAAAATTGACAATTAACACCTCAGCTGGCTGTCAATTCTTGAAGTTCCTACGAATTCTACATATACTTATTTGGAAAACGTATAAAAATTTGAACGCAGCGGGATTTGAACCCGCGCCTCTGAAAGCGCTCTGACCGCTAAGCCATGTGTTCTACATGCAGCTACGTTGAAATTCTTATACGCTTATTACAACTTATATTTGTTGTTAGCATCTCTGTAGAGAGATGCTAACAACAATATACGTTTTATACCTATATCTTTTTCAATTTCCTTAGTGTGGGAATAACACTTTAAAAAATGTTAACATAATTATCTACATATACTAATTATTTTATCTGACAGAACCGTTTTAAACGTTAAAGATGATATAATTAACTTTTTTCCCTACATCATATTTCACTTAGTTTTAAACAAAGAAAAAGTTATATACCTGCGATATCATAAGAAAACAATACTTGTTAATTTGATTCAGAAATGCCAATAGGCGTCTGTCTTGTACTGTAAATTCTTCGAACCTTGACACAGATGGATCTACGAAAAAATACATTTGTCGTGACAACTGAGGGAAAGGTTGATGTCACTGAAATGAAAAATAGCCTGGCGACTTAACGACTTTATTTTCGTTACATTTAAAACGGTTCTCTGAAATATACAAACATTTGGAACTGACAATTGGTTTTAGTGTTGCTATTTATATAGCAGGCCATAGTGGCGCAGTGGGACGTCTAACTTCAAACGCGATTGGTTCTAGGTTCGATCCCCGTTCGGAGAAATTATTGCACTTAAATAATTTTCATATCTTTGTTTTGCTGCAAGGCAAACCGCGGTGTTGAGTTCCGCCACTCAACACGCAATGTCTCGAAGTAGGGGCGGAAAGTGGAGAACGGAGAACGAGACCCTGCTATGCGGGAAAAAGCATGAAGCCACTTTTATTTATATAATATACGTGTGAATTTACTAAACACTTATATTTTCCTAAACACTTACATAAATATAGATTAAAGGCAATAAAGATTTAGCCCATTTTTAATAATGAAACTAAATATTTGAACTAGATTAACATTGTGGATATTTTGGTATTCGAGCATATGTTTAAGGTTAACCCGGAGTTTCGAACGCTTTACAGTACTTACAGGTACATTGAGTCTGCGACTGTCTAGTTTCATTTAAAAATGTGTAAAAGTCAATGATCATATTAATTGCAATCCCTCCTTTATCACATTTACATATAATAAATTTTATTGTTTATTGAACGAAATAAAAAAAATAACGTCAGATGTTGTAAATTAATTAATTATGGATATTGTAGTGTTTTCCATTGTATAATATTTACTATGGTGCAATTTTTTATAATTACTCTCATCTAATTAAATGTACGCAAGCAAATTGATACAATCATACAAAGATATCCAAGTTTAAAGACTTTATTAGGTTTTTTTATTATACATTTATGAGGGAGTGAAGAGGTATTTTACTAGTAACGCCGTTAGTAGTAGTACTAGTAGTAGTAAATATATAAAAGATTTTACTTTTAAAAATATTTATCCAAAGCTATGACAAAAGCGATTTTTGGTAATATCGACATAATAAGTGAGTACATATGAACACATTTTTGACCTAAACATTCGAAATCTGTTAGTTGTAGCCTATCTAGTTCAATAAAGTGCATAAAGTTTTTCTTAATTTTCGCGACTTTTACATATTTTTCGATTTCGATTCTTATGTGTATATTTTAGTATTCGCAAATACATTTTAGAAAAACTGACGTTCCGAATATCTTACAGTACTGTAGTCTAGTAATAGTTTTTTTTTTAAACTATTAAAACACAGTTATTACACGATAACGTGATAGCATGATGTTGAAAAGAGAAAGATAAAGACAACAGAATTTCTCTTGAGAAACGCTATGTGATCGACTTTATTTAGATACGCCTTAAAGAAACATCAAACGTCAGTTCTGTGTCAGGGTCAGTCATACTACATATTTATTTCTCGTAAACACTTAAAAGGACTTTATTATGTGTAATACCAAATAAATTTAACTTAGGAACACGACATTCCCTTAGCAAATATGATTATATGAAAGAAAAATGTGTATTTTCAAAATAACTATAAAAAATTAATTTACCTGTTTTATGTATTCCCTTGTACCAGCTAGACTAAAAGATATAACATGAAAACTGAAAATTGTTTTTAAGTAACGACCGACGCAGGTACGTGCACCTCTGAATGTCACTTAACAAGGTCTGTACGCTATCTCAAGCCAGTTAAGCAATAAATTCAAAGGAAAATACAAAAATTAACAAACTTAAAGATACACAAAAATTTAAAGGTTATGACATCGATTAACGATATATAAAGCAAATATATAGATTATTGTATAGGAACGGACGTCCGGAAACTAGAGCCAATGTCAAAGCCGATCTTATCGGAAGTTGACGATGCGTGTCGGATAAATCTGTACTTACAATTCTTCGAGTAAGCCAAGCTGGGATGTAAACTTGACCAAACATGCATTCTATTTATACCACTTGAATTCCAGACTATATTTGGTAGTGAATTGATAACTGTTAAGGAAAAATGTGATACACATATTTAAATTGCTAAACGAAATTGAATGTAATTCTAACACGCGATGAAGTCGTAGTTCTTAAATGCAACCATAAAAGGTAGCTTTAAGCCTGGACTCAATAGAATATTCTTTAATCTGATTAATTCAGTCTTTAGTTGGCGGCTTAGGGCGGCGGGTGGTTATACCATTAAAAACTAGCCAAAGCAAATGTAATAGATATATATATACATATATTTAAGAAGCCATTGTGGCGCCGTGGGTCAGCATCTGGCTGTAAACTTGATTGGTTGTGGGTTCAATCCGCACTCGAAGGAATAATTAGATGTAAATTATTTTAATTTCTCTGCTCTGGTAATATCAGCCAGATGAGCTCTGGTCCAGATATCGGGCGGAAAGCGGTAAACGGAGTGCCTTGCGACTAGGTTATTTTTGACTACCCTGCTGTGAGGGAAAAAGTATGAAGCTGCTTTACATAAAGATACATACGTAGTGTATTCAAAAGTGGAAAATTTATAACTTTTTTATGTAATATCTTTGACTATATGATATCATAATTATAGCAACATATGATTAGTTTTTATATGAATAATCATAAACTATGATCATTTAACATATAAGTTTGTATAACTTATATGTTAATCTCAAGTATCTATGATTTCTAAAAATAAATATAAGTGGAAGGATATGTTTTTATTACAACGCAATCATAACAGCTTTTTTGCGTTAATAATTCACCGTTTTTTGTCATAGATTATTAAATCGGTTTTTGTGATGCCTAAGAGTCTACTCAAAAATAGAGAAGTTTGGTTTTTTGTGTACTTTTTATACTATAAATTGCATTACACATATCTTTATTAATAAAATAGAACGTTGTTATATTAAGAAAAAATCACATCACATTATTGCCAATGTTATCTATAGAAAATAGCGGTTTAGTATTTTTTTTTTATTCTACAATGAGAAAAGATGATATTGCAAAAAATAAATATAATACAGTAATTTTTGCCACGCTCAAATAAAATATATTTTTATATATTTATTTTAAATCTATACGTTTACAGATAGGTACAGATAGGTACAACAATTAACGGTGACAGCTTCAACAGAATTATCAAAAAAAGGAACCATGTAAACTCAAATCAACAAAAATACCACTTCAAACAATTCAGAAGAAAAGTATGGAAACTTTTTTAAACATATATTCACACGGGCCGGTTAAAAAGAAAAAAAAACTTATAACACGCGTTTAACGTTATGTCAGTTCGGGCGTCGCGGTTTGACTAGCTCGCGTTCAGGTCATGACGAATCAGTCTGTATGTGTATAAGCTTATTATGGTTCTTAAATTAATTCATATGGTGTCTAATGAACTCGTTGGACAGACGGGTGTAATTGAAGAACGTGCTTCAATTATTTTTCGAGAAAGATCTAGAAGAAAAATCACTTTAAATCAATATAAACTAAAAATCTGACAGGTGTTATCAAATTTTTTTTTAAATTTTGTTATAGGCAAATGATTAATAATATCTATTTTCATTACAATGTATTGTATAGAGATATAGGAGTAGAATTTGAAACGTACATTTTTTTATAAATAAACGTATAGACGACTTAATACTTATTTATGACTCATTACATTACGAGTAAGGACTCGAACCTCTGCTGCTCGGAAACTGTCCAAGTGCTCTAACTGCTAATCCATACTTACATATCGAACGTCGAATCAAAGTCGAAATTCTTATTTTTGTTTAGATTTTTATACGTTTTATAAAAATGTCTTTCATATCCTAATAGTGACAATAACTTTTAAAAAATATAAAAAAAAATAAAACTCGTATTAATAATATAAAAACGTAATATAATATAAACGTAACGCATTTAAAACCTAATCTACCTTAATTTTATTACTAGTGTTTACACTCAGAAATTTTCGCTGGTTATTTTCGAACGAAGGTTAAATGTTTCTTGATACTGTCAGTGAAAGTTATATTCTTTTATCAAAATCTGTCGTCGTACAGCGCGGATAACATACTTACATATTAATTACAGTTATTTAATAAAAATAAAAAAAATGTTTTGGTTATAAAAAGCTAAAAATAAGGTTCTTTCTAAATATTTTGCAAATTACGATTTAACTTATTTTACCACAATTAGCATGAACTGCCGTAGCATTGGGATCTATATCTACTCGGAGTGGTTGTAGGTTTGAATCTGAGTCAGATGATTATCTATACAAATAAATAAAATTGGAGAGACTGTTTGTAATATTAAAATAACCGATAAAATTTTTAGTAAATATATATGTATACACGGTACATATACCAAAATACCATTTTTACCAATGTTGTCTGTCTGTTTGTTAGGGTTTGCCGTAACAAACAGACAGACTGGACCAATTTTGACGAGACTTTAACTGGCTAATAGCTGATGTAATAAGGTGTAACTTGTAACTAACATACGTGGAATATTTATTTTACCGTTCCACGTGGAAAAAGTCGCGAGCACAGCTAGTTTATAAATTTTTTTTCAAGAAAAAAAATGTATACCAAACCCTTACAATACATTTAATCAATTAAGCTATGTAAAACACAAGATGTGCTCTTTAATAAATGTCCAAAGGAAATCAATAGCTGGGAAAATTTGTTGAATCTCATATTTAAGTCATAGATTATATGACAGTTAAATATTTAAACGGTTTTGTCTGTTTTTATTTTATGGCTTGTAGGCGTGCCAGTAGAGCATAATTTACTTCGCCTATGTCACGTAGAATGGAGAAGACATGATGAAGACTAATTAGTTGTTTAGCGGTTAATGAGAATGCTAGAAAAAAGTACCGATATTGAAATATTAATGAACGATATCATACTTACATCAAAAGTTACTTAATTTAAAACGTTGCTTAAAAGTTATAATATTTGTTTATGTATAGTAAACTTATATTTTCTTTTTTTTACCTTAAACATTATAGAAGCAGTAATATTTTATATATAACTAAATATCTCCATTGTTAATTGTTTTTTTAATAAATTATTTACTTATAGCGTCTGGCCCGTAAACGATGGTCGTGAGTTCGATCTCCACTACACGGAATAATTATTTAAATTATTTTCTGCTCTGCACTGATAAGATAAAGCGCGGCGTTCAATTCCACCACTCAAGAGCAAGTGCAAGGGCAAAAAATTTATACTATATTCTCGTATATTAGTTGCCTTGGATACGTTTAATATATATTAATTTAAAACTATAAATTAAGGTACGTTGAAATATTTTTACTACCAACCTTAAACCAAAAATTACTAGGTTAGTAACAAGACACTTCGTCCTCTATAAAAGAAATCAAAACAACATTTTATGAATAAATTGATTACACTTAACAAAAATTTTAATGACACGCAATAAATATAAAAATAAATCAAATACAATTTACATAATAAATACATGCTGACTTCGAAAGTTATAATAATTTAAGCATTATTGATTTTTGAATCCCGACATTACCCATTAATGTTCGACCTCGCCTGATGCTATTTCAGCCACGGGCGACGAATAGCCTTGAAGCTGTTTGCCATAACCTAGCTACCTGGAACTAAAACCGCCCGGAGATACGTGTTGCCAATATTTCAGAAGCATTTCCTTTAACAAAATTTACAATATTTTTTTACCTTTTACTTTACTTGAATTTGGACGTTAGGTATAGACAATATCTTCAAGACTTTCTTTATTTATTTATTTTGCAGCTTCATGTTTTGTCAGAAACAACTTATTGCAAGATATTTTTAACTTTTTTCAAAGTGCTATTTAGACACTTAAAAAGTTGAAAAATATTTTCATAAATATTAAAATTTTAAAAAGCAGTATAGAATTTTTCCACTTTTCGCCATAAATCGAGACATTGTGTGTTAAGTGGCGGAACTCATCCGTATAACAAGTACCAGAGCGTAGTAATGACTTGAATTTTGAATTTGAATTGAACGATTACAGTCAGATGTCGCACTGCGCCACGAAGGACTCACTCAGGACTCGGACTTTCCTTATATAGATTTTTATTTGTAAGTATTGAGATTGATACAACTATTTTTTTTAACATTTTTTAAAGTGTTAACCGCACACTTAGGAAATTGAAAAAGACATATTTAGAAAACGTAGCGTAGAGCGCGTGAACGGTTTTCAAGAGGCGCGGGTTCAAATCCCGCTGCGTTAAAATTTTTATACGTTTTCTAAATATGCCTTTTTTTAGATATACCTGTCGCAATAAAATGATTGCACTGAGGAGAGTAGTAGTTAAGTTTATTATCATACCATCATCAATAATACCTTACTTAAACTTATTGCCTAATAACAAAACAATTATAATAAAATTGAAATTATTTTGATTATAATACAGTATAAAGAACTCAAAATATTTAAAATATTTTTGTTTGTTTCAAGTAAATTAAGTAACTTTTGCTTCATTCTCGGATTTTGCACTTGTTTAAACAAATGTTTTAAAAATGAATTTAATATTCTTTATTCAATATCAATCATAACGTTTTAAATTTCCTTACATAAGCTTTTTATAACAGTTTAAAAACATATGAATGAAAGCCAAAATAAATCACGAGTAATATAAATGTTTGTCGAAGCGGAATCGAATATAATGTTAGGCGCTTATGGAAGTACATTTTACACAACTTACTTTGAATTTGATACATTACATCTGCATAGATTGATTTACGTATAAATGCCACATGGTTTTTAGTGAAATTAAAGTCAAGGAGTTATTTTTTAATTAGTTTGTATATATATACGTATTACATTCGGGCACACTGTTATGCATTTTTCACAGTGACTGGTAGACAGGCACATCGGGTACCGGAGCGCAACACCGTATCTAGTCAAAATAAAATTCAATGTATGTTTTTTTTTTATGTGAATGTTGCTTAAAGTCACAATCAAGATCAAAACCATTACGTGTACAGGCAGACATTTCCTAGCTGCGCTTCCAAGGCGACTATATGTATATACAAATCATAAACATCAGTATAATGAAGCTTTAGTTAAATTCTATTGATCTAGTAAGTAAATAAAAACAAAAAGTTTGTAAGAAAATAATGTTATGAAGACAAAAATGTTATACTTCTAAAAAAAAAATAGGTATTAAATCGGTAAAATTAGCTATTATTATTTGATAAAAAATTCAATTTATACTACATTTACTACACATGTCTTTCTTTGCTTAAAATTTTTAATATTAATATTGTTTATATACAAGCATTAATAGTATAGCGCCATCTATCATGTATTCCATGAACTCTCAAGATACTCGTATATAAATAACTCGCTACTTGACACTAGACGGCGCTACTACGATTTTTCCTGATTACAATTAAATAACCAAAAATGTTTATTTTAAGGAAAATTATGTATATACCTACCTACGTATAATTTTTATTAAATATATATTTTTTAAACTAACTACTTTAATAGTTTGAAAAATCATTTAAATATTATAATATAACTAATAATTTTTATAACCAATAGCCATCAAAAGTGGTCAGAATCTACAACAAAGCGTCGAGATAGGTCAAATTGATTGCGTGTGATTGTTGACGAAGTGAACATGCGAGTATGCGGCTCGTTGGCGGACTAAAAATAGGACACCTACTCAAATGAAACCGTTTGTCGTCTTTATAATAACGTCCTTTTATTGTTCGTTCAGTTAGTGCTAGGAATTTATGTGAATAAAGTTTTACATTGATGAGATAATAACTAGCATACCTAGTAATCGATTTTACAAATAGAAATAACATTTTTAAGTTTTATACAAAAAATTCAAGCATAACTGAATTTGAATCCACCGTCTTAGAATTAAGTGTTCTAGCTAAATCAAACTCAAAATATTCTTTATTCAAATAGGCTATTACAAGCACTTTCGTCATCAGTTAACATAAAATGTCAGTATTGTCAGTCCTAGCGGCAGCTACCACCGGCTCGCAAGGCAGTTCTGCTGAGAAGAGCCGGCGAGAAACTCAGTTGCTCTTTTCAAGTATAGTTTTACAATAAGTAGCTCCCCGAGTGAGCATCAACAGCATTTAATTCCACACATTAACATCAGAATAGTATTCCTGGACCGAATAATATACTTTCCTCGATAATATATTTTTTAATCTGAATACTAAATTGTTCAAGCTATATATTCGCGTCAAGCTTAATAGGTACAGCTAAGTTTAAGATAGCGATACTACAGTAGGGCATTAAAATATTAAACTGCCTTAGTCCACATCCACTGCTCCAACAATCCACAATCATTGGTGAATCGTCACTGTTTTATTCCAGACCACCAGGATACAATACTATCGGGGTTATATTTTAGAGAGACAGATATTGATAAGCCACATCTGGTATTAAAGGCAAATATATAAAGTAGACAATGTGTATAGAGTACCGGAACTGAACGCCGCGCTTTGTATTACAAGAGCGGAGAATTCAAGCTTTTACAGTCAGATCCTGTCATATCTAGTCACGGTGATAGGTTAATTTTATTGATTCACGTTATTTTGAGCTTGAACTACTAAAATTTATATCATAAGTATAATTATTATTATTAGTTTGAACCTTAATATGTAAAATCCTGTATGTTCTTTTTTTTGGGTACACCTCATTTAATAATCCCGCCGGCTATTCACCTATATGCAGCACACAGCTGCAGGCAGTACCTTCAGCTATGCGTTGTCTGTCATTCATTTAGTAACGGAAAAGTATTTTTTGATAAACTAGCTGTGCCCGTGACTTCGAATGCGTGAAATCTATGGTGTAGCGGTTATTTTAATATTACAAACAGATTCTCCAATTGTATTTATTTAATAGATATCTATAATTTATATAGGAAAAAAGAACTAAACGTCCGTTACAATTTTCTGATCATTTACAGATGAGACAGAAGTTGGTTAGTGAACTATAGAATAACATATTTTTAGAGATCGTATAATTTTTTTAACCCGCGCCTCTTGGATCCGTTGAAATATCGCTGCGTTCAAATTTGTATAATTTTTTTAAAAAATATGTAATAAACTGCCTAAGTGTGTAAATAACACTTTAAAAAAATATTAAAAATAAACTACAGATTGTTTGTTAAAGATAACCATCTAAAGTACAAATAATCATTTCAAATACACAGTGATAATTACAATCAAATACTTATTGACAAATAATGTCTCGTATACTTCCGTTGATTATAATCGAAATGTAGTAATTCGCACGATTATTGTCAAGCCTACTTTAAGAATATGAAGGTGTTGTATGAAAATATATTTAGTCGAGAAATCCCCACTAGTTGAATGGATGTATATAATGGAGGCACGTGTTCGAACTCCGCTGCGTAAAATATTTTCATCAAAAACATCCTGCCGAGTAGTTCTGAGCGTTGTCTGTCACGCTGTAAGCATATGTTATATGTGTATAGTTTTAAGCTTCAAGAGAACCTAGAGTCAAGAGTTAAGGGTCTTTCTCCACTTCTCCACTTTCTAACCAAAATCGAGACAATGCGTGTTGAATAACGGAACTCGACGCCACTTTCAAACTCTTTTCACTTCATTTAACCCTAATGGCGATAAATATTGTGAAATAAGTGAATTATATATTGCGTTACAGAACGAGCAGTGAAGCATAAAAATATTCTAATTTATTCAGCTGATTTCACATTATTTAATGTATTTTCCTTAATTATAGACATTATTATAATAAGATATATTTTTTGCCTATAAATATAATTTTAACTAAAATTATTACAACATACATACATTTGGTAGTCGACGACTACGCACTTGGAAGCATCACTAACGTTGTTCTGTCCGAATATTCTTTTTAATTTATAATTGAAAAGATTTATTAACAATTATTTCTTGTAACAATAATAATGATCAAATACAAAAAAAATATCCTATTAACTTAAAAACACATTTTTAGAAAACGTTAAAAAATAGAACCCAGCGGGATTCGGGCCCGCGCCACTTGGAAACCGTCCAAGCGCTTTGACCGCTAAGCCATGCGTTCTACATCCAGCTGCGTCGAAATTCTTATACGCTTTGTTGTTAGCATCTCTGTAAAGAGACTTTTATAAATTTCTGCTACCCAATGATTATTCTACGAACAATCTTTTGGCAAGAGGGAATGCTATTTTTCTAGAAATATGTTTTTCAATTTCCTAAGTGTGTGATTAACACTTTAAAATTGTTTTTAAATATCCAACACAGATTAAGTTCTTATTCGAACTTATCTAAATAACATTATAATCGCTCGGCTTGTTTCAAACCAAATATCAATCACTTCTAAGATGTAGTTCCAAACAAGGCGAGTAACTTGAACGTGACGGCATCACCACTAGCATACAATTAAGTCCTCTATTAAATTAATAATAAAGGCGTATATTCTATACGCAGTAAATAAAATTGAAAGCTGTACTGGACTAACAGGCCACACACGTCTGATTTGAGAAAAGATAAGATACTCTAAATATTCTGTAAGTGTATGTTGGATCACGCTTTTATACATAAACATATGCATTCTATTCATAAACATCATATAAATCCATCGTGGCGCAGTGGTGTATTTATATTTCACCTAGGGCGATGGTTGTTAGTTCGATCCACACCCAGGGTAATGATCAAATGTCGTGAAGCAAGAAGCACCTTTGCTACCCTCAACAATCGAGCGCCCAGTGAAATATAATTCCATTGCTGACTTTCAATCACAACCACGTTGTCTTACAGGGCGGAAACACTAGAAAACATTTTAAATATAATATGCTCCCGAACGTTAATCAACTACATTCAACATTTGAAACAAAAATGAACGAACAAATTAGTTTAAAAAAACACTATAAGCAACAAGCTGGTAATTTTCTCGTCATCCAGGTAATTCTGGCAAGGATATCCAGATTCAAGCCAGAAAAATAATTGTAATCGATTGCGGACACGTGTTCCTTTTTAAAGCAAAATCGAACGGCAAATGGTCACTAAATACAAGATTTTCTTACTTTCAATAATATAATAAATACAATTTTTAACCTCACGCTTTTCCCGCATAATTCCCGCATAAGCTGCCCGAGATAATTTAGTATGAAGACCCGAATCTCAATCCGGCCAAGTTCCAGAATCCGGAAAATTCCAGAATACATGAACAATAGAATTTAAAAAATGATATTATTTGATTTAATTTTAAAAATTGTATTTACTTTCATATATGCGTCTTAACACGTCACAGCTACAAAATAATTGTCTTACGAGATGTAAAAGGGGTCAAGCGAGCTTTTCACGAAGCTTTATTTAGTATGCATTGCCAAATAAACTATATAGCTCTCAATGAAATGCATTATAATTTTTGTGTGAATTATAATTTTGTATGTGAAAAAGTTTTGTTCAAACAGCAGTTCTGTTATCAAGTATTTGAAATTTAAAATATGTGTAATAAAACTGATGACAATATATTAAACCTATTTTGTAAAAATTAAAAACTATTAGGTCATCCAGGCATCAGGTTAATGGTATCAAGTGTGTATTTTGTCAAACACACACGACTGCAAGAAGTGAATAAAATTACCGTTGCTAGATCCTCTAGATTTCTGGTTGGTCTGGGACTCGAATCGTTCTCGAATTTTTTGAACACGCAAATTCAAGCGCAGAATTAAAAAAGGAGTGTCTTAGCACTAGGTTCTCTCTTTGAGTTCGAGGTTATTTTTTTGAACACTGAAATATATTGTAATAAAGCCGTAAATTGTATATACCTACATACTATTTATGTAGCCATCTAATTTATGTGTATCATTAATTTCAGATCAGTAAACATTAATTTTATTACTAACCATTTCCTGCGATCTTAAAGATATAAATAAAATGGCACATATTATATCCACATTTAATGTAAACAAGTAAAATTTATTAAAACCTACTAAAATAATTCACGTATATCATAGTATATTAATATACTGTAAAATTTTGATGCCGAATATCTATGCCAAATATTTTTTTAAAAAATAAAATATGTCGGTTTTGTATATTGTAGGCAACTAAGATAGTTACTTCACATGTTGCTTACTTAACGTGTTAAATGGTAGAATTTTAAATTACATTTTGAAATGAACGTAGTTGTATAGCGACAATTATATTATTACAAAAATCACGCAAAAATAAAGTATAATGAGGTATAGCATTGCGTCGTTTTTCCTTAGACTTGCAGCCTTAACTCTGTGAACCGGTGGTAAATTTAATGACATTCAAACCTAACGTCAGGTGTCTTACCTCTTATCTTCTATACATATGATAAAAATGTAACCGAACGACAGTACATGGAAAACATACGAAGAAAATTTTTATGCCCCTAGCATTTTAAAATATAATAGAACCCAAAAAAGGATTTATAATTTCCTTTTCTGTTTGTCTGTTTATCTGCGTATCTGTGCATTTCTGCACGCCAATCTCAGGAACGGCTTAACCGATTTAAATGCAGTTCTGACTGAATCGGCTTATAAATAAAAAAGTTACAACTATTTAAATTATAAATTTAAGGAATGATTTAAGTGAGAACACGGGCGGACGAAAACAAGAAATAGTTTAGTCGTGGAGTTTACGCAGGCAAAGCCGCGAGCTGGTCGCTAGTTTTAAATAATCCCTAAATGCATTGTCACAAAGGACGGCAACTGGGGGAAGGAGTCACATGAGCTCTGGCAAGATCTCTCTGCCTACTCCGACATAATACAGAGTAATGATTGATAAAAATAAACTTTTTAATATCTGCAAAATATTAAGTATATGCATAATACATAAGATCTTACGAAATAATTTAAATTAGAATATACTCAAATAGATGCCTAGATCAAAAGTATGTAAGCTATTTTCGGCAAGGTTATAAATTTTAATCGCGCAGCTTATATGCGTTTGCGCGGTAATACATTTATCAAGATTATAACATTTTAGTGCAAGAAAAAATTACTTTCATCTGGTTTTCAGCGGTGACTGAATCTTGCTAATGGTGTGTTGACATTTACTTGTATATGAAAAATATACGTATCTTTTTTAGCTAAGTTGGTACATTACGCAAACCAGTCAAGCGGGGAAACTTCAACATAAAGCTATATTATCTGATTCATATATTCCCACATAATAGGGTAGGCACAGAGAACCTAGTGTCAAGAAACTCCGTTCTCCACATTCCGGCCGAATGACCCGAGTGAGAATCGCATCCACAACCATCGCATATACAGTAAGCCACTGTTCAACTCAGCCACCAGGGCCTTAAATGTACAATTAACATGGTTGTATACTAAATCAATTATACTGAAAGCAATTATAACCGATTACTATGCGAGAGCAAGTGTTTCTTTAGCCAGGTCTGATACAAAGGAATTTTATATCTCTAATAATGGCAGAAACTGTAGGACGAATTATTAAAAAATATATATTTAACTGTATTTTGCTTTCTTAATATAACATCTGAGTAAAAAATTGCATGACACGTATCAAGGTAAAAGACATTCAGCTTTACGGTGTTGTAAAAATTATCAGACGAAAAGAAACTTAGCCTTTATTACTGTTTAATGAGCTAATATCAGGATATTACACGCTCCGAAAATAATGTTCTTTTGATGTACGAGTACGTTAAGTTTTTATTCTAGTATTTTGCATTTTTTGGATAATTATTTTACTGTAGTTACAAGCCTTTTCCTAATTGCTAGGTACTTAGAGAAAATCTAGTGTCGAGACACTCCTTTGTTGTTGTTGTATTGTATTATGAAATTCAACACCGCGTGGCACCCACTGCGCCACGATAGCTTCCAATATTCTTTATAATAATATGAATATGTAAAACAATAATTTTTTTTGCAGCTTCACACTTTTCTCCGCATAGCAGGGTAGTAGGAGAGAATCTAGTGGCAAGACACTCCATTCTCTACCCGAAATCAAGACATTGGCTTTATCTTAATTATTAGAGCGGGGATATGAAAGTATTTTAAATATAATAATTCCCCCGAGTGGATATCGAACCCACTATCAATCGCGTTCACTGTCAGACACTGTGCCACTGCGTCACGATGGCCACAATTATTATGATTATTTTTATATAGAGTAAAATTTCGGAAAAGAATACTTAGTAAGCCACTTTTGTACATTTTGATTTAAGACAGCGTGATCGGTGAGGAAGTCAAAGCCGTTATTATGTCTGTAGAAACTAAAAAACGCTTTATTTTAATACGATATATTTGAATATGAACCCTCAAGTCCATATCAAGTCCATCGGTCATATTCGTGATCATATAATGCATCAACAGTGAAAATTGTTTCATAGTAACACGTAAAGTAAAATACGCTCCCTAACAAGCGGAGCCATGTAACTATTATAATAATTGTTAGTTTAAGAGAAACGTGAAAATTATTTCTCATGGAAAATATATAACAGCGTTTTGAAGTCGTGAGAAACCATAGAAAACGATGATTCTGGGGTCATTTTTTATACTATATAATAAGATTATATTTGAAATATAAAGTAATGGTGTGTAATGGTTATAAATTGACTTTGTGTTTACCCAGTATTGTATGTTTATTTATTATACAGAAAAAAATGAGTAAATAAATAAGCACAAGAAAAAACTCAATATATATATATATATAAAACTAATTTCAAATGAAAAAATAAAATGATATGCATATGTTGAAATGGAACCTTTCTACAATCCAGTAGTCTATCGTCTGTTCCGAGAAAGTTATTTCTTACATTATACTTTGTTATTACATATATTACATTATGCCATTAGAATAACTGTTTTACTTTTACTGGTGAAGTACTCGGTACATTTGTAAATCTGTATTTACGAACGTCTGTATGTTAGTTGATCTATTTATGTGGACTGATTGGTGGGAATACGTCGATATAGATACAAAAATCTTAATATCTTGAAAAGTGTTAACACTTAGAATAAAAAAAAAATTTTGGAAAATGTATAAGAATTTGAAAGAAAACCCGCGCCTCTAGGAGACTGTCTGGACAAGCTCTAACCAATTAATTAATACGTTCTTATTGAGCTACGTCTATATTATTATACAACTGTTAGAACTTTTTTTTTCTTAACTAAGAAACAAACATTTATTTTGATAAACAGTCAATATTTATTAATTTATAATAAATTATTAATACACTGGTATAGTTTAAGAACTATAATGTAAGGATTTGTCAAAAAGTTTAGTTATCACATTCCTCGTTTTCATTATGAGAAGAAAAGACTACACTAAGATTTAAACGTACCGGGATTCGAACGCGCCTTCCGGAAACCATCCAAACACTCTGACCGATAAGTCATTCATTCTACATCCGGCTACATCAAAATACTTATACGCTTATTACAATTTATTTTTGTTGTTAGCATTAAACTACTAAACTAAACTACCGGCAAGTCTAATTTGACTAGAAATATTACTTATTTGTATTGATTTATTTCGATGTTGGTATTACTGTTCGTATTTTGCATTATAACAGCTAATAAATAACTATAAACTGAGCCTCCCTTGTAAATGAACCATATAGGTAATTTATACTCACACCATTACCGTATAACATATACTTTTCTTTCACTGACGTGCTGTCGAAATTCCTTTTTAGCAAAATTTGCGGTTAAGCTGTAGTAATCATTGGTTGGATCGAAATTACATTACACGTTTATATGCCTTTTCAATTATACTGTCCATATATTTCGTGACGAGATCGTTTTCCTCATATCCTATTTACCGCCTTATATAAGATCGTTTAAGCAAACGTCTAAGAACTTTTTTACTTTGTGTTAGTGTCGGTTAGGTTACTCCTAAGCTATATTTATTTATTTTTATATAAAACAAAAGTAACTTATTGCATTTTATATTCTACTTTATACATGTATCTATCATCAGAAACGTGGAATTTCTTACAATTTCATTAAATTCAATAAAAATACTAATTACAAAAAAAAAAATATCTACATCTATATTAAACAATGTCACAATTGCTTATAACTTGCAAGTAACTAGAAAACCTACATACCTAAGCTTTTAATGTCAACAAGACTTTTTTTGAATAAGATTGATAATAAATTTTTACAAGTTAAATTTTGTTGAACGAGTCTTCTTCCCTTATTTACTTAAGTCTAGCTGTGTCCGCGACTTCGCCTGCGTGGAATTCGTAATAAAAGTTACTCTTTATTACATCAGCTATCTGCCAGTGAAAGCCCCGTAAAATCGGTCCAGCCGTTTCAGCGATTAGCCGGAACAAACAGACAGACAAAAAATGCTTTTGGTTATTTTAATATTACAAACATACACTTCAATTTTATTTATTTGTATAGATACAGAGCTTCATTATTTCATACACAGAAAAATACTAGAACACTTTGACATACCTGGTGGTATTATTTTATAAAGCAATATGAGTATTTACGTACCACTATTAATTTTACAATTTATTAACAAATGTCAACACCTTATTATTTTCAACACTAATTTTAATGCAGTGTAAAATGAATGTCATTTTAACGCGTTAAACAACTTTATTTCTTGGCAGTTTATGCTTAAGTTACAGCCGTCTTTTAAAGTGAAAATATCGATTTAGTATATGTTTAAAATTTAGTGTCATTTCTTGCTTACTTTAAATTTTCGATTAAAATATTTTTTTAATATGTTCTTTTTATTCGTAAAAACAGAAAAAATAAATACGAAAGTTATTGATATTCAACGAAACAATATAAGAGCGTTCGTTCCTTTTTGTTATGAGATGGTCAATATTTCCTAAAATATATACATACATAATAAATATTTTAACATTATTAAAACGTTATTCAGACACTTAGGAAATTGAAAAACATTTTATAAAAATTTAAACGCAGCGAGATTCGAACCCGCACCTCCTTTTTCAATATATTTATATAGTAAGCATAAAACACGGAACGCATGCGTGCGGAAGGGAAACTAGGCATACTTAGTTTATATAGAAAAGGAACGCAAATAGCCGTATTTATGATAATGCATTAGTTATTAAAATTAATATTACACGCACTACCAAGTGTTTTCTTTTACGTTTACACTGGTATAAAGCGACATACACGTTGCTAAGGTAACACATATTTTACGCAAATTTATATAGAACCAATTTGTATAAAGCTATTATGTATATTGGATATGTAAACTACCTGTTTCCACCCAAAGGTATCCATTATTTAAATTATGTTAATCCTTTTCAAAAGAAGTAAGTGCTTAATTGAATTTTACATATTTAGAATTATTAATGTCAATATTAAATCTTAAAAGAATTCTGTCATGATTGGTGTACGATTTTGCGCACACAATTTTTGTTTTTTTTTATATATTATATATTTTTTTACGCTTAGCATATGAAAATAATTTTTACAAAACGTATAATATTGAACATAGCGGGTTTCTAGCCCGCGCCTCTACGAAAAAAATATACGTTTTCTCAAAATGCACTTGCATTGTTACATTGTTAAATTGAGGCAAGATTGTCCAATTGATTGTCTTAAAATCTGACCAGCTTATGTAGTTCAACATTATAATAGAATATTATTGGTTATTCGAAAATACATTTTAGAACCCCTATGTTTCGAACATTTTACAGTAGTCCGTGGTCGCAGGTAGACTGAGGTGGCATTCGTCTGACAGTTGATACAATTATTATATCAAACTACCGCCAAAGCTTTCTTAGTTGCCCTGGATTCTTGCAGAATGAGCTGACTGTATCTTGCTCTCTGTTATGGCAGGTTTGAGACTTCAAAGTTTTCAGGATTGGGTCCACTTTCTCCACAGTTCTCTATTGAATCAACCGTCTTCTCCATTGAAACTAGGGTGTTACCCTAGTGAGAAGGTGAGGTTTATCAAACCTGAGGTGGTTGGGTATATACATTGTATGCACACACACAGCTGACTTCAAAATGTGTAAAAATCGCGAATACCAAAGATCTTAACATTTTCAAAAAAAATAAAAAATTATCTGCGACTTACTTTACTGCAAATAATTCTATTATATGTATTGACATGGGTATTTAAAGTCCATAATTTTAGGTAAGCATTTTCTTTGCATTTTCCCGCATAGCAAAGTAGCCAGAGAGAACCTAGTGTCAAGACAATCCGTGCTCGACTATCTGCCCGAATTCGAGACGAGTCTTGAGTTACGGATCTCAACGCCGTGCTTTGTCTTGTTAAACGGAGCAAAGAAATAAAAATAATTAAATTATTACCATTTAACCAAGTAGTAATCGAACCCACAACCAATCGCAATTACAGTTAGGCGTGGCACCAGTGGGCTACAATACAATGGCCTCAATGATCCAGTATTTATTATTTAAAAAAAAGAAAGAGGTATAAGACTTGAATGTTAAAATTATTTTTAGGAAGACTTTCAATTTTTTTTCTTAAGTTTATAATTGCTTTTATGATAACAGCGAGCAAGTGTTTTTTCAATCATATAATAATAACAATATGTATATGAAATCCACGCTTATTATACAAAATAAAGAATATTTAACATTTTTAAAGTGTTAATTAGGAAATTGAAAAAGTCATATTTAGAAAACGTATAAAAATTTGAACGTTATCAAGAGGCGCGGGTTAAAATCCCACTGTGTCATGTTATTTTCTGTCATTTTATAAAATACTTATTGAAAAGAAAAATAAAATAAATATAGAAAAAAATATATATATTTATATAGTGTACAATAGTTTCTTATATTAATTGGCATTTAATTTGCAAAAAGATTAAGTTCAGAAGTAATCGTAATCGATCAATCAATTCACTTTCGTATTCACATCAATATACATTCAGAGATTTAATTTCTACCACTTCTTATAATTGGAACAGTAGATTAATTCACTACCAGTAAGCGGTGAATTAATTATTAATTTGTAAATAAATATCGATATTTAAAGGTTCAGGTAATTTTGTTTTGTAAATTTAGTATTTTTTTCCTAACGCACTTAACGAGGTAGTGAAAGATGATTCCGTTCTCTCCTATCTGATTTTAAACCTCTAATTTCACACTTAGTCTATCCAGCAAGGGGAAATTTATATAAACTATTTATGTATCTATACAAATAAATATAATTTGACTGTCTGTTTGTAATACAAGAATAACCGCTTTCTACTAAATGCATATGTATGTATACATGGTTCTTATACCAAAATAACATCTTTTACTCATTTTGTCTGCCTCTTTGTTCTGGCTAATCTCTGGAACGGTTGAAACGATCTTAACGGGACTTTCACTGGCAGATAGCTATACTTTTATTTTAGAATTACACGCGGACTAAGTCGCGGGCAAAGCTAGTATTATATATGACTCTTTCGTTAGTTAATCGGGTGATCAAAATTTAACTGAGTATGCATGTAGAAAGATGAAATTTTGCATGAGGAGTGTGGAGCAACACTAAAAGACGATTTCGCGATATTCTCACGGTCCACGCAAACGAAACTGCGGGCTAAAACTCGTTTTAAATATATACAATGTTGAGTTGAATTCAAATCTAGAATCACATTCTTAATATTTTTTTATTATGTATCATAAATATTCTTCTTTTCCCTTACGAAAATTGTAATTTAAAAATAACTTAAACATGTCAACATAACGATGGTATAATGAGGACTAATGAAGTCAATATCCTAGCTTAATGATATCATGCCAGATGTCCTTCCTCAATAGTCGGCGACAGTACTTGAACAATAAAATGATTTCTCGAATAGCACTCTTGAATCTCTTGACACACATTCTGTAAAACAAAGTGAATTCAGCTGCGATCGGCTCAGCCTATCTAATATGACCGCATAAACATATACCATAATAATATTTGTTATAAGGTTATAATGCTCTATGTATATGAAACTTTATTATAATGCTAAATAAAATTGTACTTGTATTTCTTATATACAAATAGATTTTGGTCCTTGTAATATTTGAACCCGTAAATCACACGAAGAACGTTAAGTCGTTATTATATTAGTTAATCCTACAGGAAAGTGTAACAAAATTATATTTTCAGCGTGCTCGAAGAGTCTGCCAAGAATGTATTGTATACGATAATAAGCTGTATAGTCAAATATTTAAGAAACATATTAAAAAGAGGGCTTAAATATACACTGACATCAACTAACCGTTAAAACGAATTATGTGGTCGCGATTCAAATTAGCACGTGATTTTCTAGCCATTACACAATCGTAAATACGAGGGAAGATTCACAAATTGGGTGTTATTTTGTTTTAAATGTTTAAGCAATATACATATAATATGGCAAAGGCCAAATTGGAAAACAAGATTTCTCTCATTGCCATCTTTGGGATTCGACAACTGTACTCCGCAACTCGTAAATACACCTGTATTTCAACTTTAAATGTAAGAATTTATTTGTTTGCGTGTCGTCTCGTTACCCACTTAAGTTAGAGTTATGGAAAGTGTTGCTACATAAAATTAACATCAAATCCTTTTATCTCTCGAATATTTTAACTTTAAATCTTTTTATATATATAATAATGAGTTATCGATTATATTATAAGATTTTGGGTATTCGCGAGTTTTACTTACTTAAAATGACATATACAAAAAAAAATCTTGAGATTTTGAAGTCAGTGACAATATTATTTCACTATGCACTTTTATAATAGTATAAAGCTAAAATTAACTAGAGCACATTACAAAAAAAGGCAAATATTGAGTAGCGGTGCTCATAGCCACAAAACCGAGGAAATAAAAAAATTAAATAAATATATTCATTTCCCTAAATTAACATTGAACACACAACCATCACGTTTACTGCCCCACTGCGCCGCTATGGTCACAAAAACTATTTCAATAACAAATCCAACTGTTTGTCTCGCGATTTATGTCACCATTATAATAGATATAGACAAAAATAGATTTGAGCGATATATTAATCCACTGCCACATTGACAGGTTCTAGGTAATATATATGTAGATATTTAGTAGATAAATGCATTTCATACGATTGTATCGTTGCCCACGCGAGTGTACAAACACCGATATGCATGCAAATGTCGAACAATTAGTAAGTAAGCCAAAGGTGGTTGTTGCGATAAGGAGATACTGCCTTTCACGCTTAAAACTTTTAATTGGGTGTGTTGGCATTTATGTATTAATTAAATATTGTAATTACAAATTAGAATTCCGATATGCACTATACAATAATAGCAAAAAGTAGCTTGTCCTTTTACAATAATACTATGATACAGTATTTTCACAATAGTTGCGTTATTTTACAAGTGCTAGTTATATTTCCATTAGATTATATATATATATATATATATATATATGATAAGATATCATCAGTTCTTAGGTTATGCCATGTTGGGAGTGTCAGTTAAAGGAGAACAGACGATCGTATAGTTAAAAATATATATTAAATGAAACAGGAGGAGATTGCGCGCAAAAAGGAACAAAAGCATCTACAAAAAATAACATGATTTACAATTTAATTAGTTAACTAATAATATATTACAAACTATGTAAGTCGACAATTTAACCCTATTATATATATCTATACATATAATAAAAATGTACATGAAAAATATTTAAAAACAATATCATTGGGGACATTTATCAAATAGAACCCAAAACTTTTCTGTTTGTCTGTTTGCCTGTGTCAAGAACATAGTTTTACGCTAAACTCAGAAACTGCTTAACCGATTTAAATGCACTTTGATGCGTTTCGAACAAAAAAGTTACTACAATTTAAATAATAAATTTAAGCAAAGTTTCAAATTTAAGTGAGAACGCTGGTGGGCAAATAAACGAAACATTTTAGTCGTGTAGTTTACTCAGGCGAAACCGCGAGCGGGTTGCTAGTTTTTAATATGTTTACACAGACATTTACATAGAGGACAGAACCACAAACATTAAAAAAACTCAGTTCCCCGTCACTTTAAGTGGAAGGGATTCGTAGATAGGATGAAGGAGTTGAGAAAGGATATGGAAGGCGGTGTCGTCGCCGAGGTCACATTCACATAGAACATTAATAATAAAGAAAGATATATTTAGAAAACGTATAAAAATTTGAACGCAGTGGGACTTGAACCCGCGCTTCTTGAAGACCGTTCTTGAACAGTTATTTTTTAACACAGTGAGTGGGATTTGAACCCGCGCCTCTTGAAAAAACCGTTCTTTAACAGTTATACGTTTTCTAAATATGTCTTTTTCAATTTCCTAAGTGTGCGATTAACACTTTAAAAAATGTTAAAAAATTAATAATATATTAGTTAAAATTATAAAATAATAAATCTTACTGTTAGGTTCTGATATACAGATAAGATACAAAACAGATAAGAAAAAAAATATATATTTTATATAATAGTCATGGTCGTTGGTACTTCGACATATAAAAGGATATTTATCACCAAATACCTAATATGTATAACTTTATATCTAAATGATATCAAATTAACATAATTAACATGCTTTTAAATTGCAAATTGAAAATGCAGGCTTTCACTAATTATAAAGATAATAAATAAGTAAATTTTTAATTATATGATCGAAATGTAGTAGCCTCATTATTGGATACGAGTTTCAAGTAAGTTATTTTAAAACATGTTAAAACCATTCTAAATATTCACACTACACTTTTATCATTTTGTGTGTGTAGTTTAGTACATTTAATTAAAAAAAAAAATTGATACAACACAATAGCGGATAAACAAATTGTTAATAAGGAAATCATAATAACCCACAAACGAAGTAAACACTCAAGGACCGCTATATGGGGCTATAAAGCGTCCCAAACACAATAAAAATTGAAGCTAGCGTACGTTCCTAGCATACGGGTGAGATGTCGTAACGATAAGGCCAATCTGGAAGGTTATCTGCACACCTTGAACCGCCACTTTTGACAATATTTTTAAACCGCTAATAAATGCTAATGCCGCACCAAGGGAGTTTATTTAGATCATTTAGTACTACTGATGTGCTATTAGTAAAGCTAACATCACGACGACTTTATTCGTCTAACCAATATTGCATAATGATACTTAATATTAATATTATATATATATCATTAAGATACCATTATTTTTGTATCTTTGAATCGAGCATACTATTCATTCATAGATTCATTGATATAAAGAACTGCCATTGATATATTGCTATCATTTAAAATGTGAATTAATACAATTTATTATAGAACCAAGTTAGTCCACTTATTATCTTACGCATATTTACGTATATACTATATAGTATGTAAACAAAATACATACTGTACCAGAAATGTGATTTTTCATTTAAATATTATGCCAGTACTATAGTTCTAATTAGTTTTCTTTAAACAGCTGTTTTATTATATACGTATTATGATTAACAGATTTAGAAAAAACCAAAAAAATGCATATGCTATAGAATATAGTTTAACAGTTCAATATAAGACAAGCTATGTTTTATTGAAGCATTTCTAGTTAATTTCAAGAAATTGTAACGTTTTGTAACCTAACAACCAATGTCTATGTCAAGAAGAAAATTGAAAACTATTCTGCAAAACGTGGGAGACTCTAGATCAATCTAAATGAAGTGCCAGGAATAGAGGACGATGTCGCCAATATTTAACCAAAAAAAAGGTGCGATAACCTTTTTGCATACTAATGACATTTTTAAAATTCACTGCATATTTTACGTTTTTATCACTTTTAGCAATTGCGGGTAAAGAGTGTACGTTTAGAATATTAATTAATAGTTAACTAGTGACTTATGGTTTGGAATTATAAATAAGGCATAATTGGTCAATTTGGGTAATAAAACCAATACTCTCTGGGAATTCAAACAATGATATTAATCACAGTTTATTTCTATTGTGTGAGATGGTTCTTCAAAAGCGCACGCACTTAGGAAATCTTCTGGGGCCTAAGACAATAGCGAATGGTGATTTGCAGGCGAACCGTAAGCCGACGTGTAGTATAAAACTTTCAGATTCCATATTTTTTATCGGTGGTATTATATTTAAAGTAAAATGTAATTTAATTTAATACATTTGATGAAATTGAATATTAGTCAATCGAAAAAAAAGTCAAAACTATATTTTATAAGTTCGACTATCAAGCTAAGAAACTTTATGTAATTTCTAGAAATATTAACTTTTTAAAAATATGAGTGCTAAAATAAATTCGAATCTGTTCATTAAACCTTTAAATAAGTATAGTACTAATAATTTTATAATGTACTATATCATAAAGCTGGAGTAGCTAACGATGCGAGCCACATACGACTCTTTGAAGGATTATTTGTTGATTGAAAACGAGTTCCCATTTAATTTTTGTGTTTTTTAATTTAAATACAAAAAAAAAATTAATACCTCTTAAAAATTAATAGTCTTGCAAAAATTCATATTTTGCAAAATGGCTCGCACTATTAAAGAACTTTTCCACCCCTGACATAAAGTATTATGTTAAAAAGGTAAATTTTACTCTTGACCTTGTCCAAAAACGTCATGTCCTTTTCTACAATTAATCGCATATTATCTGTATTGTACTAATCTTTATGTGTTTGTTACGTTTTAATGCTCGTTATTTAAATATTTGATGAAGCATTATTTTTTATGCGGAAGAATTCTATTTTTAGCTAGAATTCAATTAATATATTCAAAAATGAGTATTGCCATAAATGTTCATTTTGAATACTATGTAAAGTTAAAACGATAATTTTACTCTTTACATATATTTACGTATATATGAAATAGTATAAAAAAAAAAACAAACTTGTCACTAACATTTAATGCCTCAGTATTGAAAATATTTATTTTATTTTTTTGCGATTAAAATTGGTCAACCTTATATTTATGACTGAAATATTATGAAATTTTAATAGCAACGTATTCCACATTAAAATGAATTACATCTCAATATATGTATGTATGTATAACGAGGTATACACAAGCTCCAGTCGGTATCCTTAAAGGTGCTCGTTAAAGTAATGCTGTTGTTTTTATGAGTCAATTAAAAGGCTTTAGCAAAATATAAATACTATAAAAATTATGTAATGTCTGTATAGTGTAATCTTGTATCATTTATGCATTACACAATTTTGCAGTAAAAACTTATTATCTAGTAAATGCTTTTTATTGTACACCAGAAACAACATCGATCTTGATATTTAAAACGACACAATAGGCGACCTTACATTGAAATAAGTACATATAATATATTCAAACTTATTTTATTATGAAGACAAAAAAGTGTACTATTTAGATTCTGCAATAATAATATTTTAGTCTATTAAATTACAGCTTCACGCTTTTTCCCGCATAGCAGTCAGAGAGAACCTAGTGTCAAGACACTCCGTTCTCCATTTTCAGCACGAAATCGAAACAGTGCCCGTGGAGTGATGGAACTCAAATCGAAGAGAAATTAACATAATTCGAAGATAATTATTACCCAAGTGGGAATTGGACCCACAACTAGTAGCATTTACCAGGTTACCACGCTATGCTACTGCGCCACAATAGCCTCATACATAGTAGCCTTTTTTAAAAATTGGTAATATTTTTCGTTTGTATCTACAATTTATTTAAAAATTTAATGAACTGTAATATTTGTTCTAAATAAACAGTAAAAATGAAAATATGACTGTAAGAGATATGTAAGTTATACTAATACTCGTATAAAATGGAGTGTCAATTGTACAAATTTTGCTCGTAAATGAATAACATATTTAATTTAATAATAGAATTTGTAAAGGCAGCTTAAGACCTGTTTGTACTTAATTATTAGATGCAAACATTAAATATTTCTGAAAAGTATTAATAAATAAGACAGACTCTACCAGTGCTTTGTCTATAACTGTAAAAGGTTTGAAACAACGAGTTTTCGAAAAAAAAAGAACTGCTTGACGCTTTTTCCCGCACAACCAGGAGGGTAGCCAGTAAGGACATAGTATCAAAACACTCCGTTCTCCACTTTCCGCCAGACATCGAAACATTGCTATTCAATGAAAATAATTTTCAAATACAAAAATATACGCAATGAAGCCGGTTAAAATAGTTTCACTAAATTATTTTTTATGTATCTACGTGCAAAAATTGGTGATATCAAACACCTTGGAATACTTTCGATAGATATGTGACACCAAATTTAAATTAAATTGTATTTAACGATAGAGATATCTATAGCAGCAAATTAAGCAAAACGAAGAAGTAATGCAACTAAGTGCTGCATTATTTTTCATTACAAGAATTTGTTCTTAGTAACATTTGATGGCATCAATTATTAAAGTAATTTGCCCTATCGCAATACTTTAATGGCGCTGAATTATAGTGTTAGTTTTTTCAACATATAACACACATTCGTTTTTCGACAATTTAGAGACATTGTGTTTATTGGCGCATTTTAACAATATAAATACATTTCCCAGTAGGATTTGAAAACACACATACAGTAAAAGTCGAGTAAAGATGCTATTCAATTGTGCAAAATACATTACAGTTACAAAGAAATATTTAAGAAATTCATGGACTGAGATAATTTAACCAAGTATATAATTATTTATAACTATATAGCAGTAAGATATGTTTTATGTAACACTTATTCATTATTATGTAAACTTGACTGCTTTATTTATCATCGGTGCATATTGTGTACGCTACACTAGTTGATATTGATACCACTTATAATTAAAATCTAATTTAATATTTAAAATAGTATGAACACGTTCTATACTATGATATATTCCCTTGAATTTTATGGAATTGTCAATTGTCTGAATAGAAATATATATTTCTGCGGATATCCAGTTTCATAAGCCAAATTTTATTTGTTATGATTATTTATGAGTATTTGTATAACGAATTACGAAAAAATACATTTAATAAATATTTCTTCATATTAAGACACTAATAATATTCTACAATATAAAAAAATATATATATCTATAGTCTTAACATCGTCTTAGTAGAGTCATTACGATTAATATCGATATAGATTCTTGATATAATCGCAGTATATGAATGCATGATATACTTTAAAAGATTATATGAATTGTTATTTGCATTGCATGAATAGATAATGTGACAGAATTGGTTTTTTAATTGTGTTACGATATAAATTTTATTGAAATAATTCTTTTTTTTTAAATTACCTCGGACATTCTTTATTTTACTTATTACTTTAATTAATTAAGCTATAATTAAAGTAAGTTTAAAAAAAATATAATAATATGTAAATAAATTATACGTAATAAAATATTATATACGAATAGTGCAGTTTCATATTTTTTCCGATTCTGACTATGAGAAATGGTGCTTTAATATATAACAAAAATTAAAATAGTAAAATTAATTGTTGTTTAATTTGCTTACGGCTTGCTTGGTTTTATATTTTTAAAAAAATTATATCAATATATAATAAAATAATATATAGTACTTATTTTAAAAAATGACGAGGGCCTTTCTCAATAATTTCGTCAAAGGATCGACTTTTTTTTTACTTTTTGCTCGTACAAAAAGTGACAGGTATTAAGGAATTATATGCAGACCTTTTAAGGCAATTATCTTGTGTCATGTTTCCCCTTGATTTCCTATAGTTTAATTACATCTTGATATGATAAACATTTATTATTTGACATTGCACGTAAAACCAATTAAATATCGCCATGTGTGTTTTGTAAGAGCTATAATATAAGATTGAGAAGGTAATATGACAATATAAGTAAGTAATACTTTACAGGATGTTCTTAAATATGTCTTAGCTTTTGCCTGTAGCAGAGTAAGCACAGACTAAATGGTGGCAAGACCTCTAAATTTTGTCTCAGAATTAGGCATATTGCGTGTTAAGCGGAAACTTTTTTAACCGCTTTGCCTTACCTGAGCGAGGAAATCAAAATAACTTACATATTATTCGCTCGAGTGGGAATTGTACATAAAACTATCTCATTCGCAGTGAGATTAATATCGTATAATGTAATTTTTGTGTAAAGAGTAAAGCTTGGCTTGAGTGTTTTTAATACATATTTTTATTCTAAAGTTTCATCACATACAATTTAATGTTAAAACATGATGAAGAACGCTAGACGCGTTAAATACATTCCTACGTGAAAAAAATCAACACTGCAACTGATATGTAGTAAATATATAAAGAACACAATTTTGCCTCGAATGATTATTTAATATATAAGAAAGTTCATTAATTTATTACGAGACAACTTTAGGACATTATTGTATGCTATTGTGAGTTTTCCAAGGAACAATACTGGAGTGTATATATAATAATTGAATACTTCTTAAGATTAAGGTACGCTACGTAAATATATGAAAATTAGTTTTTCATGTATTTTTGTTTTTTAACATACTTTGCGCCTACCTGATTTTTATACCATTTCGATTTATGGGCGGGATAATATATGTATACATTATTTTATTTTCTATTGGTAGATAATTAGTTATAATAATTATAAAAAAGGTCTAATCACTTACCCTTCACTCTTGTCATAGATTGGGAATGTCTGATGAGCCAGGTCTTGCAGCGACGAGCTGGTCTGCGGCTCTGCTGAGATACCTTGGGCCCTCTGTTTCCTGGGACCTCTGGACCTCGCATACTGCTGATAGGGAAAGACGCTCTGCAACTTATCGAGTTGCGAGCGTAATTCCAACATCTCCTGATCGCGTCGCTTAAGCAACGCCTCAAGCTCTCTAATTCTCTCTACTAAGGGCTGCATATCGCTAGTCGCTGTCGCATTGGCAACACAATTTTCTGAATCTGAATTCATCGCGCTAGGAGTCCCCATTATACCATTTAATTCTTCTCGATACGTTTCGTCTAAGGCACGTCGATCGCCGTTGACTGTGGGCGCCACGGTAAGCGCTCCTCCTCCTGTATTCACTACGGCCCTCGGCTCATCGTCACCAGCAGCTCGCTGTGACGATCCAAAGCAAAGGGTATCGAAACACACGCGCATTCACTCGGTTACCGAGCACTTTACGAAATCACTGCTGATTACACTTGGTTTTTATAGGTTCACGTGTACTAGACACTGCACTGTTTATAATATCGGTCACTTTCAGTTCGATTTTCAATGTAGGATGTGCGTGAGAGTCGTGCGACACGAGCGCGGCCGGGCGATGAAGTGATACGCCGTCCTATCCACTGTCAGCCCCGCGTGCCTCGGTGACGCCCTGTAAATTATTTTTCATTGTATTATCTGTCATTTGTCAAAATAAACATTGTCAAATTCTATATATCTAAGGCAAATTTTATATCAGATAAACTAATAATAAATTTATATATATCTCGTTAGTTTTCTATTGTTTTCTTGATTTATAACACATGTGATCATATCATAAAAAAGTCTCATAATAGCAAACTTTTGTAGCATTTGTTATAATGTATTATTTTGAGCTAATATTTTTGAAACATAAAAAATTAAACGTAGCGAAACTCGAACCCGCGTCTCTTGGAATCCGTCCAAACGCTCTGGCCGCTAAGCCATACGTTCTATATCCAGTCACGTTGAAATTCTTAAACGCTTGTTACAACTTTAGTTTAGTTGTTAGCATCTCTGCTAATAGTAGTTTTTATAGTTTTTCTAAAATATTGTTTGTCATATTCCAATCGTGTGAATAAAATTTTAAAAATAGTAATTTGTTTTACTTTATAAATATATTTTTTTATTTGACGCATTAGATACATTCGTACGCTTTTATCTTGTTATTTTCGTTATACAAGAACCACAGTTGAGCATTTGAAACTTGATTTGAATCTTTAACGATGCTGCCATGATAACAGAATTGAGAACAAAATATAAACGTGACAGGAGTGAGTTTGAAAACCAGGATAATTGTCCTAGTTTCAAATAGACTTTGTTAGGTACGTTGGTTGGGCTAGCGCTAGGAGCAACACCAGTCTATAATTCTAGATTCTAGTTTATAGCATATAGATTTTTTGATTGTTACATAAATTACAAAAACGTTATATATCCTTAAGGCATATCCTTAAGGAAATAAATATATTGACTATATATTTGATAATGTAATGTTACATACAAGAAATATATAAATGATTTTACCAAAACCGGTGATGTACCTACATAACATTAATACTAGAAATAGGCTTAAACTTACCGCGCCTGTAACTCGATTGCATACTTCTTTTACCCCATATTCCCGTAATTCTTTCATGGAACAATGTGTACTCTTTTACAATACTATCCCAGAAAACGTGCTAAACGCCAAAAATCACAATTTAAAAGTAAATGTGAAAAGACGTTTATGTTTTAAAGGTTATAATTATCTAATCAACCATTTTATAAATTATAATACGCCTGGGAAATGAAATGCTCGCTCCAGTCTATTTGAAAAGTATCATTGTCACAAATCTATCTGTTAGTGTCTGTTAAGTCCCGCCGATTTTCTTTCACCGGTCATCTGGCATTAACTTTAGAGAACCGGTGGTAAATTGTTTGACGTTAAAAAAATGAAGCATGTAACTGCTTACTTTGAATAAAAATATTTGACTTCTAAGCAAATTCTACATAAATATCTACATAGAGCTATATAGAAAATAGAAAATAGTAACAGTTTTGAGACGAGATTAGGGTTTATCAATAAAAAAAAGAGCCAAGGAGTCTCAACATTATTATGATATTTTTTTAATAAAGATTGTATTAAATAATAAAGACCAATTAGCAAAAGTAGTATAATGTTGCTTTTATAGGTAAAATAAACCAGGATTTACTCAAAACCATTATTAGTTATGTTGACAAAAATAGGTAAATATAATAGATCATAGACATATGTTTTCTAAGACATGTTGAATTATTCTTGTTAAGCTTTCATTATAAAACATTTTCGAAAAGTTAAAATGGACAAATGGACATGGATGGAAAAAAATTTTTAATATTCTACAGTAGATAAACGTGTATATGTGTAGAAAACCGTAAGAAAACTAACATATAACGGTGTAAATTGTATTATCGACGATATACGAGTGTACAACACGCATTTATTATGAGAGTGTTGATCACCTGATTGATATGATTCGGATTTACGTATGACCACATGATGCTGGCTATCTTATCTTAGGACAGAATTGACAAATAAAATGATATCGGTAAATGTAAGGCAACAAGTTAATGTGTTAGGTGTTATATATAAAAGGAAGGAAAATACCTTAATAATTTTCAATGAACAATGGAGACTACGATGTTATCTCAATAATGAGTAGCATTTCAGTTGCGATTGGTTGCGGGTTCAGTTTCCACTAGTAGTAATAATGATAATTTAATTATTTTCAACAGGGGATATCTTGAATTCGGGCGGAAGGTGGATAGCGGAGTGCCTTGAGATTAAGTACTCTCTGGCTACCATGGATACTTGAAACTTATAGAACAACTCTATGCCTCATCTGACCACTAACTAATGCTACAGAATGAAAAGAGGAAAATATTTTTCATATAACATTTTGTATACGTTTTCTAAAAATATTTTTTTCAATTTCCGAAGTGTGTGATTAACACTTTAAACGTTTTTAATAAATAACATTCTTTCTTGCCAAACGATTTTTCTTAGAATAATCTTTGGGTAGCAGAAATTTGTAAAAATCTCTCTACAGAGATGCTAACAACAAAAATAAGTTGTAATAAACGTATAAGCATTTCCTAACACGTAGAAGCATAGCTTAGCGGTCAGAGCGCTTGGACGGTTTCCTAGAGGCGCTTGTTCGAATCCCGCTGCGTTCAAAATTTTCATACGTTTTCTAAAAATAACTTTTTCAAAAGGAAAATAATATTAATTTCGTTGCTCTTTTGATTGGAGATTGAACCCACTACTACAGACGCTATACTACTTCGATTGTAAGGTTTGTCAACAGAATCGTACCACAACACTATTCTTTTATAAGAAGTTAGGACACCTTTAAAAATATTGTCAATAAGCACACTAATGCAAACAATAGAATTCAAGGAGCTTTAGAGCTCGATTTTAACATTATCCATTGGGTTCGGCTATAATTAACCTATATATTAATTATTAAATTATAAATGTGGGAAACAAAAACTTTCTTTATTACGATAATTACGCGTATGGAGGATTATGAAATTTGGCTCAGTCATAGTGTATATAGGCTTTAATTTTTTAAAATATAATAAAATAAATGTTATATAATATTCTACTATATGATTGGCATACTACATCTGTATACATACGTCTGTATAATGGGACACGAACATGAGAACGCCTGTCCACGCGTTAACGGGGCAACTAGTAACTATTTAAATAATTAACATTAAAAAACCAGAAAACAAACTCCTTTAACCCAAAAGCCAGCCTTTTTTAAGCTACATTGGAGTAAATATATAACTAAAAAACAATAATAGACTTAAAATATATTTTACACATATTAAATAGCTTCAGTACTGACTTTGTATTACAGGTAGCTTCTGTTTAGTTTCAAATATTTATTTACCAATTTTTGTATTTCTAATTTGTAACAAGTTGTATATCTAATTTTTTTTAACATATAGCAGGATAGTTAGAGATAACCTCTTTCCGGCGTATTTAAAACATTGCGTGTTGAGTGGCGGAACTTAACGCCGCGCTTTGTATTGCACCAGAGTTAAGAAATTAAAATAATTTAAATATCATTCCTCCGAGTGGGGATCGAACTCACAACCGATCGCGCTTGCAGTCAGACGTTGTACCACTGCGCCACGTTGGTCGATGCGACAAAGTTAATAAATATACCAGTTTATTTATGTTATATAAATAATAAATTTTAGAAAATCACTCGCATATATAAATTAAAGTAGCTTTACTATCTTCCGCATTACTTTGGGAGAAAACTACTGTTAAGATTCCGTTCTCTGCTTTCCGTCAAATATCTTAATATTGCGCATTCAGTAGCGGAACCAAACGCCGTTTTTCACTGTTATCAAGAAAGTGAGGAGTATAAAAAATACATATTTATAAAAAAAGAAATGTTAGTAGTAGTAGTTAGTAGTATACCAAAGAAAAAACATAAAAAAGTAAAATTAAACTGTTTCTAAGTAAAATATACATAATATTTCTAAAACATTTAAGTAACTGTGGTATTCTAGCACGTGTGCATAAATTTTCCTTTGACATGTGTATCGATGTGGTTTGAGGACTGCACGATCCACTCAAGTAGGTAGATAAAGATATATATAAAAATAAACACCAAGATAAAATAAACATTAGTAAACGTAGTGTATCTGTTTAGCAATAGTTTCTAAACGCTATTTCCTTAGTGACACAGTTCTCCACTTTACGCCTGAAATCCAGATATTGTGTGCGAAGAGGCGAAGCAGAGCAGGGAGCTTTGTCTTGCCAGAGCAAGGGAATGAATAAGAATGGCCACATCTAGAACGTCTAGTTTAAATATTTATTTTATTAATTACCAAATATTTATTTATTTTATAGTTTAAATATTTATTTTATTAAAACACAGTAACATAATAAAGAAATACTCGAAAATTCTAGAATATATCAACAGATTTTAAGCCTATTAATATTTAATACGCTCTAAATATAAAAAATATCTATAAGATAATCTCAATTTTAAACAAATTAATAATTAATTGTCACCAATATCTATGTAAAATACAAAGATAAAGAGAGTTTCTTGTTACTAAAATTACTACGAAATTTTCTTTCAAAATCTCTCATGGATTCAAATGTATCAAGAACAGGCACAGTCATCTATTAAAGTTAAGTGCGTGTTGCGACACGTAGGGGTACACCGCAAAAATCCGCCTGTACTCGGTTTCCGAGGATTGTGGTGGAGCAATAAACAATGTATGAGTTCAATATAAAAATAATAAATTATTACGCAACGTTTTTTATATTTTACTTTGTGTTAAAATATGAATATATAAAAAAACTTATAAAAATATTAAATGTAGTCCAACTTGACTCTGCGCCTTTTGGAAAGCGTCCAAACGCTCTGCCACTAAGCCATACCTTCTATACAGCTACGTTAAAATTGTTATACTCTTGATACAACTTATTTTTTATTTTTAAGTTTCTTAGTGGTTGCAGAACGCTAAGTGATCGTTCGATTCCCGCCAAGTTCACAAATTTATGCTTTGTTTAATAATATTTTTGTAGTCCTAAGTGTGAAAATAACATTTCAGAATTAATACAAATGTCAACACAATTACCAAGATGGGTGTAAAGTGCAAATTCATATTTTGTTTAGATTTTGATAATTAAAAATATTTTTTTAAACACTCCTTATAGTACAGGTGTCTCCTGTAAAAGTATAGAAATCTTATTGCTCACAAGAATAGTACAACCAGAATATATATACATACTTACAGACTGAAAAAGAATTAATGGCGAAAATAAGTAGTGTATATAATAAGTATCATAAAAATGAAGTTAACATAATGTGAAAAAAGCTAATTGAGTCTTGGAAATTTTCAATGAATCAGACTACCTTCATTAATATAATCTACTCAAAAGTCATAAGAAGGTTAAAATAAAACTAAAAGAACGTATATGTAAACAAAATCGTCAATTTAATTTATCCTTACCGAGAAAACTCTAATGAGCCGCCATATTGACCATATCTGTGTGGTTATATTTAGAAGCAGCTAGTCATATTCGTTAATTTGTAGCGTAGTCCAATGTAATGGCTTGTTAAGTCATTTTTATCATGATTTATGATAATATATTAACAAAGAGAAAATTAAAAAAAAAATAGTTTGGTATTTTTTGCGATTTGTGATAGTTTTGATATTATTGATTTAGTGTTCACATGTTCCATAGACTCTAAATATTTTCAATAATACCGGATTCTACCAGTGGATCTGAATATACGTGATTAATCTGATTTATTTAAATGTGTAAATATAGCAAAAGGCAAAGTTGTCATTAGATTTTTAAATATATACACGAGCGCTAAAAGTTTTTTCTTCGCGTACATATTAATTGTAACCAAAATATTTGAAACCATAACCACCGCGTTCAGTCAATCTACTGCGCTCCAATTCTTTTCTTCTAATATAAATATTGAATATATCGGAAAAAGCCCACTGTGCGGAAATGTACTTTTATAAGATAAGATTGAGCAGTACGCGTCAAAAATGACTCTCGAGCGAAGTTCTATGTTAAATAGAATATTATTTCCACCATAGATGATCCACGGAAACTATAATAGATGGCGCTAGACTATGTATAATTTATTAATAAAACCTATGTGCCAGCAAATACACATTTCTGTTACTTGTTATATAGAGGTAACTTCTGTTGTGTAAAGGTAATGTTGGTCTGCCTTGACCAAGCCAGGACGTAAACAAAAAGTGTTGTAAACAAGTATACCCAGTCAGTTTAGTCATGTTTATTAATACCATACACGGTTTTCTAATTACAAATATAATAAAAGTTAAATAAGCTATACTAATAATTAAAATGAAAGTGTCTGTCTGTAATATTAAATTAGAGTTTTACTAAATACATAATATGCACGATACATATACACGGGCACGGACAATATAAATATTAATATATTTTTATTTTTGACAATTATTGTCTGTCTGTCTATTTCTTTAGGTTCTTTCGGTACCTCTGGAACGGCTGGACAGATTTTGACAGGACTTATATTAATAAATAGCTGATGTAATTCGGAGCAACTTAGGTTACTTTTATTTTAAAGTTCCACGCGGACGAAGTCACGGAAGTGCTAGTATGACAATATATGCACTTATGAATTAGCTCAATAAGGCCATGGTGGTGTAATAGAACAGCGGCTGGTCGACAATGTGATTGGTTGTGCGATTCCCACTAGGGTGTATTTCCCAGTCACGTAAATGACGATATATATTTAAATTATTTTCATTTCTCCGGTCCCTTGCATGGAGTTGAGACCACACAGAGGGAAATAGGAGAACCGAGTGTATTGACTCTCTGCCTACTTGCTATGCGGGAAATAGCATGAAGCTGGCAAAAAACTAAATAAGTCACTCATAATTGTTTTGTCACTAAAATCTATTACATGTATAGAAAGTATATAAGAGGAATCCATTTTTAATCAAAAGCTCAAACCATCTGTATAAACAAATGGTGTACTCAAAATATGCAAAGGTGACAAACGAGGCAAATGGCCAATACTAACTAAACTATTTTCATAAACATCCAAATAAATAAAAGATATAAGTAATTCCTGTATCTCTAAAGCCGAAAATGGACAGTCAATTTTCCATGACGTTATTAGCTCACATGAATTAATTGAATAGAAATTAATAATATTTAAGTCGTCCTAAATTATAAATATTTTTTTTAGATTTTATTTCACTCGCCAATTATAGGTATTTTATTGTAATTAAAAATCGTTATAAATACGGTATCAAAATTTATTATTATTTTGTATTTCAAGAAAAACGTTTGTAAGAACTAAACTAAGTTTAAAAAAATACAGTAAATTAATTTTTTTTTCAGCATGTTGAGTGGTACAACTCAAATGTATAATAATTCATAAGATAACTAAATAGTAATAAAAATATGAAATTGATTAAGGTCATCGTGGTGCAGTGTGACTGCGTCTGATGATAAACGCGATGATTGCGGGTTCAATTCCCAGTCGGGGGAATGACTATATATAAGTTATTTTCATCTGTCCACTCTGGTGAGGACGGCGGTGAGGCGTTGAGGTCTACCACTCAACACGCAATGTCTCATATACCGGCGGATAGTGGAAAAAGCGTAAAGATGAAAATACATAAAAGTTATTTGACCTTTTTAACAGTATTGGAGGCAAATTCGTGGCGCAGATAAGAAATCGACTCTCATTTCATACATTTTTTTACAGTTTTGTTTCGTTGTAGGTTATTGCTGACGTCCGACTGAGTCTGATCAGTAGTTTCCCTTCATTCAGAAATACAACTAATAAGTGTTAATAAAATAAATAGTAGATCTGTTGATCTTTCCGGAGAGTTCACACCTAAAATACAACACACATGTGCATTTGATATAAAGTTTATACAAAACATATTTATAATATTAATTTATCGAAAATAAAAAATATCCTGGCCTTTTGCGTTCCTTCTTCATAAAAATTTCACAAAGTATTTTTTTTTTAATTTAATGGATTTCCAATTCATTATTATAAAAAAGTTATGGGTGTTTTGCACTCTAGTTCTATTCAAAGCGCTACTTTGCGAAACTTCAGACGGTACAAGGTTTTACTTTAACGTACACATATAACTGTTAATATTCTTGTAGCTACACATATCCTTCAATGGTATATATATCACCCTCAGAATTAAAGTGTACTAACCAAAAAAATATGCAATTAGTTGTGCAGGAAATTACAAAACAACCTTAAAAAAACTATTTTTAAAATTTTTTTTAAGGTGTTATTCGTTGACTTAGGAAATTCACGTAGCGGGATTTGAACCCACGCCTCTTGAAAATTTGTTTACAAAAAATTGTTAAAAATATTTAATAATAAATATCATTCCATCTTGCCAAACGATTATTAGTAGAATAATCTTTGGGTAGCAGAAATTTGTAAAAATCTCTCTACAGAGATGCTAACAAAAAATATAAGTTGTTATAAGCGTATAAGAATGTCGACGTAGCTGAATGAAGAACGAATTGCTTAGCGGTCAGAGCGCTTGAATGGTTTTCTAGAGGCGCGGCTTCAAACCCCGCTGCGTTCAAATTTTTATACGTTTCCGAAATATGTCTTTTTCTAAAAAAAAACTTTTTATTATCAGTTTTTTAGTAATACAATAAGAAACTATAAAAACACTTTCATTCTACAAGTATGTTATTATGCAAAGCTATAATTACAAGGCAACTTATATGTTTCTACTTTACATATGCATAATAGATATATTAATAAACTACAATGTCGTATTATACATAACCTTATCCTAGATATAAAAGTGGGTGTCACTGTTAACAGTTCCGGTGGGCGCATAATATCGAGTTTGCAAATATCTTAAATGCACGCAATTACTAAAACATATAAGATGAAACAAAAGGGCACTAGTGCGAAGGGTGTGGAATGGCAATCTCAGTAACCGTGTAATTTTTAAGTCATTATGGCCGAATGTATCTTGATTTGCTATATATCAAGATATATTATTTCATTTGTTACGGTATGTTTCTTTAATGACTCTTGAACACGCATGCTTAAGATTCTTATTAAGGTGTATACAAGTAGCAAATTTATATTATAATTAATCAGTTCTGTCTGTACATACAATATATTTACGAACAACTAATTTAGAGGACGGAAAACAGCCTTAGAATATGTATGTTTGTTTGTCTATTCGTATGCGCAAGTCTTTGTATTTGCTGGACGGATTTGAATGAAACTTTATTGTTATGTAGATTTCAACTCTGGGCAGAACTTAGTGTAGTAGTGTGTAGTGGAACACCTGAAGTAGAATCATAATAGACTAGCCACACTATAAGAACTAACTATAGGAACAAATGTCACTAGATTATCTTTGTATGCCGAGACAGAAAGTGTGAAACAGAAAAATAATTATGACATCGGATGTGTTCTTAGCTGCCTGTGTCAGGTTTGTGGATCTTAGAAAATTACCATCTCACGGAAATTTATTATAATTTTGGGTCAGAGTTACAATGTCAACAAGTGGTAAATGGAAGTAGTATATCATAAAGTCCACGCAAACGGTGTTACGGGCGTCAACTAGTTTGTAATAAGTTATTTATTTCAGTTTTACTACACGCTTAATAAAACTATGCTTAGCGGATATATCTACTATATTTATATTTATAGTATTATATTTATAGTAGCACACTTTTTTAAACGTTGATCTGAACACCATATGTACACTATATGTGGTCATGGGCAGGCAATGTTATATTATACAGAACAGGACACATTCATTTGAAAAAAATATGAATGATATATTCATTTACTTATTTATTAATAACTTATTTATTTATTAATATTTTTAGATTATGAATTAGAATTTTTTAGGAGATGTAGATCTGCAAGTGTGAAACTACAATGTGATATATAAATATAAATATTCTTTCATAACTGTACATACGTACATTTTATTTATTGATGTTCGAAAAAGTTATACCTCTTAATTGATAAATGCCATCTTAAGTTTTAAAAGAAATATATAAAACCATTCACATACAATTATATAATTAATGTCAATGAAAAAATACCTGAACTTTATATTGTTTGCATAAAAAATTAAGGACAAAAGTAGCCAGTGCAATTTAACGAAATTAAGTTAATTGGAGTGAAAAATTGTTAACACGCAAAAGTGCATATAGTTCGAGTTTCAGATATGCATCTTATTCAGCGACATGTCAAACAGAATTAACAGATACAAAATATATTGAAAGTAAAATCGATTAAATTAATTAAATGTGAAAATAAATATGAAATAGCGCATTTTGCATTGACACGAACTTTCCTTGTGTAAAGGAGTCAAGTCTTTCTGTGACTGATGACTTTATTATTTTTGTTCGATCCATACAATTATTAAAGAATTTTGATTTTTGATTACAATCGAATCAATATCTATTTTTTTTATAGAAGTTACACTACTTCTAACTTAATAGATCTTTAAGACCATTTTGATGTGCATAGAACGCTAAATGTACTAAATTACATTAAATTAAACTAACTTCAACTAGTTTATTAAAAAAGAGTTTTATATTAATTATTTAGTAATTCATTCATAACAATACAATTGACTCTAAAAATATATACCTAATAAATTATTGAGACGATATTTATTACCTCTTTATGAAAAGAATAAACAGCCAAGTGAATCTGTATTACATCATACTTAATAGATTCTCATATATTATCTAATTAAGCTATTTATGGATCGTTTTATAAATTAAGAAATTAATATAAATACGTACTTCATAAAAATGTATAATACAAACTGGATTTGTACAAGCTGTTCCTTTAAATTAATGTAATGCATTAATCAATGCATTTAATTGGCATTTAAAGTTTATAAAATAGAATTACGATTACAGCATCGTCGTTAAGTATTAAGATTTAAGATATTAATATCATAATTTATAAGTTTCAATAATTAAAACTTTGATTTATCTGTCATATATTATATACGAGTATAAACTCGTTAGTACATTTATAATTGCAGGTTTTGTGGCTATTTAATGACTGTAAATAAATGAGATTCTAGATTTGGGTCTTGGCCTGAGTGATGTGTAATTTTTGTATGTTAATTTTTCCAATTAATACTAATAAAATTGCATATCGCCTCTTAGCAAACAACACCGCTTATGTCATTTTCACATCAAATCAAATCAAGTAACAATACATAAAACCTAGTTTATTTTAAATAATAAGTTTTTTCTGTCTTCCGTAAAGTTAAAGTTTCAGAAAATGACACGAACGGTGAGCAGTGTGGACGATATAGTTATTTCGATCTAAAAACTCAATTTTATGTTCATATATCTATCCACTTTCGTGACCATCTTTTCGTGAACAACTTAATTTTACACACATTTATACATTTTTCTATATCTAATGTCAAAAGTGCGAATAGCATATTATTATACTAATACTGATAATTAATATAATGTATCAATTGTAAAATTATAAATAAATCAATGATTTTGATTAGTAAATTAGAAAAGTTAAAATGATATCACACTTCTATTTCAATTTTATCTATTCGCGCGCATCATTCTGTAACTATTGCACTGCAGTGGCACTCTTTTATCGCGTTCATTAATAATGAAACTATATGACTGATGTATGTATAAAAACGCACTATACCATTATACTGATACTACTGTTATGTATGATAAAAAAAATATTATTTTGAACTAAATTACATTTTTGAATATATAATTAATTATAAAGGTTTTCTTCAAAACTTTTGATTGAAATATATAATAGATTGAAGGGTTTTAATATTAATGCTGCTATCTGCATTGCTACAGGCTATAAAGAAGCAAATCATTCATTACTGCGACGGGAAAGTTTAGAACATTTTTTTCACGGTTATCCTGCATAGCAGGGTGGCAGCGAGAACCTAATGTCAAGACACTCCGTTCTCCACTTTTCGAACGAAATCGAGACATTACATGTTGAGAGGCTGAACTTAACGCCGCGCTATGGCTTGTACCAGAGCGAAGAAATGAAAAAAATATAAATATAATCATTCTTCTGAGTCATCCACTCGCGTTTACAGTCAGACACTGAATTTGATAAATGTTGGAAAATAAAAACAAATTATATTTACCACTAATACTTTCCACATTTTCTTGAATACGCCAACCATCGTATATATATTTTATATCTTAACTTGCACGACGGACTCCTTTAAAGCATTCGTGCGCTTTCGTGTCAAGTGACAATTTTATAATGATGAAAATTTTCCTAAACGAAGTGCCGAGCCAAGTTGTATAATTTTATTTAGAGCATATTTTGCACAATTTATTGTTATTACCTTAAATAAAGTATCAAGTAACGTTTAATGTATTATGATACAATTAAAGCTCACTGATATATCACTGTTAAGTGATAATAAAAGTGTTGATATATAAAACTAACGTAAGTGTGCATTGCGTTAATTGCCCATAAAAACTTTTAAAATCTCATTATTTCTAATCAGGTGTAATTTCGCTGAAAACCGGTCGCTTAAATTACAATAAATTTGAAAGATAGTGAATCTATGAATACAATGGCCTACATTTGAGTAAAACACCTTGGCTGTGAAGATTGTCAAGTTTTACAATGTTTTTTTTTTATTTACTCAAATTCAACAGAATATAAGACGTTATATTTATATATATATATATATATATATATCTATTGTTATAAAATTTACTCAACAGATGTGCTTTTTGAAAAATATTCGTATAAAAATTTGAACGCAGCGTGAACCCCTGCCTCTTGGACAAAACACTGTGGTAAATTATCTTATACAAGATATCGTTTGAAGTGAATAATAAATAATGCTACGTTAATGCTAAAATTAACTTAAAGAACTCTTTTCGTTAGTCGGTAGTTACATATGAACATATAAGTTTTTATATTTAAAACTAAAAACGTATATTTTATTTGAAAGTTATTTCGAATCGTAAAGAAGAAAGAGCGATATTTTAATTTAGGTATACTATATTTGTACTAGTAATTCCGTTATATGAAATACCTCAACAAAGTAAAGTATGTGCACAAGATATTTAACTTGAGATTAAGATATCGATATCGATAACACATGTTATTACTACATTTTTCTTAAAACGTTCATGTTTTTATGCTTTCTTTCTTATTTTCTAGCTTAGAATCTATATTTTGAGTAACAGTTAAAACTGGTATATGCTTTTAATCGATAATAACCAAATATCTAATTTATAAGTAAAATTTTCAATCTAAAGTTAGTACCGACTTGTTATCTCATGACCATATTTCATACATCCAAAATTTTATTTACTAGGTTTTTAAAACATCTAGTGTATCCCATAGAAATATCTAGAACGCAAGACTTATATATAAAACTCTACAATACAGTATGCTTGTTATTTAATCCTTTAGTAGACCTCGGTGCGTGTGCTGCATATATTGCGAACGTTGTGTACTTATGAATTACGTAGGAGTTCGAAGTTAATAGATTAATGACTACGATATATTAAATAAAAAGGAGATATGAAACTGTATTTCTTAGATTTGCAGCTTTATTAAAAGCTCTAGATTTATCCAAAATAGATTGTTTTAAACATATAACCTAACTACAGATAATTTTCTTCTCAGCTTTCCGAGATTTTGTAACATCAGCTTTCTAAGATTTTAAAAATATAAAGTGCAGATGGGCCCATTACATATTGAGTAATGTTTTTTTACAGTATTTTATTATAGCAGCGTAGCCAGATAGAACCCAATACACTCCGTCCTCACTTTTCGCCCGAAATTGAGAAATTGCATGTTAAGTGGCGGTATACAACGCCGCGCTTTGTATTTGGTACTACAGCAGAAAAATGAGAATATTTTGAAATAACTCCCCATCCTCAAATGGGAATAGAACTTACAACCAATCGCGTTTTCTGTCAGGTGCTTGTGCTTGTGCTATGTGAGAATTGCTCTAACATTACACCAAATAATTAGTATTGTCGAATATTGCTTAACATATTTTAAATCTGTAATATTTTGACATAAACTTTGAAGTTGATTAAATGATAAATCGTTAAACATTGATATTAGTATGTAAATATAATTTCATTATAACATTTTTCTGTATTCAATGTTAAAATGAAAAGCTTTTTTAAATATTAATATATTTTTTTATTATTCATTTTAATATTAAATTTGTGTACATTATTATAAAAGTTTCATATGTTATGAACTTTACACGTATCAATAGACTGTAGTTTATTATAAAATTACACATACAACATGTATCATTTAACAAGAGAAAACGTTTATTTTTAACTAAGACTCGAATATTATACGACGCGTGAAAGGGTTAAACAGTCGTTGAACCAATTAAAAACATAAGCTACCACTTAAAACTAATAAACCGCAGTTTATTTTTACTATGCAAGTTCTGACTATTTATAACTTGTACTCAATTTATATCAATTCAAAAGTCGAGTTGTGATATGTTCAATTATGTTACTTAGCCGTATCCAGTAAATGAAATGGCGTTTAAAATAGTACAATTGATTTGAATTCACTGGTAATAAAATAGAAGTTACATCAGTGTTTTGTGATAAGCTCAAACTTATCTCAGATTTAATAAATAATAAGTTTTTAATACTGATTATATAATACAGATATACTCGTTTATAGGCACACTGTCTCTCGAACGCAATAATACTATATCTATAAAATACACCTACGATGGTTTTCCCCTTAAAATACTAATTAACCACTTACCAAATACGTATTATACCAATAAGTATTAGATAAACAGAATTAATCATAAATATCTTCTTTGAAAATCATTTCTTTAATTTTCTTTTATTACAACAATGCGAAAACACATTATTTCTAAAAGTGCTAAAACACAAAATCTATGTAACGTTTTCAACCCATATTTTGATATCTATGAGATTATTCATAAATCAAGAAAATTTACCTAATATTTTTTATTATTCTTTGAATGTTATAAAATATAAATTGTCTTAAATAAGAATCTACGCTTAATTGATTCCAGAAAAAAATAAGTATTTTTCAGCTTCACGATATTTTACATCATAGCAAACAAGGTAATTAGTTATCTCTAGTATCAATGCAGTCTTTTCGTCACCTTTTCTAAATAGAAAGGGAACTTTGTCTTATCACAGCGGACAAATAAAAATAATTTAAACATTCCATTCCCCCGAGTGGTAATCGAATCCACAACCAATCGCGTATAAAGTCAAACGCTGTACAACTGCGCCACGATGGCGGCAGCAGAAATCAAGTTTTTTTAAATATTTATAATTATATGCATTTACAAGACAAAAATATTCACATTACATAGTTTGCTTTAAATAAGGCGCTTCCGTAGAGATGCAGTGTAAATAATTGAACAACTTTAAGACATAGATAGAGCGGCCAATGATGGCATTCAGGTCAACCAATTTAAGGTATAACTTAGGGTTAACATCTAAGTGTAAATTTTAATTATAGAATAAAGTATTACGCAAATATTGCTAATCCTAATATATCGACATAAGTGTTTATTATTTGTTATTGGGAAAAAATATTCGTTTAAATTTGTTTTAAAGTCAAAACGAGAGAAAACGAGAAAGAGAAAACGAGATTTGAACCCGCTGCGTTTAAATTTTATACGTTTTCTAAATATATGTTTTAATTAATATCAATATTTCTACATAACTAACTACGAACTACTCGTATACTTTATGCAATAAATATACGTTTTCATACAAAAATGTTTTTATTAAAAAAATATGAAACTTTTTTTTATTTGAATAGCCGCAAATTTGAACGCAGCGGGAGTTGAACCCGTGCCTCTTAAAACCGTTTTAAGGCGTGGATTCAAATCCCGCTGCGTTCAAAAAAATTTTATACGTTTTCTAAATATGTATTTTTCAAATTCCTAAGTGTTTAATTTATTTTTTAATTAACACTTTAAAAAATATAAAAAAAAGCCACTAACATAAGCTTCACATTTTTTCCTGTCCTGAGTGGCGGAACTGAGTGGCGGAAACGCCGCGTTTTGCCGTACCAGAGGGGATATTAATATAATTTGAATAAAACCATTCCTCCGAGAATCGAACCCACAACCATTGCCTTTTTAGGCAGACGTTGTCCCTCTGCTTCACAACGGCCGCGCTCAAAGTATATATTTCTTGAAATAACATTATTATTTTCATAACCCTAAAATAAAAGAACTTGTTTAATATGCAGACGTATATTACACTGATTTACTCGCGATATCATGCCATTTGGTTCTTTTTTCTCCACGTTAGTCTATTCTAGGCATAGCTAAACCTTTAAAATTTACATTTCACATAGATTATATTGATATATCCTTTTATAGAAGTACAAGTCATATACAAATATAGCTTCGTAATTAGATTAAATAACTCTTCTGGAGTTCGTTGAGTTATAAATATAATATGTGTCTCAGTAATATAGTTTAAAAGCTTTTATTTATACAACATCACGCTTTACCCGCATAGCAGGTTAGTTAGAGAGAACCTAGTGTTAATACACTCCGTTCTCCAATTTTCACACGGAAGCGAGACGAATGCTGCTCTTTTCTTAGGTACCAGAATGGAGAAATAATAATAATAATAATTATAAAATATAATTATGTACTCGAGTGGAAATCGAACCAAAAACTACTGTTTTAACATGCTTTTATTATCTTCACCTGTGTTATCAATCAATCAATGTAAGAAAGTCTTGCAGCATTATTTTCACCCATTTATTACCCACCGCTTTGCTTGAAAATTTGCACCCGTGTACGATGATAATACAACATTTGTTTTATAGCGTACACCTGATTAATTACGAGATTACGATAATTATAAATGTGTTCCGTTATTTATTAGTTAAGAGTTGAAACAAAAAAAATGCAACATATCTACATAAATACGTATGTTACAGGAAACAGTAAAAGTTGGCATTGTTGTCAGTTTAACATTGAACAGGTCATTTATAAAGTAACGTTTGATACCGACGGTGGAATGACAGTGTTTAATAAATTATACGTAATTACCTTAGTTTATAGTTCAGGTTCAAATATAGCAATGCTTTTTTTTTTATTAATTAAAATAACAAGCATTTATTTCCTTAGAACAGTTATATAAAGATGCTCATCTTTGTAATCTTTGAATATATATACTTTTTTGTATAACAACGGAAACTGTAAATTTGAGCGATATAAATTTTATCTTCTTTTGTTTACCACAAAAGGTATAAAAAATACATATAACTATAATAATATACAATAAAGTGCACATAAAAATGTTAACAACAATAAAATATCACAGCAGTAAATGCAGTCACATTTCTACATAACTTATATTGGGCAAGTGATCGTATAAGATATTTTTAACAGAATCAATCTCCTGTCAAAACAGAATTGTATCAATCGATATCGATTGTGGAGGTCGTCAACCCTTTTGCAGCTTGCTCAGTTAGAATGCATTTTAATTTGTAGTCATATATGACTTTTTTTATTATTTTAATAAACTATTATTTTGGTATAATAATAGTTCACTAAGAGATAAATATTTAATAAAACTCACTAATTTATTTCTGTAAATTTTAAGTTGAAACTTCTTAGCTTAATTATAAATATTTTTACATACGTAAGTAATGTCATACTTTCATTGCATTATTTTTATAAAGTTTACATTGTAACAGAAAAAGAGAATATTAAAATGACCTTTCAACAAAATAATCAAAGCGTATATAATTTCAAAAATTGGATCTGACTTGATGATGGATGCTTATGAGTGCAGCAGTAATAAATGTGGCAGTTCGATTAAAATTCTTGATAAATTTTTACTGAACTTATATAAAATCAAAACAATAAACCTTGTTCAAAAGAATTATTTTATACGAACTTGGTTGAACTTTCTTAATAAATATTTTCATTTAAAGTTCATTAAGATACAAAATATGTAATGCAGGTGTTCCTTAATTTAAAAGCACAATTAAAGCGCGATCATATCACGAACAAGTGTTTCTGGGCGGCGACCCAATAACTCATATATGAATGAAATACGTAAAAGTAAAGACTTACGGGTGGCATGAGAGCTTACTAATGATTAATTCGTGCCTTTCGCGTCTTAAACTGGTACTTTGGTCAAATAACAGATATTTTGTATGACTATGACATATGAGACAGTTGGCGGAAAAGTGGTATAACTAACAGGATATTAGGGTTATACCAAAATTAACATAACAATTAATTAATGTATGTTTAAATGATATTAGTTTTAAGATTTTTTAATATACATATTGTATATAAATTAACAATCGTTATAAAGCAATAAATATTTTGCTTTCATTATTATGTACTGCAACATAGGTCACTTTTTATAACGACTGCCTTACATCACATGACGTTCTTTATAAGAAGGCGTGGATACACTTGAATTCGTATTAAATAAAAAGTATTCCGGTTTATATGTCTAGGTTATATTAAACATACTTTTAAATAACAAAGTTGTTTTATGAGAATTTTTGACATGAATTTAATATATTAAAGCTAAATAAGAAGCAGCAATATTAGCATAAAAGTTAAAATAAATACTATTATTTTTTTTCTTGGATATGAGCATGCAGCGAACGCACAATTACTTTTCTTTGAAGTAGTTTGAACCCATCCGTCAATTCACTTGGTATTTCCTGCGACGTTTATTAGGTAATATACCTAAGTTGGCATTGAAATAACATACCTGTATATTTAAAAGTTATCAAATAGATTCTTGGGACATTAGATTTTAATAGATAGATACTTGGAAGAAGACAGAACAAAGAAAATGTATCAAATATAAACTAACTAAAGAGGAAAAGGAAAGCGCAAGAGAGAATATTTTCTGTGTAAAAGCGATATAAAGCGTAGTGTAAAGCGTAGTAGTAGTAGAAAAGACAAGCAATGTAGGGCAGCAATATAGCACATAGAGCTGGCAGCAGCGGGTGGTAATACTAGGGAACTTTTACCTACTGTGTAAGAAAAAAGCTTTGCAAAAAGCCACAAGATCCATAGTGTATAGAAATGGGAAGTTACTCAGTACGAGTGATTAATTGTGTAGATGGCATAAGTACTTCACCGAAATCTTTATCGGTGTGGCCAGCGATGACAATATTTTCAATGATTCTGTTGAAGAATGTGATGTTCGAGATATATGGACTAATTCTTATAGGTAAAATTACCTAGTAATGTAAATATATTAGCGAAACATTTCCAGAGTAATCTATTTACGTCAGCTAATATATGCTGCCACTGACAGCCACGATTTAGGAAACGGGGAACGTTATTATATAAAGGAAATATTATTGAAATGCCGAAAAAAGGTGACGTGTCTCAGTGCTCCAATTGGCGAGGAATAAACCTGTTGCCCGTGTGGCCAATAATTTTCAGTAAGGTCCTTTTAAATCATATGCCAGGGGCTGTTGACTAAACGTTTAGAAATAAACCGAGTGCATTTGGAGCAGTGCGTTTTTGCACGGGCAAAACCTAGTGTTGTTGAGATTTGATATTGGAGCAATGCAATGAGAGTTTGAAATGTCTCTCAACTCTCAGACTGAGCGTCTGTGCAGATAACGACGCTCGATTAGACATTTTTTACGAAGACCTGTTAATCCCATTCCTAAATAAGGTCTTTGTGTGGAGGGCAAATTATGAGGGAAAACTTGGCTCCCTCTTACTACCTAGAGGCGATCTGTTCCAAAGGAGGCTACTTCGGCAGGTCTGGGCAGACGAGATCTGGAAGCTGTTGAAAATATCGTGAGCAATGGAAATCTATGAGCCCTACGTCCGTGACAAGGGACAAAAGCACGTCATCGTCATCAATATCAACAAAAAGAATGTAAAAAAATATGACGGAACTGACTAAATAATATAAAAAGCTAATATACTACAGTCTCTATACTAAACTATAGTCTCATTTCATTCAACAGTTCTATTTTAAGAATATTTTATTGCTATGATACCTAAATTTACGATATCTATCAAAAATAGCAATACCATTTTTAGTCAGCAACCATATTCGTATGTTAGAATAGGAATAAAATATTAGAAAAAGAGAAATCCAAGTTATATGACATTTCATGCCTTACGAGATGAGACGGTCATTAGGATTTGACAAATATGTATATAGATTAAAAGATATTTTTATTTTTTACTGTTTGACCTTTACTTACTTATTTTATGTATTCTTAGACCAAAATTAAGTAATGAAACCTTTACTTGTTAAATGCATATTGTATGGTGTTTCTATAAGTTAGTATGTAATTAAAAAAGATTATATAAATTTAAAATCAAGAACAAGAATATTATAGTCTCAAAAAACAAATAATATTATGAGAAGGAAAGTAGCACGACATCTTGTGTGAATAAAACCCATATTACAATATTTTGTTAGTTACTATTACCTACCAGAAATTATCGGGTAACCAGAAAATCTATATTAATATGTCACTTTATTATGCACTTTCTGCCCGTTTAGCGTTTTGTTGCGATGGAATGGAATGTATGGTTTTATATAATTCTTCTTCTAAATATAAGCTAGCGACCTGCTCGTGGATTCACCCGCGTGTAATATATGTTTCGTGTTTTCGGCGGCCTTCTCGTTATACAATGAAATTCCTGGAAAACCTTTAAAAAATAAAAGTATTTTGAAAATCATACAACTAAAGTGCCTTACGCGTCTGAACTGAGCCACTATGGTGATAACCTATAGTTAATAAATAGTATTTAAGACTGACCTTTTACATCAAATTCTTTACAATGACGGTAGTACTATGTGTTACTTGCTTAATCCTATCTCATGCGTGTATCAAATGTCAGAGTGCAGGGATTGTAGCGTGTAATTGGTCTAAGCTGGTACACACTATCGGTCAAGGCAACGCGATGTGTACTTTTATATAGGTATGTACATAATATATATAGGTATGTACTTATATACAGATATGTACATATTATGTGCTTAAATCAATATATATAAAATCATTACTTAATGTTCAACAGAAATGACTTAATCTAAATATAATGTTATATTTCAATATAACGATTTTGAGGTTATGTTAAACACTTAACGAATTTAGATTTTTTAAATGTTTAATGATTATTTTACCTGTACTTTAGAATTTTTGGAATTATCTCTTTAATACAAATTACCTGAAAGTCCACAAATTTTATTTATATACAAAAATTGTTTTGGCGAAGTAAATGAAATTTTATGGAGAAGATTATTAAATTTTTACAACTTTCATAAGTATTTCACACTTCTGATTGCAATAATTGTTTAACACACTTATGCTTAAAGTGTGAATTAAAATATCCTTTTATCAACAAATAAACATTAAGTTTAATACAAAATCTGGAGCGCCGTAAAAGAATTTATTGTTGTGTCATGTGCTTATCAGACAGGGCAAAATATATAAAGGTTAAAATTTAAACAGATCGGTGAAGTTCAAAGGACTACGGCAAAATTATACATTTCTTGACAAAATTTTATACCATTCAGATACTCGTACAAAGCAGTAAATTATTTGTAGCTTGCCTATGGTTTAATGTTAATAATTGTTTCTTTTATAGCTTTACGCATTTTTCCGCATGGCAATCAGATAAAACCTAGTGACACTCCGTTCTCCACTTTCCTCAAATCGAGACATTGTGTGTTTGAGTGACAGAACTGAACGCCACCCTTTGTCTTGGTGCCAATGCGGAGAAATGAAAATACTATAACATTCCCACGGCCAAGAATAGAACCAACAACATCCTGTAACTCTTCTGGTGTTACACGGGGTCGTAGGCGACGGTGATCACTTACCATCAGGTGAACCGAACCTTGAACCTTGTCTATAGAAAAAAAAAAATCGCGTGAACAGTCGGACCCTGTCTGACTACGCCACGATGGCCTGCATAATAAATATTGTTTTTATAGATTGTGGAATTCATTTTGTAGATTATGGAAAATATTAGAAAATTTTATAGAACATTAAAAATTTTCAGAAAATATAATAGCATTTTTTTTATTTACTAAATTTCGAATTGATTTATCATAGCCGCTACTGCTGCTGATCAAGTGTTTAAAAAAAAATACTGCTTAATAAAAAAAAATTGCGACTGTTGAGTTTCTCGCCGGCTCTTCTCAACAGAGTTGCCTTCCGAGCTGGTGGTAGCTTCCGGTAGGACAATATTATGATATTTAAGTTAATAGCCTATTGTTTCAATGAATAAAAGAATATATAAATTTTAACATATACCCTAACTACGAGGTCTTCCAAAATAATATTTTTGACATTTAACACGTCGCCGTTTACAATCATATGTTTGTCAGTAGTTAAGTAAATAAAAACAATGATACGTTGTGGTCGTTTAGCGGCGTATATATAATTGAAACCGCGTGATGTCTATCCATGTAATATATTGTATCATTAGATATATTAATACGAGAATCTTTGTATGTTTGAACCTTTGTATGTGCCTTTTTTATGAAAACTATGCGAAAGAAGTATAATATTTGGCATATTTAAAGTTTATACCGAGAAAGACTACAGAAGTCAATTACATTACAATTTTTTACAATAACAACGCATTAAGTGACAACGGGCCCTACTTGTAATTTTTAGTTTGCAATGAAATATCATGAATGTATACCTAAATTACATATATTTCGAAAGAAGCTCAATTGTTTCGAAAGCATAATTTACAATATTAGAGTATTTCATTTACCTAATTATAATCTATATTTTGATATAATAAAGAGTTTAAGAAGAATCATTTAAAATGTATAATATCTTAAAAATGCACTGTGGTTTTTTTTTAATTTTATTAATATTTCACACACACACACTTAGGAAATTGAAAAACATTTTTAGAAAACGTATAAACATTTGAATGCAGCCGGAATCAAACGCGGGCTTCTCGAGCGCATGGCTTAGTGGTCAGAGCGCTTGGACGGTGCCCAAAATGATTTAGTATTTATTTTTTTATTAAAATCAATAATTTCTGATATAAATACAATAAATAGATTCTAAGAAAATTACACAGCACACTACTACGTACGGAAATAAACTTAAGTTATTCGAATTTCTATTTAAACGACTGTAATGCTAATATCCTAATACAGCGTAATAACATACACAAATAACAAGAACACGACTCCATAATTAAATACAATGTGATAATAACTTATAATTACCCATAATTTAGCCTTTAAATAAACAATATATTGTAGTTAATGTAACAAAAGTAAAATATTTAAACGTATATTTTTACAGTGTATTCTTTTAATCTATATAAAGTAATAAAATGTAATTGTATAGAAATAAATATGTGTATTCAAATTCAATCCAAACATTGTCAGATAAGAGGCTACATTTAACTTCAGCCTCTTGTAACGATTACTCAAAAAACCAAAATCAGTTTTCAATAAGGCTTTTGACATAGCAAAATCGAACCTGCAATTATCGCGTTATAATAGAATAAATATAGATATTACTAAAGAAATAAATAAAATGTGGCACACATGTTATAGTACTTCTAAAATTAATTCTTATTGCAATTAATATCATAAATCAGTGTATTTGAAATCAGTTGATAACGGCCATTGACCTTACAACTTAATTGTTGTCGCCGCGTGATTAAAAATATTATTATCGCTGGATATAAAAATGATATCGATGTTGAACTAAACTGTTAGCTTTTAAATTACAACATTTACAGCATTTTTTTAATGAAATATGCAATAAATAGTTCAATTCTGCATATAAACGAAAGTGAATTCAGCCTTAACTGAATACATATTGATGCATATAATAAAATAAAAGATAAATTAAGAATTTTTTTTGATACAATTATAAGATAGGTATATATTTCAAGCATGCTACGATATTGAAAACTAATTACAGTAATATGTTTAAATAATAAGGAGATTCAATATTATTTTAGTCATAACACTGGACCTTTTGAGAGGATCTATATTAAATATAAGTTATATAATTGAATTTTAACTTTTATAATCAAAGAATTTCTGAATTACATATATCACTTGGTTAATAAGTTTCATTACAACTATAATTAATCAGGCATTCGATATCAAGAACTGAACAAGATTTATTCGATATGACATTTTCATTTAAATAATTAATCCATTTAATGTTACCTTACAAATTGGCCCACGAGATATAGAGTTATCGCACTGCACTTAACACAGCAAGTAGTTTCGAATATTTTCTTTAAATTTATATTATCACTGAAGCACGTGTGAATTTCCCAGGCCTAGGCTAAGGATACGAGACGAGCGCGCGTAGCGGTGTCGGGTTGACAATAAATTTATATTGAACAGGCGACAGGCGCACCAAGTCATATTTACTAGTTATAACCACTCGAGAAACAGTTTAAGTGTGAGGCGACAGCGGTGAAAATTATGATCAATTTAAATTATATGGAACTGATTTACTGTACATTTTTCTATTAAAAAACGAATATTTGAATAGATTTCAAAAATGTTATAAAATATAATTTACTTCACATATAAAATATATATTATATTTAAATAATATTATTATTAATAAGCAAGTAATTATTTTTACTTTTTTCTTTGTTACTTAAAACCTAGGAAGATGAATCATAACAACAAAGTGTGTGAATTTAAAACAATGTTAACAACTCAGACTTATCTTACAACGATCTATCTCGGATCAACGCCTGATAATCGCTAGAAACTTTCTTACATGGAATATGTGCAATTTGGAGTTTTAAAGGCTTTTAACATAAATCATTTATGATAGTATTATATTGACATTTGAAAGTAGAATCTTTATTAAAAATAATGCCTAAATATAAGAAATGTCTGAATACTTGTAATGAAACATATTAACCAAGTCATAATATTTATGTAATTCAGAAATTCTTTGATTATGAAAGATAAAATTCAATGATATAACTTATATTTAATATAGATATAAGGTCCTCTCAAAAGATCCAGTGTCGTGACCAAAATAATATTGAATCTCAGTATTATTTCAACATATTACTAACCTGGTAACCTAAATAAATAAACTGTTGATTTTATTGCATAGAATGAATTAAAAAAATAAATGTATTTTTAGATAAATTCTATATTCTTTTAGTTTCTAAAAAAATGTATTGCAACTTGCATGCACGTGTTAACAAGATATTAAACTCATCACGAATCTCATGAAATGCAACAAAATTGCAGTTTAATGACAGACGGTTCTTTACAATTTAATACTTTATTTTAAACGGTAACTTTGAAATTATATAAAACAAACTATCTTACAACTGATAATTAATTTATTCAAAATATGAAATGATAGACAGTCAGACTTATTATTATTATTTATTCGGGAATTCTTCGTCTATTTTCGCAATAAAAAAACAAAAGCGCGGGGTTATGGTACGTCATACACTCTCGGTAAGCGGAGAACCCAGTGTCTTGCCCATAAGTGCCCATGCCCATACTTTTCTCAAAAAACGCTATATACGGTTATTAGAACGACATACGTTTAGGAGTGCGCTCTGTAAACAAGTATAAATTTGGTTAGAATTTTTTTTTTAATTAACTATATTTTTAAATATATCTACATTGGGTTCTGCAGGGTTGCTTAATAGCTCCAACATACCTTTTTCTTCATTCAAATCAAAATGATAATATATTTTAGGTCGTACTATGATGACATTAACTTATCATATATGATACGCAGTAAACATAAGTAGTGTTTTTTATAACTTCTTTAAATTATAAATTCTTAATACGATTTAGATTGAAGATAAGAAATAAAATATTTAAGAGAATTCATTTATATTCTACAGGTACCTATTACAAATATTTTCTAAGCGGCTTTTTGATTTTAAAATCAAGGATAATATTTTAAATGAGAAATAAAACTTTCTTTTACTTGGACCACGGTACATCTATCATATAAAGCACTACAAAATCTCTTGCTTATGCGTATTAATTCGTTAGATTGTGATCAGTAGTAACATTTGAAAGATGAATTGTAAGTTGTAACGAGTAAAAACTAACTTTTCAATCAACCGTAACTATTTCCTACTTCATAGATAAATATATTTTCTCTTTGATTAAAAGTTGCGTCACAAAAATGTGAGAACCTTCAACTTTTTTAAATACTTTATTTAGCATATGAAAAAATAAAAAAAATATAAATCATTTAAATCGTTGTTTGTATCAATATAATTACCAGAGCCATCTAGCGTCGAGTAGTCAAACTTATTGGCTTACAATTTTACCTGTTATCAAAAACTCAATAGGTGGCATTTTATGATAACTAACAAAGTTTTATTGAGATAAAAAATATTACATACATAAAAAATATAATAAAAATACAATGATTTTTTATTAAAAATACTAAATACTTTGTTTAGAGGCCGTTATTTTTTATAGCAATATCGTAATAGTTATTACAAAATAAAAAACAAAAATAGTTTTATTGTCTATAAACTGACATCTTAACTACGCAGTAGATGCTTATTTTAGAATTCTAAAAACCTCCATTTGTATGTCTTGTACTGTATATATATCATTAGGTACCTTGCTACTTATACAAATTTAAAAGGCGACAAAATCTGTTAAACAGAAAAAAAACCTTCGTTATCTTTATAAAGTATAATTATTTAAACCGTTTCTTTTTGAAAACATTATATGACCTTTCCAAGAGGTAAGGTTTCGAATCCTGTTGCGTTCAAATTATGACACGTTTTCTAAAAATGATTTTACTTTTATTGTTGCGTAGAACTAATCTTTCCGCGTCTATTTATAGCTTTGGTAGATAAGAAAATACTATAATAGGTATTGCATGTGTGATATAAACAATTCATAAAAAAAAATTACATTTGTTAAATAATATATTCAAATTACTTATATAGCTTTCCACTTTTCCCCTCCTAGAAAGGTGGAACCTAATGTCACAAGATTAATAATTATTAAATGTAAATTTCAAGTTTAAATAATTGATTAAAAAATATATATAAAAATAAATACAAAAAATCACTGTTCTAATCGAACTTAGATTTAATTATTTTTGTAAAAGTGAAAAAACCTGCAATCCTTTTTAGTGGTTTTTTTAAATATTGTTTGTGATGTGAAATATTACATACTACGTAGTGTTCATGAGGAAAATAACAAATGTTTGTGAATAATAAAGTTTACGAGTAGTATATGAAAACGATATCCATATAACTAATGCATAAAATACAAATGACTGGAATTTCTTTTATTTTTGATATTTAATTAGTAACTTAGCCAGCTTTATTTTAACGTTTAAATTTTTACTAAATAGTGAATATTATAAGAAATTATTTTTCATTACTTACGAATTGTTAGTAAGTAACAGTATAATTTACACGTAATTAAAAATAAATACTTGTATTAAACGTGTTATTTCAACAGTCTTATATTTAAAATCTAAACTAAAAAAATATTATTAATTTTGAGCTATTCAAATAACTAATTTGCATTTCAATCGCTTGTCATATGTTGTATTAGTTAATTAATAGATGATTATACAATTTAGCAATATTACTGGTTCACACGTAGTTCTGACAATACTGATAGTAGTACAAAAGCCTATTTAATAAAAAATATATTGAACCCTATGCTTCCCGTGATTTTATTTAATACTTCAAAGTCATATAGAAATTGTAATAACAAACACTGTAAGCTCCCTTCATAGCTACAAATTAAACATATAATTTCACAAACTAGAATTTCAATTTTTTATCAAAATAAAAAAGTAATCACTTAAAATTAAATATATAAATTTCAACGCTTGAAGTGCGCTGAGCCAGAGGGCATATCAAAACAAGATTTCGGTGTAACCGGTTTCACGAGAACGGCCATTGCTCTGATATTGATAATGTAACGTTATTAAACAAACTCCGCACCGAAAGCGTAATAGTGGTGGTTTATTTATAACATCACTTATGTCATAGATGATATCTAATTAGTTATATGAGAATTTAATCTTTCATTTATTAGATTGTTAGGACACGAATGAAAAAAACAGCTTCCCGCTTAGTATGGTAGAAAGAGAGAACCGTGTGTCAAGATACTCAGTTGGCCAATTATCGCTCGTATTCGAGATAGTGCGTGTTGAGTGGCGGAACTCAACACCGCGTTTAAATATAGAATTAAAATTTAAGGCATGGATATTGAATACGTATGTCAAAAGAATCTGTCAGTATTATGTCATTTTATAATATCGTTATAGCTAAATAAAGTTGAATGTGATTTTTTTTCAAGGCACAATGTTTTTTTAATGTTTTATATATTATTATTTTTATTCTATATAAGTACTAATACTTTATAGTGTGTACTTACAATTTTTTTAGTATATTTTTAATATAGATTTTATAAAATATTTTTAAAAATAGAACATAATGTAGTTATTTGCATATACTTATTATGCAATATATCCACAGTGGAAGTTAAAACCAGCTACATTCCACTTTAGTTTGACGTTTCCACTACATACGTCTACTACTATGCTGACATTTGCCGATTCTTATCGATCTTCTTATCGATATGTTTACATTTACAGTACACATTATGTAAAACGTTAATACATATACCAACATTAAAAATAAAATATCATATACGTAGATGCAATATGGAATGCATCTTAAGTTTTGAATAAAACAAAAAAAACCGTGCCCTAGCCTTATCTATTAAAAGCCGTACAAACTGTATCTCTAAATATTGTACAGTTTAATTTAAATCCAAAAAAGAAATGCTATAATTAGAGACGCCTTCACCAATCACTTTATGTCGTATCTCTTTAATCTTAATTAGTTATTAGTGTTTAATATATTAATTAACGATCTCATTACGTATACTTTTTAATTGAGAAACGCTTTTTATATATAAAAATATTAATTGATCAATTAAAGTATTAAGCAAGTTTTATTTTCTTTAAATAAACTGCATTAGGCACTTTTAAAGTAATAAAATTAAATACATAAGGAGTAATTTGACAGTGTGTAAAGCGCTGTCCTCTCACTAAATTGAGGCAAAATTTAACTGAGGGTAAACAATAAATATTAGAACATTGACCTTGCCATTTCCTTTCTCAATGATCGTAAAGTCGCGTGTTCATATTAAATTAGGTTTTACAGCAAAAATTGTAAATGTTTTTTTCCTTTGAAATTTATGTATAAACGAACTAAACATATAACATTTATTTTAACAAAGTACCTACTTCATGGAAAGATGACATTGGTTATTGTAAATTGCAGAAATGTCTGTTTTTTATAAAGACGAATTTTATTAGGTAAGTTATCATATTTTATTAGGTAAAATAAAATAAATATGACTATAAATTGAATATATATGTTGAAATTAAATGTAATCGATCCCCAAGTGAGGGGATAATATTAATTTAATTGGTCCTTTTGAAGTTTTGATGATTATATAATATCAATATTTTAGTTAGGCAACGACGAAGGCTTTGTACATGTCGTATATATATGACTTCACTGAGCTGTTAGACAGTTTGTAAAAAAATATGTGTTTTAGCTAATTAAAAAATATTTGAAAATTGAATCAGTTATATGACCATTTGTCTAATAGTAAGATAGCTCATAACATATCATACGTCGTGAAACATTTAATCACCTACAACAGTGTTAAATATTCTACTGATTTAATTTAAAAAACGATTATTTATATCATATTGTTACGGATTGAACCAAATTGACCTTAAAGAAGCAACGTTACAAAAGAATATATTGACAACAGAATTGAAGATTTAAAACTTACAATGTTATCTTTTTTGATTTCCAGTCTAATTGGCCTGAATAAAGCAAAAGTGAGAAGCAACTTTTACGTGGTCGTTAAAAAGCGTCTTTAGGTTTCTTATGAAACTATTTGTAGCCTCAAAATTACATAAGTTGTCGTTTCTATAGATTTCGATTAGTGTCTGTTATGTATTGAAATATGATCTACCCAAGTGTTGTTGAAGACACAAATCAAAAGTTAATTATTTAGTATTTTATTAAAATTCCTACAATATTTTGAATATTAAAATGTTATATTTAATTTTATTAAGTCATAGTATTGTATTGAAAACGATATGAATTTAGGTAATTTGGCAAACATTACTTATGGAGTAATGTCAGGCGCAATAAGCGAGTGACTTACTGTAAGCGCGATAGCTTTTAGTTTTAATACCCAATCGGGGGGGTAATTAACTTGGTTATATTATTTCCCAAGTATGATGAAGCGCAATGCTTCAAATTTGGACGTAAAGCCGTAATCGAAACGCAATGACACTAGGTTCGTTCTGTCTACGCTGCTAAATTAAATGGATAATTCAACGCTTAATTCGCAGTCAATTTCTGCAACATCTATATTCTGACAACGGCATTTCTTATGCTCTTAGTTTAATTCGCACAAAACACAAGGTCGTCTATTGTAAACCATCACGTGTGTAATTGGTACCTACATAACACGATTGCCAATTTATATATCTTTTGTATGTGAAGATGGATTGTCGAATATAACGCACGAAAATGTCATTAACGTCCATTTGTTACGATTCAAGCAATCTGCCATATGTTCACGGGCCGACATATTGTGCCCCTAAATAGATCAGCCACAATAACATCAACGTCGTTTGTATGGAATTTGTGCAACAGAAGTAAAATTCTGCATAATTTTCGTACAGATTTCGAAATTTTTACCTTAACATATTAATAGAAAAATAATGTAATGGACCATATATTAAAAGTATACAAAATGATAAGTATTTATAAATAGAAATATTATATTCAATAAATAATTTAAACAATATCAACAGTAAATTTGAAATGCACTATTGTACCACAGTCAGCAGTTTTTTTTGCGACAGTAGTAGACAGTAGTTCAAAGTTTCGTATGTTATTTTGTGTAAAATCTATAAAAATATCAATTGAAGTATATAATGGCAATAAAATAATTAATTAAATATTAAAATCTTGAGAGCAAAACGTGTACTATTTTAATGTATGAGAAACTGGATTGCGTGTAGACAATTAATTCTAATATATTTGTAGATTGTTTTAATCAGAAACTATTTTACATATGCAAAATGAATATCTGCTACGCAAATATGTGCCTATAATAAACTGATTTGTTCATATTTAAAGTAACGTCAGAAAATAATTGCCTCTAATAAAAAGGTTTTAAAATTAAAATATAATTTTTATAAAAGCTTGAACGTAAAAGGAATTGAACCCGCGCCTCTTAGAAACCGTCAAGCACACTGACCACTAAGCTTCAAAGTTCCGTATGTTATTTTTGTATTACAAAATATATATTCGTCGAAATTCTTATACGAAATATATATTCGTCGAAATCACAACTCATTTTGTTGTTAGCATCTCTGTAGAGAGATTTTTACAAATTTCTGGTACTCAAAGATAACTTCTAAAAACAATTGTTTGGCAAGAGCGTTCATTTTTCATTTTTTACTATTTTAAAGTGTTATTCACACGTAGGCTGCTTAAAACATTTGTAGAAACTATTTCTTAAAATGTACATAAAATATATATTATACATATATTTCCTTATACACAGCTTATGTAAATTAATGGACTAAATCTTAAAATAGTTCTGAGTATGGTCTGTGTGATAACTGGTCGAACACTCAACTGGTTATATTTACACGTTCTAAATATAGAAGAACGAAAATAGCTTCCAGAGATTATTACCACGTCCGTTGAAATTTTATTATTACTCGACAGGGACGAAATAAGGATAAAGTGTTCAGTGTTACAGTTATAAAATTATACTCGTATGTGCCTATTATTGGACTAATGTTGATTTGAATTTATATTTCTTAGGTGTGTTGTAAATTTTAGTATTATTAAACAAGTAAATATCGATATCGAGCTGAAAGTGGAGAATGAAGTGTCTTGACACTAGGTTCTCTTTGAATGAAATGAATGAAAGTATATACAAGTCTTTTCAACCTCTCCACGACAGGTGCTTTCTAGCTTTGGTGCTCTCCTGTACTCCTAAAGAAAAATACATGCCTAATTGTATTGTCGTTTTCTACGTCTTGTAGTTTCGGTTATGCGTTATCACTTGTCTGTCAGTCTGTCAGTCTGTCAGTCAGATTTTATATATTTAAATTGTAAACGCGCATCACGATGATAAATTTTTGCTCACTTCGTTATTTCCTATACTTTAGCTAGGCTCTTTTGGTTCTTCATTAGATGTTCCAGATTTTTTATTTTCATATGTCAGGGGCAAATTGTTTATCACGCTGAACAACTTTTGTTGAAGTTTCATTGCTTTATTTCTTATAGTTATGCAGGTCTACTGGTCTGGTGGTCTGATAGTTCTAGATCAGGTGTTCCAATTTTCCAAATCAATTATACCCTTAAACCTGACAACAAAAAAAAATTGGTATACAACAAAAAAAGTTTCATTCAAATCAGTACCGTAACTACGAAGATGTGCTGCGCGCACAAACAGACAGACAATTTTTTTTTAAATCATAGATTCTTATTGTATTTCTTTTTTTACATCCTAAATATTTAATTATCGTAAATTGTTTTTTCGTAAATATATTCAATGTACAGACACAACTTTTTTACTATTTCTCATAGTATACATAGATACATGTTTAATAAATGCCATCGTGGCGAAGTGGGACAGTGTCTAACTGCAAACGCGATGGTTGTAAGTTTGATCCTCATACGAGGGAATGGTTATATAGGAATAATTTGTTTTCTCCCCCTCAGAAATTTAACGAAAAGTTAAGCTCACAAGCTTATAAATAAGCGTTATATATCCAAGTAACTTTTCTAAGTTCTTCCACTTCTTATGAAAATAGTCAGAGAAAGCTAGCAAGGTAACTGTCGTATGTAGAAGCTTTACCTTATCGGTAACACGCTAATAGGTTCTCTTTACGTCAACGTTTATATATTTTTAATGGGTTAATAATAGTTGGCGTTCTTTTTAATTAACTACAGAATTATAACTAATGAATGCTGAATAAAGTCAAAGGTCGGGCTGAATACTAAGAAAAAAATATGTTTTAATATTTATATGAGTTGAACATATTATGATAAATTAATGTAATATCGAAATGTTAAATAAATCTTACTATATGAGATTAATATAGAGGCCATTGTGGTGCAGTGAAACGTCGCATGTGTGTATACGCGACGGTTGTGGGTTCAATTACTACTCAGGGGGAATGATTATATTTAAATTATTTTTATTTCTCCGTTCTGGTGAGAAGATAAAGTGATTTCCGCCACTGAATACTCAATATCTCGGATTCAGGCGGAAAGTGAAGAAAGTATGTTTATATGAAAGGGTTTAGCAACCTTGTCGATGTCACAACCTTAGTTTTGTGACATCGACAATCGTTATCTCGGGAATATTTTAAAATGTTTAGATCTTAGATTTCAAGTCAGTTTCTTATCAAACCTACCAAAAACAAAACCATACCTTTATTTTTAACATATTTTTTAAAGTGTTATTCGTACACTCAAGAAATTGAAAAAGACTATATTTAGAAAACGTATAAATATTTGAACGCAGCGGGATTTGACCCCGCGCCTCTTGAAAACCGTTCAACCTTGAACCCAATTCCTTTTTCAAAACCATACCTTTCAAAACAATAAAGTTTTGATGGATACAGAGCGCCGTATAAAACCCTCGTTACATCTTTTAGATCAATAAATGCATGTATATATTTTTTATATTAAAAAGAAAAAAAAACAATATTACATCATAATTTTTTTTTTAATAAATACTTTAAGCACAATGACCTAACCTGCGACATCCTCATGTTCCATCAAGAGCAAACTGCAGATAACAAACCATACTGTGTATTCATGATCTCATATAACGCAAAAACAACACTTTACTAGATAAAGTAGAAAGGCAACTAGTATAGAAATAAAACTGACTTTAGGTTTCTTTAGGAAATGTTTTAGGGAATATACAAAGCCTAAATGAACACAATAAATAAAGATATTAAAACAAAAAAAAAACTAATACTTGTATCAATCAGGAACCAAATTCATGACATTTATTATTTACTTATAAATTTTCCATCGAATGAGTACTATTGAAGTAATGATATAAACATTTTATTATTATATTATTTTTTTTGTAGAATATCACAGAGAGGAGCTTATGTTTTGTTCAATTTCTCATTTTTTCCGTCATCGCATAGTAGTCAAAGATAACGTAGCGTCAGGACATTCCGTTCTACACTTTCTGCTAGAAATCGAGACATTACGTGTTAAGTGACGGTACTCAACGCTGGCACGTTATCTTGCATCAGAGCAGAGAAATAAAAATATTTTAAATATAATAATTTCTCCGAGTTGGAGTAGAATCCACGACCAATAGCGTTTACTTTCAAACGCTCTCACACTACGCCACGATAGGCTCTGATGGGAGTTTTAACTGTCACTCAAAATATAGGTTCTAAATTAGATAATAAGAAATTATGACATTTATTACTGGATTTTTTTGTCAAACTACGGAATGTAGTATTAACAGGTGTTATCGATATATCGATATCCATATCTATAACACAAGTTAAATATCTTGTCTGCATACTTTGTTTTGTTGAGGTATTTAATATAACAACAGACTTACTAATAGAAATAATAAATTATAGAACATACCTATATTCTATAATTTAAGTGCTTGGCGTAATGTAAAAACATTAGTACATCGATTTGGAGCAAAATTTGAATAGATAACCAACAGAAGTGCACGTTTAGTCGCTTCTGCTATTAAGTATACGTCAAGAGTCGGCTATGCAAATGCATTCGATCAAGGCCGCAAATGCAAATGCATTTGTTATATACTTAGCTAGTATTTTACAAACAATAAAACCGGGTGGAATTTATCGGTGATATTATTTTGTATTTTAAACACGTTCTTTATTTGAATACTAGGTAGTCTATTGAGAGGTGATTATATATATGTGTGTAATATAAAAATAGTTGTTATTTATTAATTATTATAGAATGGTTCTATTAAATTGCTTATTAGAATTTAATTTGATAATACATATTAATTTTCTAGATAAAATTAATCAAATATAATTAATTAAATTAATAATATAAATTATAATAACAGTTACTAACGTTAACGCCAAAAATAAACGTTTCCACAGCACATATATATCTATACTTAATACATTTTTAATGTATCATTATGAAAAATGTTAGGTTACTGCACTCCTCCATATAAAGTTCAAGTATGCAAAATTTCATACTTCTCGGTTCATATAATTAACGTGAAAAATGGGTCGAAAGATTTTAATCCCAGTATTAATATACCTCTTAGATTTACGTGTAAAGTTAGTACTCTTGTGTGATGTGGCTGTTACAAAAAAAGTAGCATCTAGATAATTTCATATTATAGCCAAATACAATAAAATAAATAGCTAATAAAATTGTTAATACGAAATAGCACAAGAGTTGTAGCATCGCTTAGAAGTAATCTGAACCAAACATAACTACGATATTAAAGATCAGAGAAACTGTGTAAGTTAAACAAATGTGAACGTAAACGTTCCTTCGGCCGATACGTATTATATCAAACAGCATTTGCAACATACGGTAAAATTATGATTTTAAGAAATAAGTACCCAATTCACAGCATTTTTAAAGGTCTCAAACAAAACGGTTCGTTTACCAAAATATAAAATGGTATTTTAACATTTTAGAAGTGTTATTCACACACTTTGGGTATGAAAAACGTATTTAGAAAACGTGTAAAAATTGTAAGTCTTTTGAAATGTTTATATATTTGAATAAATAGCATTCTCCTTTACAAAACCCTTGTGTGTAGAGATAATATTTGGGTAGCAGAAATTTGGAAAAATCTCTCTACATCTGCTAACAACAATAAGCGTACAAGAATTAAGACATAGTCCTATGTAGAACGTAAGGCTTAGCGGCCAGAGCGCTTACCGCCTTACCGCCTTACGTTCCAAGAGCCGCAGGTACGAATACCACTATGCCAAAATTCCTACGTTTATTATTTACATTGAAATATATATTCAATATATATATAAGCCATAATCATATATATAAGCCTGTTTTTTGTTCATTTTAGATATATTTTGTAAATCAAAAGATAAAATGTCCTTTTGAAAATAATTTAAACGCATACCCATTACAGTATAACTGGTTCTACATATGCCATGATATCTTCACTGACTGATTTGCTCAATTATAAGCTACAAATGAGATTTAAAGCTTATGATAAAGAGCACTAATTATATTTTTGGGACTAAATCAGCTGATTTTTCTACTCAAAAGTTAGTCATTCTACTCATTGTCACATTCTAGCCATATATACGTGACTTGATAGGCTTTTGTTCTTTCAAGTAGGATTCGAATTCACACCCACTCCAATATATGGGTTTTGAAATCCAAATTCATTTGCACATCAATTTCAATTCGAGTTTGTTGTCTCAATTAATTTAGATTACAAAAAGCTAAATTTAGTGCAAAAAGAATGAATTTGGATTTCAAAACCTATATTTAGACACATTTTGGCTGCACCTTGATGAACTAAGTACCTAATTGTAAGTGTCTAAATTGCATCCATGCTAATATTATAAACGTAAAAGTAACTGTCTGTCTGTCTGTATGTGACGTCATCACGGCCATCCCGCTCAACAGAATGTGACATTTTAAATTGAGATATTTGAAGGTTTTGGGAACAAAGGCTACTGTTTTCTCCCGTTTTTTAAGTATTTCAAGGAATTTCATTCACTTATAAAAAGGCCGCCGAAAGTACGAAACGTCTATAGTTAACGCGGGAGAAGCCGCGAGCGGGTCACTAGTATTACGTTTTCTAGCTTAGGTGACAAATATATACTGTACATTGTCACATGTGGTAGTTTTATATATCACTCAGCTAATATTTAGATATCTTATTTTAAAGACGTATTTCATTTTATAAATAGAATGTATAAACATTTCACCTTGAAACTTTTCAATAATACCACGCAAAGAACATTGCAATTTTATGTATTTTACCTTTATTCAATTTAGCGCTATCTAGTAGTGCTTGATTTGATGTTTTTGTAGTTCTTTTGACTTTCGTGTTTTTTTTAATTAGTTGATCTCAATAGACATTACTGTGGATGCTAGTTTAGGCAAATAACCAAGGAAGACTATAAATACTCAAGAAATATAACTAATTTTAAGAGAAAATATTTACTTGTATGTAATATATTTTATGTATGTATTACCGTTCACCTAATTCAGCAGAATTATGTATAATATAATAAATAAAGGTGTATTTCAAACTATTAGGATTGAATGCGATAAAATTAAAATAAACACATTATTAAAGAACCAAGGAACATATTATTTACAATGTTTTTTACACATTCCACCCATTTAAAGAGATTGCGTGTCAGTTAAAGGAACAAAATGCCCCAACGGAATGTCATTGGAAACTGCAACCTATCGGCTTCTGTTGGATACGCATCAATTACGCCACGAGGGCTTCATATATTACATTATATTGTTATTCTTTGTATAAGAGAATGGAGCATTAAAATAAAACTTAATTGTATGCGTTCTACAAAACCATTTCTATTTCCGTCGATTGGCGGGCAGCAACAAATCCAATACATATTCATTTTCCAACCGTGATTAGATTCGCGTCCTCTGAAGTGACGCAAGATAACCATTGGACCGTGCTAACTTTGTTACGGATTGATAAATTTACATCTAATAGTTGGATTTAAAAAACTTAATATTATTATGTACTTGACTTGGAAAACCTTCATAAATTCATATTTATGAAGTAATTAATAATTAATGATTAATGCTGTTTTTCCCATAAAGCATGATGTTATAGGAATATATTTACCATTCAATAAAATATGTTAATTGTTTGGTATTTATTATTTGCTAAAAAAAAATGAGAAAAAACACTCCGCTACTATTTTAATTTATTAATTTCAATCAGCCAACCAAAACGTGGAAACACTTGTACAAACAATTTTAATTAGAAATATTTACTTAATTAGAATTTCAATCTACAGCTATCGTACTTAATACGGCAAAAAATTATGTATATCTTAATACATTTGGACTATGACTGTCTATTTATTGCAAGATAACATTACATGTGTATCGTCCTTATCGTGCTATTCTAAAGACAAATAAAGTCAAATTAATTAATTAATTATTAGAATGCAGCTTTAAAATAATTTGTCAAATTTCAACTTACGTCCAGTAGCTGTGCATTTATTACTCACTCAGCGAATAATGGAAGAGTTTTGTGAAGGTATATTGATTTGGCCTAATTAATAATTAAAGTCATGTAATTTCCTTTGAGTTAACCTTCAGTATATAAAGAAAAATCTAAGATAAATTTTAATGAAAATAAATATAATCCAGCTTTTAAAGGATATCCAAATTTATTCGAAATAGAATAAGAAATTATATATTGTATTTTTTACAAGATTTACACATAAATCAAAATTATTGGTGAATTTAATTTAATAACACACTTGAAATATAATAAAATAACGTCAATGCTCGCATTAATTTGACAATTTATGTCCTGATAGGAACAAAATCTGTCACTGAGCCAAAATTAACGGATAATGCCAATTTTACTTGGCCAGATGCCACATTACGTAAACAGGTAGGGTTCTAAAAATATTTGATTATAATTTAATTTTAATATCTGTTAAAGGTGCAATCTTAGAATATCAATCTTATAGATATATATATATACTCGTATATAGAAAAATACAATACATACATATAATCGAAACAGAATTGGTCGTTGTCTGTACATAGAAGATATATAAGAAAAAATATTATTGGGGGAATTTCTCAATGTAAAAGTACCCAAAAGGTTTTTTCTGTCTGTCTGTGCATTTGTGGATGCTAATCTAAGAAACGGCTTAACTGATTTAAATGCAGTTTTGACTATTGTATGTTGATTAACTTACTTTAACATTTAGTGTTTATTATTTCAAACGGTCCGTTTCATTTTTATTTTCAATAACTAAAAAAGTTACAATATAAATTTTCTTCGATATAATTGCTATAAAATAACTGTTTTATTAAATTGACTAACAAATAAATTGTTAGTTATAGCCGTAAAGTTAAGGCAGGCGAAGCCGCGAGCGGGTAGCTAGTTAAAAAATATAACAGTAGACAACAGTTATTCTGTCCCCTACAGTTCTTCTACTAATAACTATTGGTGAGGGTATTCAAAGAAAATGTACAATTATATTGTAAAGAAAACTCAATATACCTACGCTAAAACATACTATTTAGAGGGCAAATATACTAATGTAATTAATTTCTTATAAACAATAAATAGCTTTAACGAAGTTCTCTTGACAATATAAAGATTGAAATATACATTGGCTTAGAGAGACATTTAAAGTGATTATATCCTGCTTTTATACACTGTCACATTATATTTTATTTCTCTGAAAAGTAAGTTTATATTTAGTTTATTTAATCTATTATAACAGATACGACGTCTCCCTTCTCGTAAATGATCATTTAGATAACGTTGATAGATATATGAATAAAAATGTAACAATGCATAGTATTGCAAAATGAATGAATTTATTTAATTGATATAAAATCAAAATTCGAGTTAATAACGATACTTTCGTGTCAATGATTTTTTACTTGAAAAATCTTTGTTAATGTTTGGTAAATAAAAAAACCTAGTAGCAGGGCACTCTGTTCTTTATTTCTTATCCATAATTGTATCGTAGTGAGTTTGCTCCACGCACTCAATAAAAGGAAATCAATTGATATTAAACCTTTTTTTTATATAATTAGACACATAAAATGCAGAAGCTTGGCATAGGTTTTATTCGCAATTCAACTTTCTTTTTAACACTGTATTGCTTACATTCATTAGAAGTGAAATCGTATCTAAAACTATTAGAGCAGTCACTTACTTCCCATGTGTGCCAGAACTTTTTAACGCCTTCTGTTATAGGACCTTATATATATTATTTTTTTTGGTCGTTACAAAACAATAGCTTTAAAAATATTCAACTCTTTGTTTAAATTTAACTCACACTTATTGTTTCGCAATATTACGTTGTATCAGGACGATAGAAGGTCGTGTGCACTTGCAATGGATTCAAATTGGCAAATTACCACAAGGTATTTATGATATACACGATAACTTATCCTTTCAACGGAATGAACCAAAAAAATCCCAATAATTTTTTTTCCCAATAAAGTTTTTTCAATTAAGATTGGTATTAAAAGCTACGTTTGGCTTAGCTTATGATTTTTCTTAATTGAAAAAATATTTGACAGCAATTTGAACCTGTAAACCATTTGATGGCGCATCCGCCAACAGAGCTATATTTTTTTCTGCTTCAAGATAGCTTTCCGAGGTAGTCAAAGAGTCAATAGCCTAGTGTCAAGACACACCATTTTCTGCCCAAAATGGAATTTGTCGCGTTTTCTCTTACCAGAGCGGAGAAATTAAAAATAATGTAAATATAACACTTCCCCCGAACAGGAAATCAAATTTACAACCAATCGCATTTACAATCAGACACTGTCCCACTATGCCACAATGGCATCAAATTTCTATATGATTTCTCAAATTTCTATGTTACTGCTACGACTTTAGTTGTTACAATATTTTTTCAACAATGTTTAAAAGGGGCCCTTTATCATTTTAACCATGCAGTTTAGAGATCTGCGCAGTGTTTCCTAATCTTCTGTATAATCGAGGGCTATATATTGTCATATTTGTCATTCGAAACACGCTTGTACCTCGAAACGCTGCTTTTTCACCCACGTCACGTGAACAGACTAAAGAATTACATACAATTTTTGCATATTTGCATTATTCATCGCGACAAACGACTACCATTGATTGGTTAGAATTAGGTTAAATAAATGTTATATGCTTTTAAATCAATCATTTTTGGATTTATTTATAATAAAAAACAGTAAAAATGGAATGTTTGTAACGCGAAGATGTGCATCTTCGGAAATATTGGATGGATTTGAATGAAACCCTTTTCTTAAATAACTTTTAAGCTTAGGCAGAACTTAGGTTATAATTGATTTTGTAGGGTGGAATACCTGATGTTAAACTAGCTATACTGTAGACAAGCAAATTTTGCTTTAATACATTTTCTTCAGCGTGATGGGTGTTATGTAAGAGTCTGGAAAAGGTCATTAAATCTACACATAGTCTACACATAGTCTTTATTATAACGATAGATATTATACGTCATCTGGTTTGCTTTTATATAGAAATGATCATAAATTCATAGTAACTTTACGGAGGAAATAAAATAGTCTTTTTTATTTCCTCCGTAAAGTTACTTAAAGAGCGGAATTGAATTTTTCTATATAAAATACAATATTTCTATATTAGCATAATGTGTTTATACAGAGATATTACTTATAAGGTTTTTTGTTTGCAAAAAATACCAACAGTATGTTTTATTAAAAATAGTGAACCAAGCCATGTTTTAACTTTCCTCTAAATATAATTTACGTTAAATTAAACATTTAAAGCTCAAAGCTATTAAATTTAAATAGCGCTACAAATTAACGATCTTGGTTTGGCATTTAGATACGTTCTCAAATACGAGCTGGTATTACGTATTTTACCACGTTTTTCTTTTTATATTTGAATAGTTAATGCCACGCGATCGTCTCTTAAATCAATGTAATAAGGTTAATAGATTATTGCGAAACGTTTTCAATGAAAAATTTTATTAATTATTACTCACTATAATAGATCGGACATTTATAATCGGGAGGTAAGTTAATAATACTGGTTATTTAGATGTCACTTCAAGTGAGTGAGGGAACCGACGATGTATGCTTGACCTTAGATAAAATATGGAACGTAAACAAACTCATAATGGCCGGCGATGAGACAGAAATAATATGAAAAATAAAACTTTCCTTTTCGTATGCAAGCCATATGCCACATTATCCCCAATTTCCGTGGACATGTTCATATAGAATATAGATGATGACAAAATCTTTCCACATTTAATGAAGATTTATTACTGAAAACATTTAACCTTGCGCTTTTAATAATTTAGTTAAACCTTGATATTTCAATAAAGCTTGGTAGACCTAATGTAATTCATTCCAATTTTTGATATTTTAAATGTATTTGCCAAGTTAATAGTACGCTGAAACACATAAAATGCTTCTTGGTAGGATTTTCCTTAACAAGTTTTGTCGGTAAGAATCAAAGCTACGAAATAGAATTAATTATTATTACCAAGTTTAAATCTACAACATTTATATATGATGTCATGAGCTAGTTATATTTCTTTAACAGCTACTATATAAGCTATAATTTAACAGTAACTCTTACCGCATTTCATGGTCGTTGTTTCAAATCACACTTGAAAGAATATATACCTAATAAAATTTGATGCTGAAGAGCCTATAAAAAAAGCCGCGTTGGTTCCAAAAATATATTTGATGGTAAAGAATGAAGTGATATATCAAGCGCTATTTAGTTTTCTCTGACAATCTTGATCAAAGCCACTCATTTAATAGGTAAGTACTAATGGGATTAATGCGTAAACTACGCGTTGCCTTAACAACTTCCTACAAAAGTGACTTAAAAGAAAAGAGTGAGAGTGAGTCTTTTGACTTTCCTATAAAGTGGCAATCTGGTTAATAATATTGGTTTTACAAATAAATTGCAATTTCCCTTGTTCCTGCATTATTTCTTCATACAAACTTTAGCTGTACCAAATTGCATACTACACCATTTACGTCAAAAAGGGTCGAGAGAATACGCATTGCCTAGCTTCAATATTTACAATTAAAATATAAAATATTATATAATTAAATTAAATAAAATATTATAAATATTATAACTTTTAGCTTTGTGTGTATTTTTTTTTGTTGACATTGATGAGATATCAAACACCGGGTGACAAAAATATATTATGTGAATCACCGCATGAAATTAATAGTAGCAAAATTTTTATTCCATATCGCGATCAGATCAATATATTCCGGTTATCTTGACGTCATAGAAAATTTTCGGTTTATCCACGGCCACTTGTATATAATTTTTTGTTGACAATATATGTGTATGTTATATGGTCAGGCTTTTTACTGTTCTATTTACGATATACATACACTTTTCTTTTTTAAATAAATAAATGCCTAATATTCTGTTTTATTACGCCATTGCCTCAATATAAATTTAATTCCACTCAACATTCCAGCGTTCGACATGTATTCAATTACAAACATGACTATATATACGCGATGATTGTAGGTTCGATTCTCAATTGGGGGGTTGATTATATTTAAATTGTTTTCATTACATCGCTCTGGTGACAGGACAAAGCGCGGCGTTGATTTCAGCCACTCGAACACTTTGACTCCGATTTGGGCGGAATGTGGAGAACGGAGTGTACTAGGTTCTCTCTCCCTATCCTGCAATTCGGGATAAAGGGTGAAACTGTATATAAACGAGGAAACGATAAAATTATAAATTTTATTACTTTAAATCTATTTTGTTTTGTTCTGTTACGTAAAATGCATTTATCGCTAGGATAACAGTATCGTTACTATCTTTTTTATTTAAATCGGCAATGTTAGCGATTGTTTATCGCAAAAAAGTGTCATTCAAAATAATATCCTGATATGTGTACGATATGTAAAATAAACACAATTTTTGTTTCAATATTCTATACGGCTACTACTTAATTCGTTTTATAGTACAGTAATTTGTTATTATCAATGCAACACTTTTCGTAAAAAGGAATTTACTCTCCGCTAAGTGGTTTTAGTAATAAAATTACTGATATAACAGTAAAAAGTATGGCAATAATTAAATATTAAACATAATTTCCTGTTTGATTCTATTTCAGAGTGACTCAATTTGTGACACTGTTCCGAGAGTTACTAAGAATGACAGAAAAAGTGATCGTTTTCCGGTTCTTGATTAGCTGTGCAAGTATTTCAATTGCCTTTTGTAGACAAAACAGTACAGTTTCAATAAGCAGAACGATATAAATGACGTAAATGATGCAATAATAAACTCATAATTGGCATCTGTAAAGTAAATTAATACTGAAATAATAATTAATGAGCTAGAACACTGCACGAAGCTATATCATGATACCATTTCAACTGTTAACACACAAACGGTACATAATGGTTTATTTTATCTTCACCAAGTAATTCTAACTTAGAGTAATCCGCTGATTAACCTAACCGCCATTACAGTGCGAGTTATTTTTAGATTCCGCGCCGAGATCACGGCTTTGTCTGCAATGTAAATGACTGTCCCCAGTGTGGAGCCGGCTTTCAAAACAATGCTACCATTGTGTACATGGCATAACCTAAAAATTAAAACGGCTGCGTAAATACTTATATAGATATATGAAAGTGTTTCTCACCGGGATCACATAGAAGCTTCCTCATTTTCCAAGTGTTCATTTTCACTAATATATAATACTCTACAGTCTACACGTTGAGGTTATATTGGGTTGTCACAACATTCTGACAGGTGTCACCGTGAGTTGCGCGCGCGGGTGTAAACGCGTTCCCGTTTTGATGGTACTTTGCTGGGATATAATCATAGTTTAGGGATAAGAGACATATCTTGGCACGGCCAACGAGCGACGTACTGTTGCGTCAAGGTCACGGTAGGGGCGACAGGCGGCACCGCTAAGGCAGAACACGAGTAGCTACCTCGCTGCCCGTATGGCAACTAAGCAGAATGTAAGCCCGGCGTGATGCTCCGATAAGCGGTATACGGTATAAATAATAACGCCGCGCTGTGAATATGAATGAATGAATGAGTGCAGCTACTTTACGTCATTTAGCCGTCGTTTTGATGTTACCCACATACTTATTGCTTTCTAGAAATCACTTGTTTAATACTAAAATATATTTGGCTCTAGACTATTAACAACCTACTTGCATATTTTTGCTTGTAAGTTGTCTTTAATGCATTTTTTTCGTAACAATGATTATATTATAATAGAATACAAGTAAAAATATTAACAGTTTGAAATTATGAAGAATACATCTAATTTACTTGAATTTTCAATAATATTCCGCCAACTATTTATTATGGAAATAATAAAAGCGCAGTAGTTCGTGTAATCGCTTTTAATACGACGTTTGTTTGAATATAATGAAGCTATTAATTGATAACCCAATTATTATTGTTGTTAAAATTAATATTTAAAATAGGAATCATATTATTGAAAACATATTATGAAATCAGAAAACAGCTATCGGGCGCTAGATGTCGCTACTAGACTTATTAAAAATTTATGACTCCTAACTATTAACTATAGCACTGAACACAGTAGTTGTGGTGCCCCTATTAGAACCGATTACTGTTCTATATAGAAGGTAAATTTCCAGAGTTTCTAATTGTTTTATACTCAGATTTCCGCCTTTTGTGTTCTACAGATGAAACTGTACTGTACTTTTATGTAAGTGTCGTCCGACACTTACATAAAAATACATTTTCCAGATTACACATATTATTCTCTTTTTTACATATTTATATATCCGCTTTCAGAAATTATCATTTAGATGTTAAGTCATTTAGATCTAATAATAGTATATAAATACTGCTTAAAACGAGTTCCAAACTAGTTCACCAAGTTATCTATACATAAGAATAATGTAAATTTTTGGTTACTTTTGTTAATGGCAGTGATGCTAGGAGATATCATAAATTCATGGCTAACACCGTTTTAACATCTCGTACCAACGCCGTGTCGTCAAGGCTTAACTTTCCGGGAGGTCTGTGACCTTTCCAGGAAGCGCCAGCTGGGGCATTTGGGGCCTTTCGGTGTCGTGCGGTGTTCCACAGAGTTCGGTGCTGGGTACTCTCCTGTGGATCATCGCATATGACCGGCTGCGGGGCATCACCCTAGAAGGGGTAGGAGCGATCTGCTACGCCGAAGATTCGTTGGTATTGGAGAAGAGCAGAGGACTTATCGCGAGGCCACTGTGCTCGTGACGGCGGGGCTGGCCCCAGTCGTCGGACAGTATCAACGACTGGCCCTAGAGGTTACCCTTAACAAGTCTGCCAATCTACTTTCATGCTCCGCATAAGGGTCCTCTTTCGCACATCGTCGTCGGTGGCGTTCGTATTGACGTCGCCCGAAGCGTGATGTATCTGGGACTTGTTTTAGACGGAAGGTGAAATTTTCGGGGCCAAGGTCGTAAAAACTGTGGAAGACAGCGGCAGCGTGTCTGGATTTTTGAGTTGATCAGACCATAATTTTATGTTCAGTCCTTGAAAAAAAGACGTAGTTGAGACCCTTTAACTCTAAACGCGATGGTTAAAGGGTCAATATTCACTTGTAGTAATTTATCTTACGAAAACGGGAATATGAAAGCTATATTTTATTATTATATGAAACCTTTGTATGCTACAATTTATTATGTTTACGTTGTTTATTCCTAGTTTTTTTCATTTAAAATTGAAAAAATTTTTAAAATCTTTTTTTTTTACACATGTGAAACAAAAAAGACTAAGCCTAGCGCGAATTTTGCCACCCAACGCACAATATCTCGAATTCACACTAGGTTTTCTCTGGCTATAGACGTGAAGCTATAGGCGAAAAAAGGCTACAATATAAGTTCACATGTATCACTAAATACTCTAAGTAATATTATATAATATATAAAACAATACCTTCTGGCCGACTACGTGACATTTACACAAAAACTATCGCGATAAATGATAAAATCAAATACTTATCAAATACTTTATGTCAGATTATGAAATTGAATTTTGTTGATATTTTCATATTTTTTACGTAAATATAAAAAGTCGACCTGGGGTCACAAGATTATTTAAAAGCTTTTTTCAGCCTTAGCGAACGGTTTACGCTTAAATATTATCTAAGGATGTGTTTGATACAAGTACTCTTCTTTTACTGACAAACAAGATTTGTTATATAGAGGAACTTGCCCAAACATTGCAGTGTATTTTGTATAATATTTGTATATAGTCGTTTACTTAAATAGTTTAACTTTTTTATGCATTTCCCAATAATTTCGTTTGACGCCATCGTGACGCATTGGGATAGTCTAAGCGCGATGAGCTATGGGTTCGATCCCCATTCGGGGGAATGACTAAATTTAAATCATTTATACGCTCTGGTAAGATATACCGCCGCGTCGTTTTTCGCTACTCAACAAGCAATTTCTCGATGTCGGGTGGAAAGTGGAGAACGGAGTGTCTTGACACAAGGCTCTTTCTTTTTTACACGTTTTTTATTTTCCTTCCAAGTTTAAAGACATCGCATACGGTGCTATGATTTTTAAAAGGACATTAAAAAACCCAATAATTATGATAAAGGATTAAGGTTTAATATCAATAGTCTCCTTATGTTTTAACTTTTAAAAATATCTAATATTTATTTGATTTTAATACAGTGGTTATATAGGATTTAAACTTCAAATTCATGTTTTTTAAGAATGAAATTTGTTTCTCACATACTTTCTGAAAGATAAAGAATTTGAGTAAAATGAAATTCATATTTGAAAATTAAATGTGATTTTTTTCCCGCGTTCTTAACTTTCCGCCCGAATCCGAGACAATCCGTTTTGAATGGTCAAATTCAACACCGCGCTTTGTCTAGAAGATAAGACTAGAGTGGAAAAATGAAAATTATTATAAATAAAATTATTGCCACGAATGGGGATCGAACCCACAATCATCAGTTATACAGTAAGATGTCGTCACGATGGCCTCAAACATGAATTTAATGCATAAAAGTATTAATTTGAAATAAAACCTTCATATTTTTATTTAATAAATGAATGTCATCTGTATACTGATTTATGAGACAAAAATATCAAGCGATTATCACAGATTATTATTGCCCGAGGGTCGACCAAACTCACAGACTTCCTTCTTCAACATCCTTATGTAGTTCGTCTTAGATATAATAAATTGATACGATATTAACAAATACGTCATTTAAAACATCAACACTTTTATATTTTCAGAAAGTATATTTTAAGTGATCTTAAGGAAAAGAGACAAAAAAATGTAGATTTACAATTACTACTATTGGTCAATAGAAATAATCAATATTTCACTTTATATACGCATTAGAAAATAAAAATTTGTGATTTAAGATTTTTTAAGTAAGTGTAATTTGTGCTTGTATGACAAAATCATATTGTAATATTAACGAAGCAATGAATTTGAGTAAAAAAATACTTAAAACCCCGTTGATAGATCAATTAGTACTTATACAAAAACACTTGTATCACTTACTGAGTGACTGACAGACAACATATAGCCGACCTTTCCGACCAGTCATGTAAGTTCCTGATGTAAATGATAGGAAATAAATTAGCTAATTCTATTTTGTGTTTAATTTAATGTCTGAACTGCTATTAGCTGAAATCACACAACTAGAACATGACTCGTCGACGTAAAAATACTAAGTCAACTTGACTTAGTTTTGCCATAAATATTGTTACAAAGAGAAACATTTTTTGTAATTGTTAATTTAATACATTAATATAAAACCAATTAAAAATATATATTAAGCTTATTCGAAGTGATCTCCATTGGCTGCAATACGGTCCTCTAAACATTGAGGCCAGTTATTAATAACAGCACACACTCTTTCTATGGAAAAATTCTTTACTAAAGTTCACTGTATGGATTGTTTTAGGGACTCCAAATTATCATGGCGTTAAGAGAAAGCCTTACTCTGTAAAACTGAATATTAATCATAATCCAGTGGATTAAGATCAGGACGGCCAGTCTTCAGCTCTGATGAAGTATGAAACGTTCATTTCTAACCAAGATTGGGTGGATAGGGCTTTATGACCCGGCGCCGAGACTTGCTGAAAGGACCATTATTGGTTTTTGAACATAATATTGTTAAGGGGCTTAACTACTTTCTCACAAATGGTACTTTGATACACTTGTGCCGATGTTTTGATACCTTTTTCACAAATATATGGCTCAGTCACTCCTTAATAGATAACATAACTAAACCATCACTGAAGTCCGATAATGCCTACGTTGTACTCTGTTGACTAATTGGGAAGCTTCTTTAGAGCTTTTAGCATAAATACGGTCATTTTGTCAATATTCCTCAATTGTAAAATTTTTCTCATTCGTCAATAATTTTTGCGTGCCGCCAAGTACTTGTTTTTTGATTTTACCATCTTTTTTTTTTTTACATTATCAATTAAAGAAATACCAGGTTAAGCTAACTCCTTAATCATCTTTTGAAATACGCGACATGGTAAAATATTTTGCTTTGATCGCCTTTTTAGTACCAACACTAGGTAGACGGCGAGATGTTTTTCTGTCAAAACAGAGGTTTCATTGTGCCTATCAATAGCCCGATACACAAATATTTGACTAATACCAAGCATATAGACAATTTAAAAATGTATGCTATTACAGTGATTCGTTTCTCTTCATCGCAAAATATTTTACAATATATTAGCCCGAAAGTAAGAAATAAACAATTTATATGAATAAAAATGATAGGTTTTCCAAATTCAAAAGTTATATTTTGTTTATTTTTTTTTAATTATAACAGTATTTATGGCCATAAGTATTAGCTGTAAATAAGGGATAGGTAGCTAATTTTACAATAAAATAAAACAAAAAAGCATATTTTTAAAGTTTTATTTAAAAATAAATTATCGTAGTACCACTTGCACCAATAACAACAAAATTTTGGTTTGAACAATTTGAAATCGTAACGTTTGCTCAAAGCACAAATCTTAATTAATACAAAATTATCTACACGGTGCGATAGTTTGACCTACATTTTATTATCTGTCTCCCACTGAAACTAGCTTATTTGCATTTTGTATATTTTCAAGCCCACATCACAGAAACACTTTAAATAAAAGTCGTCCTTGCGTTTTTATATAAATATTCTAATAGAATCAAATTGAACTAATTTACATTTCACAAAAGTTAACTAATCTGCATCTATATTAATCAACTAGCTGTGCCTGCGACTTCATCCTTGGGGAATTTTAAAATAAAAGTAGCTTACTCCTCATTACATCAGCTATTTGCCAGTGAAAGTCCCGTCAAAATCCAGTCCAGTCCCGTCAAAAACCAGTCGTTCCAGAGATTAGCCGGAACAAACAGACAGACAAAAATTTTGATATACATAAATATGCATTTAGCAGTTATTTTAATATTACAAACAGACACTCCAATTTTATTTACTTGTATACATAATTAGTATGAAAACTTAAAAAAAAAGGCACTGTTTTCTGTAAGTTCGCATACATTTAACCATATTTCAGTAGGCGACAGACATCCATTGCGTATGCCTAGTTGTGGAAATCTCATTTCAAGCACACAACCCATAGACGAGATTCGCCCTCTAACAATACTTAACGTAAACACACGAAAAGGAAAGTAAATCTATAAACATTTTGCTTAATTCAATTAGCGTATAAAATTGTCGTAAAGTACATTTGCCTACTAAATTGCTTACGGCGTCACATTATAACAATATATATTTTTTATTAACAAAAAATAAGAAACGTTAAAAAGACTGGCAACATTTACTATTTCACAAAATAAATCAAAATCAAAATTTATTGCTATAATTAATCATTTTCTTGTGATAAACGACTTAACCTTTCACTGACGTCCAACGCTTCTAAATCATATGTCATTTATTATTTCGCATTACTTTTACGTTAGACATAACAATGTTATCTGTTTAATTCATTTGATTATTAAACTTTTGGTATATTATCTTGTCTAAAGGTCGTGTTATGTTAAACGTGTCTTTAAACCAATTGTCCTGTCATAGGAATGGCCGAACCCATAAGATGATGACAAAAATGATATGTTAACATTTATATAAGCTTGTTATTAGGTACTCTTTTTGTTAAAATGAATGAATAATAATATTCAACACATGATGTTTATAATGTGAGAGGAAATGTATAGGTCAAAAAAATATGTAAGTATATTTTTAATAGTGATATTAGTTATTAACTTTAAGATGAATATATCTATTGATTGTCAGTCAAGTCAGTCTAGTTAATCAGTCAGTCATCATTTAGCAAGATATGGGTTAGGCCACTTTTATCGCATATCCAGAACTCACCAATACAAAACCTATTGTATTAAAATAATAATTCGAATGAATTTAATAATTAACCAAATACAATTGATTGAATGAATAATTGACTGTACAAGAAACGATTGTTCCTTTTATTATTGCCATTGTATCGACTAATAACGTTAAAACGTAACTAACTACAGTAAAATTTGATCTTCTCGCGCTAATTAATGATAAACTACACTTATCGAGTATATGATAATCCAATTGAAGGGTTTAATTTAAAAATCGATATTTCATTCAGCAAAGATTCAAAAAGAAAAAAATAAAATGCAATTATTGTTATAATTACATTAAACCCTTCAACTTTGTATTCTATATGGAGAAGTCAAATTAGAAAGAGACAGATATATAAAGTATTTTCGTCTCTCTTCTAAACGGATTCTTTGTCTTCTCCAGTATAATTATATTTCTAATGTAAATAAAAATTTAGAAAACTTTTTGGCGGGAGTGTACTTTGACGTTAGCATTATAAGGCTCTGTAAGAAGTGACTTAGATAAATTATACCTTAAAAAGGTTACTAAATACGTAAATTATTTTAAGTATTTAATTCTAGTTCACAAATTTTATTTCATATAGCTCTTGATTAATTTACTAAAACCTAAAAGCATTGTAATACAACATTTTCTTATCAATTATAAAAACCAACACTGGGTACAGACGTTGTAGTGTAAAATTGTCAATAGTATAATATAGTTTTATATTTTTTTATACGTTTCAGTATGTAGACTGGTGCTTCATCATGGACTGTTTTTTTATTAAATACTATTATAGTCTGAAATAAAATTTTGCCAGAAATTGTTATTTAATTAAAATTATTTATTCATTTGCATGGCGTTATTGTTAATAATAAGTATTAATAATGTACGTCATTTAAGGTCTTATATGTCATTATTTGTTATCTTTATATAAATCGGCGCCATCTTTGTTCAAATTTATAAATTACTTCAATTAAAATCTGTTTCTGTGTACGCGTTTAAAAAAATCATTTCTATAAGAATTTAAACAAAATTTTCTCTTGTTATTTATATTAATATAATATGATTATATCGAGATACAAAGTTTATTTAAAGCGTTGCATTATGAGTTACGTACCGATTAGCATCACTTGCGTTAGAATATTTTAACTGTCGGTTTACTTTTAACTTTAGATATAAAATATTTTCAAAGTAGTTATCGTTATTCGAGTTTTTTATACATATCGTCAATCTGTGGCTTAAAGTAATTTCTTATTTCTGGTCGCTTCGCTTTCATTGTGGGTGTGAGGAGACCATTCTGTACGGAGAATGGATCAGGGTGTAGATATATGTCTTTAACCTGTGGAAGAATAAATAATTTGTAATTAGTTTTGTTTTCGCATAATATATTATATTTGTTATTTTGGATTATGATGTACAATGTTATCGAAGTTTTCATACTTAAATTATATATAAACTTTGTATATATTGTAAAATTTATTAACTTATAACAGTAAGTTATAAGTAATTTTTTTACTAACTAATGTCTATTGTTTTTATAAATATTTATACAAATTTATTTGTATTGCAAGAAAATCATGCAATCTTGGCAAAATATTAGAAATTAGTATAAAAATTCCAACAAAGTGTTATCAATAATCAGATTATGGAACAGCGTCTAAATACACTATTGGTTGTGGGTTCGATTCCCACCCGAAGGTAATAATTGTATTTAATTTATTTTTATTTCTCTGTTCAGGTATCTAAGATAAAGCGCGGGTTTCGAATTCGGGCGGAAAGTGGAGAACGGAGTGTCTTGACACTAGGTTCTCTGAAGCTGTAGCAAATGTATAATATTCTCAATTGCTACTATTCATTTATGTATGTTTACATGTAAACTTATGATGATATTGACATAAATTGAAGTTCCTTCCTGTTTTGATTATTCTTTCGTCAACTTCGTGTTTTGAGTTTGTGTGGACGAGATTGTGTATTTACCGATACGGATTTACCGTAATAATATAGAAAATAATACCTGTTCGAAGTTCTTGAGTCCGGCGCTCTTGCCCCACTGCAGCATGTCGTCGAGGATGACCGTCTTCACGCGCTCGTCGTCGCAGAGCTTGGAGAACGTGCCCTGGATGCCGTTCTCCAGCGCCCAGCACTTCACCACGTCCACGTCCGGCACCACCACCGCCACTACACATGACTGCACACGGGTTTCTTTATTATTTCGAGTTATGTATATATTGTTATTGTAGGATGTTAATGTTTATGTGCTGGTTAATGTAACTGAATTCCCTTTTTTTTGTGTCAATCAATAGTTTCCAGATACTATCATTAGATAATATGAATAAAATTCTGACGGGATTTTAATTCTAAATTAGAATTGTATTTAATTTAAATTTTCACGATATTAATAATACATATTTATTCCATATATGTTTTTAATAATCGTTGCGAAAAAATGTAAAAATATATTTTCAGTACACGTCTTTTTTAACCTAACCTTAATAAACTGGCAAAATCTTATTTTTTGTGTTTTTAACGTCTTGTTAAAATATTATTCATTTGTCGAGGCCATTGTCAAGCAGTGGGACCACTTCTTATTCGCGATTGGTTGTGGGTTCAATGCCCACTTGGAGGAATACTTATATTTAAAATATTTTCATTTCTTTACTCTAGTGCTAGACAGAGCGAAGCGTTGAGTTCCTCAATATGCAATGTCTTGAACACGGGCAGAAAGTGGAAAATGGAGTGTCTTGACACTAGATTTTCTCTGACTATCCTGCTATGCGGGAAAAAGCGTGAAGCTGGGTAATAACAACATATTCATACCTTTAATGATTCACCATGAACAAATACTTGTTCGACGTATTGACTTCTAATATAAATATTTTCTATCTTCTCAGGAACTATGTATTCACCTTGCGACAACTTGAAAATATGTTTTCTTCTGTCGATAATTTTTAAGGTACCGTTCTGTAAATGGAGTTAATTATTTTCAATAAATTCTAAATATCGTATCGCAAAGTATATAATGAAGTTTTTAATTGTTCTTGTTTAAATGTATATTTCTAACTACATTAGAGAAACATTATTTAATTATCATCTAATTTTTATTGTTATTAAGTACAATTTAAATTGAAAACCATCGCATGCATCTCAATGTTAACGGTTTCCACGTGAGTCTGATTCTGGCAAAGTTGAGTGTGAAATATTGAAGAAGGAGCGTCTTACCGGCAGCCACTTGCCGACGTCTCCGGTGTGGTGCCAGCCGGCCGCGTCCACGACGGCGCGCGTCTTGTCGGGCTCCTTGAAGTAGCCGCGGAACACGTTGGCGCCCTGCACACACACTTCGCCCTGCCCCTGCGCCGCGTAGTACTCCATCTCGGGCACGTCCACCAGCTGAGTTATCCAACAGATGAAACTGGTACAGCTCTCGTACCGGGTGTGTTTTATTACAGAGAGAACCTAGTGTCAAGACACTTCGTTCTCCACTTTCCGCCCAAACTCGAGACATTGAATGCTGAGTGACAGAACTCAATGCCGCGGCTTATCTTAGATACCAGAGTGGAGAAATTAAAATGTTTTGAATATAATTATTCCCCCGAGTAGGAATCGAAGCCATATCCAATCGCGTTTACAGTCAGATCCTCAGTCATGTCCCATTGCGCCACTATGGATGAGAATCAAACGTCATACAATTTTATAAAAGACTACTTCAATAGATTACCAGGGTAGTTCTTCAACTTGAATTGCAATGAATCGTGAGTATTTCATACATACATACATACATACATACTCTACGGGCACGTTTAAATCGCCATAACTATAGAGCAAAGCTGACCAACACTCTCTTATGTTAGATTTTTTTTAAGAAACAATATATTTGTCAAGTCAATACACACCTTCACTTTGCAACAAGCGACGGGAGGGCCCACGTGCTCGGGGACGTGGTCGCCCTGCACCGTGAGCGTCACAGGCGCCGTGCACTCTGTCTGCCCGTAGCCCTCGACGACCTAAGGTATATTTAAACTATTTATATATGTTTACGAATAGGTGGGATAGGGAAGGATAGCATTGTGCTAAAACACTCCGTTCCCTGGTCACTTAATATTTTTGGTGATTAAAACATATTGTACAAAATAAAAAAAATGCCTTTGGTTTGAACAGACTGTAAGAACGGAGAATATTTGATTTACTCTTACAAATTATAAGGATCGAACCAAAACCTTAGCGTAAACAGTCAGAAATTTCCATTGGGCAAAAACGGTGTAGTAACATGTACGTAACAATTATAATAAATAACAATAGATTGTTAACATTTGTTTTTTTAAAGTGTTATTCACACACTTAGGAAATTAAAATACATATATTTAGAAAACGCATTCAAATTTGAACGTAGCGGCATTTGAACCAGCGCCTCTTCGTTCGTTTGTTCGTGCCTCTTCAACGGTTTTCAAGAGGCGCGGGTTCAAATCCTGCTGCGGTCAAATTTTAAGACGTTTTCTAAATATATGCTTAACAATAGAAAATTGTTAAATTCAATTGCTCAATATATATGAGCATATTACGTATGAAATATAATGTGACATATGAATATTCTGAATTTGGCGATAGTGAAGAACGGGATAGATATTTGGCGGAAAAACTTAATTGAAGAAACTCAGTACGCGCTATATCATACCAGGACAGAGTAATGAAAATAATTGAAAATATAATACACAAATGTGGATCGAACCCACAACCAATTGCGATTACAGTCGCGCTTTGCTACAAGATAAAAACGAAAAAAAAACCTAAGAGCGGATGTTTTAATTGTTTATATTATCTACCATATATTATTTATTATCTTTTAATCGTTAATGTTTCTAATTAAGAATATTATTGAATTATCTTATTAGCGTAATATAAGGTCAGAAGTAAAGTGATAACATTAGCTGGCCTGGTTTATACTGGATTGGATCTTAGATAATGTTACATGAAACGGCGGTATGGGAATAATTAAAATATTGTTATATTATAAATTTGCTAATAGTGATATAATAAATTTTAAAAAATATTTAAAAAATACGAAATATATATATATATATATATATATATATATATTAAGTCGATAGTTAAACATAATATGCTTAAAGTAATAAAATTATGATATTTAGGTAAATTTATTAAAAAAAAGAAGCAGTCAAATAAATACCTACTACAAAATTCAGCTCAATTTTCTAACGAAAAGTTCATCATCTAGACTATAAATTAAAATTATTCATACGAAAATAATATATATAAACATTTTAAATACATCTGGATTTACGTAAATTCTTTAATTTCTTAAATAATTTACGTAAATTCATATTTAAAAGCTCAGCTAAACTACTATTTACTTCTATAAATCTATCACCATTATATAAACATAAATGGACCAAAACTAATATTTTCAGACCAAATCATCCAAATATCCACAGTAAATATACTATTTCACCAACGTATAAGTTCGAGATATTTTAAAGAATAACAAACAAGTGAATATTTGAATCACTCAGGAAGCGAATACTCGTCAACAACCTTGACTTTGCATTAGGTTATTATTATAACGAATATGATGCCCCGATAACTGAAGGTTGAAATACATATTAGTTAGTAGTAAATCAAATTTCAAAGTATATTATGTAAGTCATGTGATTTCTATTTTCGATAACTATATGAGTAATTGCATATTAAATGTAGAAATTTTGGTTGCTATATATATACAGATGATGATAGAACTGATTTGAGGTATTAAGAAAGATTCGAATTATAAATGTATTTTAAATTAACTATTCGATAATCACCCCAGTACGTATAAAGAAGAGGTTGTCTAATGTCATATTAATAAACGCAATAACCATATTCTTTAAAGACTTCTCATATGCTTTTTTCATAGATTAAAAACTGAACAATGGCAATACAAAATAGGAACCAGCAGCTTCATGTTTTATCGCGCATGTCCTACCCTGTAGTTAGTGAAAACCAAGTGTCAAGACATTTAGTTCATTATAAAAATCGATAAAGTCAAAATACGTAAAGCAGTTTTCTTTTAGAAAATTTCGGAAGGTAATGTAAATAGCTGATAATAGTGCTGTCAATTTATTTACAAAAAGAAAATTTATAATTTGACACCTTAATGTTATTTTTAATTTGTTATTAGACGACGAATGTTTAAAGCAATTAAGGATTTTGCGTCAATGATCCATTTAATTAATATAATGAGTAAATAATTATATAATACTAGTTTATCTTTCATATAAACGATAATTAAAGAATTTGACCTATAGAAGGTTATATCATTAATACATTTATTTCTTATAAATTGGATCATCTATATATTAAGGTTTTAAAGAAATTTTACGAAATTATGCTGAAAATGTATGAAAATACGAAAATATTAAAGTATAAATTACGGACACTTATGATCAAATACGTTTATATGAAACTTTCACTTACAACACTTAAAACAAATCTACTTGTACATAATATATATATATATATATAGAGTAATAGCACCCTCACCAAGCATCCGAGCGCACAGCGCGCGAAGGTGAGCACGTTCCCGGCGAGCGGCGCCGACCCCACCACGACGATGCGCAGGCGCCCGCCGAGACCCTCGCGCACCTTGCGGAACACCAACTTGTCCCAGATTGAGTCACTCCTGATTATACCCCTGGGGTTGAATGGAGATAGCTTTGTATCAGTAACTCGTAATTGCTTGTATATTTGAATTATATAACAGGGTAGGCAGAGAGAACCTTTTTTTTTTGGATTTTACTAGAACGTCACCCACCACTATATGTTTTTAAAATGGACAACAAATATATAACGAAGAATTTCCTCTGTCTGTCGTCAAAATTATGGAATAGTAAAGAGCATGGATGCACAGACCGCGGCCCGCCGACAGCAAAAATAATATCAATTCTTTATTGTCTTTAATTACCTATACTTCTGGCGGCCGGCCCGCCATCAGTTCATGATTTGCCCGAGTGGCCCCTAGTCTTAATAAGTCTGTGCAACCCTGGCATAGAGGATACTTGGAGTCACACAAAAGAGTTTTATAGCTCACCTCTTTAATTCAGATTCCTTAGCAGACAAGGCCATATTGAACAGCAACTTCTTGATCTTTGAGCCGGAAATCTCGCTCTGCGCCTTGTCGTAGAGCCTGTTGAGGAGACGCGGCACCGCCGGCATCATGGTGGGCTTCAGGGCGGTGAGGTCGTCGCCGAGGCGGCGGATGTCGCCCGAGTAGAAGCCCACCGCGCCGCCCACCATGTAGAGAGCATTCTACAAATATTATTACATTACTACACTATTCACTTGTGTTCAAAATAACATTATTTCCGAGTCACTTCATTAATATATAATTTTGTTTTTTTTGCTTCACACTTTTCTACTGTTAAGACACTTCTCCACTTTCCGCCTGAAACTGAACCCATTGCGTGTTGAGTGAACTCAAAGTCGCACTTTGTCTTAAGTACCAGAGCGCAGAAATGAAAATATTTTAAATTTAATCAGAACCCACAACCAATAGCGTCTACAGTTAGACGCTGTCCCACTGCGCCGCGATAACCTCATTTATTCTTTTTTACATTGCTATATTCAACTAAAACTCAATTTAAGAGATTAAATTTGTAATAATTGTAAGTGTAATCAGTTTAAACGCAATATACTTATATTGTGTACACAATAAAAAACATATACAAATAATAAAAATGTATGTCAAACACATAGTAACGTGTACAACATAATTTTAATAAGAATCTTTCCTTCTCGTAATAATATAATAATAACTTTTTTTTTTTAAAGTTCTTAAATTCAATCGCAAAGAAACATAAATAGAACAAACAATACTGTGTTGTAAAAGCATCTCATGACATTTTTATTACAAATTTCCAAAATAAAATTGAATGTGGGCTTTTAATATGGTAACAAATGAAGATATAATCATTTGCCAAACTTTATGTGCGCAGTCAGTGTGAATATCGCATTTCCCGTTCATTTACATATTATTCGAACATCCTGTATTTGGGAGGATATATCGACATTCAAGCTTTTTCACATACACATATATTATATCATTACAAAAATACAGCTAAACAGTCTTTATAATGTTTTTTTTCTTAAGAATATGAGAGCTTCACACTTTTTCTCGCCTAAAAAGGTTAGTTAGAAAAGCCCAGTGTAAAGACAGTGCAAAAGAATTATTCTGTACTTTCAAAACATAAAAAAAGTTGAATAATAAATAAATAATTAAAATCATGATCTTATTATAATAATTTTCTTCATACATTTAACTTTTAAAAATTTCTGAAATTAGCCAGCACAAACCCACAAACAAACAGAAAAAAGACATTTTATTGGGTTCTATTGCATTAATAATATTATATTTCATATATCTGCCATGTACCGACAGCGATTAGTTACATTTTTATGTAACTGATCGCAATATATAATTATAGAAAGAATATATAATTATAATACTATTAGTTTTATCAAAATGATGACAAAAAAGGTAACTCACCTCACAACACCGCTCCAGCATATGAGCCAGTGGTAGAAAAGATATCATGACGTCGTGCTTGGTGGGGCGGTGCTCCCCCAGCTGCATGGTGACGCTGCACATGGACGCCACCACGTTCTCGTGCGTCAGCATCACGCCCTTGGGCATGCCCGTGGTGCCCGACGTGTAGCAGATTGTACACAGGTTCTCGGGTTTTGGGGGCTGGAAGGGTAGTTGTGTTAAACTAGCTGTTTAAAACCAAAATTTAGGTAGTAACTAACTAACTTAGACAAATTTAGTGAGATGTAACTTTGCTCAGAAAATTGTGTTATGAAAAATGATAATTATTGTTCATATATTTAAATTACAGCCAAATGAATGTTTAATTCCTAATGATTATTTATTCTATCTGTATCGCCGTTTTATTAACCGTAAAAGGCTCCTAAGGCTTGTTTTACCATAAATATATATCTATAATACGAAGATAACATTAAAAGCTATACCACAAAAACAATTTAAGTTTTTCCAACAAGGCGTAGGCGTGGTCGAAGTGGGTGCTCGCCCACGACCTGGCGCTTAAAGGGGCCTCGCGAGGCCTCTTTAAATGCAATGCCACCAGACTAAAATACTCGAAATAAAAACCTAGAATATATTAGCCACACTCTTTACATACTGGTAACGCTACTAGCTTGAGATGTGATCCAAGCAAGCGCCATACAAAAAACATATTTTCTTTCGTACTTACTTAGCTGAGATCATATTTTGGCTGCCAAATGAACACGACAACACTTCATGACTGTGTTTATCTTTCAGAGCATCTTTGGTGAGATAGATTTATTGGATAGGTCTTGAGAACGAAAGCAAAGCTACGCCACTGTTTCCCAACGTAATTTTGACAATTTTGAAAATGCAGCATTAAATTGCCACCTCTAAGTAAGTAATTTCATGCATAAAAGAAAAGAGAACACGCTGTAGAAGCTCACCACGCAAGGATGATCTTTCTGCGCGCCCAATATCTCAACATCGCTGAATTTCACGATCTCGACGCCGCGGCTCTTGGCGCGCTGGTGCGTGGACGGCGACACCTCGCGGATGGTCACCAGCTTGCGCAGACACCGCGGAGACTGGTCTAGCAGCAAGTTCGCCTTTTTGTCATCCTCACACACAACTACTGACATTTCCGCTGGAATTTGTTGGAATTTAATGGGTTATATTTGTGGATTGGATTGTTAGATTAAAAATTTGTTTCATAGCTCTACAATAATATTTTCTTATCTAAACTTGAGTTTTTCTTATTCATATTTATAAAAGTATTAATTCAAGTTCTATAAGTAAATTATCATTCAAATTATTTAAGTACTTACTTTGATTAATAATAAAGGCACATGCGTTGGCTCCTAGAGTATCGTAGAGAGGTACAATAACCATTGAATAGCAATATGCAGCTTGTTCGGTCATGACCCACTCTGGACAGTTTTGAGCATATATACCTAGGAAATGATAAACATAATAAGTGTCCATATTTTACGTTAAAAAAAGAAAAAGTTAAAACTATATTTTAACATAGTTTTAACTTAAGTTTGTCGACTTTTTAATCTATGTATCATTTAATCTTCGTTTGTCAGGTTCTTTTTCAGCCTTAACGACTTGACTATTTTGGTTGAGACTATTATACACTATACTATAACCACATGTGTTGTATAATTTTTAGGATTTTGAAAAATCATATATCGTGAAAATAACTGCTTTAGCCAGTCTTAACAAATAATTTATCATACTCATTCAAATTATTGTCGAGTCACTCACCTACAAAGGTACCTTGCCCCGGTGTGAGACCTTGGCATATAAGACCTGAACCAAAGTTTTTCGCTCGCAGCAGGGTTTCATTGTACGTCTGCCACACGTAAGGCTTATTTGGTCCCTCACGCCAACCGAGACAATTGCCATTATCTAGAAACAGGCACAACAAAAACTCTTATTGGAGTAAAATAATTGTATATCATTTGGATCGTCGATCGTATCGTCGATAACTTGCATTTAACGCTTAAACGTACTATATTATCAGGTTATTATGGTTCGTGAAATATTCCAGTAACTATTAATTGTGTTGCTGGTACTTTTTCCTTTTAAAACCAGCCATTGAAATACTTGCTTTTTCAAATAAAACACATTTGAATGTCCGATCGGGTCAGCTAGCATAAAGTATGTTAAACTGTACCTCGTGTACGGCATAAACCAGTTGGTGAATGATGGTAACATAATTCTGTAATGTAGATTATCGCATTTATCGCTAACAAGCGGAAATGTAAATGGAAACAAGGCGGACTCTACAACCGTACCTTAAGGCACTCCCCTACTTTAGTGTTTGAAAAGAGTATTCCGAAACTATTGGACTGTATTAGGCGGATTAAGAAATGAGCATTATACATTAAACATATAAATATAACATCTAAAGTTGGAAATAAATATTTGCTACAAAAAAAAAGTGAGATGATCCTCAACATTTCATTTACTTACTTGATTCTTTAACACCTCTGCGAAAAGTTTCATATAAAGTGCGCGTGTCTTCGTGTAGATAGCGCAGATACCTTCCACTTTTCGCTTCTTTATAAAACTTCGATACGCGGACCATTTCAGGACCCTACAAAGAAGAAAACAAAGTAAAAATAATAAAATGTAAATATTTACATTGGTTATGAGATTTATAATAATTGATTCGTATATACCTAATTTAATTTAAAATGATAGGCTTACACGTAAACAATAAAGGTTCAACGCCCTGAATCCTCGCAACAGGGAACTAATCAACAATCAGTTGTAATCTTTTTAACGCTACTCGTGTTGTAAATATTATGCGGGCATATATTTCTTTTGAATAGTTACAAGCAAATACATTTGCATACACATAATGGGTAGTCATTTAGCACTTTTCTTCAACTTACTATTTTATGCAAATACCGCTCCGTTAACCTAATGTGTTTGACCTACAATTTTTTAACTAAATTCACGAACCACGGCGGTTTTTAAAAGTAACTGTGTTAAGTTGTTTTTGGGATTCCTAAAAAATAACTTTATCCGATATATTTCTAAATAACACTTTAAATTTTATAAAATAGCAAAGCTTTATAAATATTTGTCTTTAGTAAAGCTAAAATTTAATATTTATACGCAAACGCTCATGAAAAGTCCACGACCTAAACAGTGCATTATTTTTTACGGTAGATGTCAAGAACGAAAACATATTTTGATATTGAAAAGTGAAATATTTAAAAGTTATCATTTTTTGTAAAGAATATTAGGAAGTGATCTAATTTTGTTTTATGTAGGCATTCATATTCTTGTGAATGATTTTTTATAATAATTAGAAAGCTAGGCACTTTTCCACTATAATTAAATCTTATTATATCGACTATTTTAAATTTGTTTGGTCGATTTATCTTAAAATGGAACGAGGTTAGATGGAATCTTAGTAAATAGATACGTCGCGACAGTTGCGCGGTTTGGTGACCGGATATTTTTAACAAATCACAGTGACATAACACACAACACACGTTGTTTCCGTTATTTTTGGATACACTTCTAGTAAATCTTTTAAATTAACGATAAAGTTGATTAAATTATGATAATATCATGAAATATCGTCAGGACTTGTGTGTATTATTTGGTGCGACATTGAGATTATAGTTTTTATTTTTTATGGCTGTTTTGGAAAATTTTTGCTAGTTTGGTACGCTTTTACGCGTACTACGCTTCACGCTTTTCCGGCATAGCAAGATAGGCAGAGAGAGCCTAGTATCAAAACACCGTTCTCCACTTTCCGGCCGAATCCGAGATATTGCGTATTGTGTGGCGGAACTTATCGCCGCCGTCTCGTCACCAATTTCCTTCCAGGTTCCTACGTTAGGAATGAAAATAATGTAAATATAATCATTCCGAACCCACAACCATCGCGTTTCCAGTCAGTCGCTGGCACACTGCGCCACGATACCCTCAAATTATATAGTAAATAATAATCAGCATCTTATTTAATTACTTAATATCTCAACAATATTAATATTGCGAGTTCTAATTACTTATAATTACTACTGCAAATTTATTTTGTTAGAGTTACCAATTCTTCGCATTAAACAGTTGCTCGGTCATTATTTTTACAATATATAAATTTGTGGGAAAATTCTTAAGGTCGTATGGATGAGATGACTTTCGTAGCGTCTTACATTAATTTATTTTTGTATATTTGACATTGTAGGAAGGTCTGGCCAACAACGTTTCCGCATAACGTATGTATTTGCCAGCTTTCAAATATAAATTATGTCCGTTTAAATATCATATTCAAAAGCCATTACTATCTTTTGCATTTTTGTAATACCAGTAACTTGCTTATGGCAAAGGTATACCATAGACAAGACAATAAAGATGTTGTCGGAAACTGTGTAATTATTAAAGGTTGTCGGCTAAAATAGCACATGAGGAAAAGTACGTGTATAAAAAATATATAACATGCAGACGTTTTTCCGGCCTGGTTACATTAAACTTGCTATGAGTTTTCCGAGGTGGTCGTAAAACGTAAAAATTAAAAAATTGGAAAGTATAATAAAATTCACTAAATAATGTGGTTAAACATGTAACTAGTAATATTATATATTTTAGATTCTTTTTTAATTAATATGATCTTTATAGTAGAAAATAGACTATGGAGTTGACATGATAATTACATGATAATTAAAAAATTGGAAAGTATAATAAAATTCACTAAATAATGTTATTTAGGACTCTACCTCTTTTTGGACTTCCTTTTCTGTCTTATAGCAACTAACGCAATATTTGTAAATAGAGATTCAATTACTGACGGATGTCCTACATTGTTAAGGCAACACGTATATACGTGTACTTTCTTTCAGAGCCTATATACAATTTTGTATTTCAAGCACACAATAGTGTGTGTATTATAATTATTCAATTTTTATTCTATCTCTAACGACTATATATCTCTAATGACTAAATACTATATAAAAATATTTTGTTTCGACGCTGCTATATATAAGCTTTAAGCATAACCATACTTTTCCGATCACATATTCTTTTGTAAAAAATGGGTCCAAAGGTTTTCCTTTACGTACAAATAAATGTATGTATTTATTTATGAGTCACGATCTTAAAGACAAAAAAAAAATAGCTACACCAATAAGCTAATCAATCAATACCTTAGTATTGTAACAAGATTGATAGGAAATTTGGCATATTACCAAATATGTAACGAGATAATTATGTTTTGTTTACATGTATTCATTGTGAACTATACTCAGAAGGGAGCTCTGTAAACATGTACGATAATTGTCAAGTACAATAAAATACTATAATTCTTTTATTGTTGCAGCTTCACGGTTTTTTCCACATAGCAGAATAGCCAGAGATAACCTGGATAAATCATTTTATTAATATAAAAAAATAGAACAATCTTTAATAGCTAATAAATTCTTGAAAAGCTTTAATATGGAAACGGGAACTACATATGGACTTTACGCTGTGGCTTTACATGACTTTTGTGACTTTACACTTTATATTGAAAATATAGACATTTCATCGATCTATTTAGATTGGGAATTTAAATATTGAAGTAATACGTCATGCTTTACCTATCCCACCAAACGAGATGCGTAAAGGTAATAGACAAGAAAACAATATAAATATGCAATAACAAAATCTAAAAACACTATTTATATTAGTTGGGGATTGTCTTGACTCTATATTCTCTCCGCATAGCAGGTTATATGCGGAAAAAGCGTGAAGCTATATAAAAAATAAAAAAAAATATGAAATTGCAGACAAGCGTATTTTTAATATAGGAATTGATTATTTGTAATACATAGTTTGCAATTGGTTAGGTTTCATCGATACCAGTAATAAGATACGTTAATAACATTACAACCGAAGTAGACCGTGGCTTCGATAACTTAATATCGCTCGTCGTTTTCACGCATTTTGTGTGATATTCAGAAGAATTTAGACTTAGTAGTTAGTAATAAGTTACTTTAGACTATGACCATTTATACAAATATACTTTCAGACCAAAAATAGATTAGTGTGTAAAGTGGAGCTTAGTTTAGTGGCGCAGTGGGAGAGGGTCTGACTGTAATCACGATTGGTTGTGAGTTCGATTAAAATATTTTAATTTCTCATCTCTGGTACCTAAGACAAAGCGCGGCGTTGAGTTCTGCCACTCAACACGCAATGGGAATCAGAGGACATAGTGTCTTAAAACTGAAGTCCTTCTGACTATCCCAATATGTGGGAAAAAGTGTAAAGCTGAGAAATACTATAATATAAACTAACCCCTGAGTGAGCTTCAAACCCATACCTATCGTGTGTGGACGGCAGGTCTAAGCTATTACAAAAGTAACGATTTTATTCTAAAGTAAAATTAATATATTTATTAACTCTGTTGTATAAGTTATTGTTTTAAATGCTTATAAATTATTATAAACCTTAATAGAACTCATTTATTCTATTTTGTTTAGAAATTTTACAATTAAAATACTCCAGATAAAATGATAAATAAATTTTTCATTGCGACAATAGTAGTTTATTTACTTTTTAGTTTAGCTTATGTTTGTAATATAAAACATTGAAAATATAAATAGTTATAATTTTATTCCGCTACTATTATAACAATATTTATCAGACGTTTAACATGTCGATTGAATTCAGACGCGATTCAAATTCAAATTTCGCGACATATATTTCATTCACACATGTCTTTTCAATTATTATAAAGTACTATTACCTAACGTACAATACATACATTAGTTTTTTTTTCAATAAAACTGAGTCAGCGACTATCGATATTACTTAAATAGTTAACACGGCGTGTAAATATAACAATTAATGTCACCGCCTTTATCCCGTGACACGTCTCGAGTGTTTGCCAAAAATTTTCACTAGTAAAAGAATCACGGTTTCCCTAAGGTCATATATACGACTTTATTAGTATCACTGTCACCAAGTCGTGGGTGTCGTACTTTTAATGAGGTAGTGTTAACTCTTTGAATATAACCAAAAAAATAACTATTTGAGTAATTCATTTATTGATAAATTATGGTGATGGAATGTAAATGAAAAGGTAGCTATTTAAATATACTTTGCATGTACTGTCTACAAATATTATAATGAAATGAAATATTTTAATTGAAATATACCTTATTGAAGTCAGACTTTACAAAGTACTTCGAACTAATCATCGAATGAAATTGTTATATATAAAATCTCTAAAATAATTTACTATATGTAGTATCGATTGATCTTAATTTTTTCCCGCTTAAGCCTTAGATAGATGAATAAATAATAATATTTTGTAATGCAGCACTCTCTTTCCCACTTTCTTACCATTTAAAACCAGATAAAAGAAACGCCTATAGTATTATAGTAAAAGTATTCCCACGACCGAGATTTCAATCCACAGGCCTGACTGATGAATTGCGCTACGAATTAGTCCATTTTATAAATTATTATTTGTAATTTACAAAGTATCTTAATTTAGAGGATTATATATTGCGCCTCACAAAATTTATAAGTAGCTTTAGTGTTGATTAGAATGTCTATTTGGCTCATAATATTAAGCTAGTGTAAGTAATGTGTTTATTCTATAGGTATCTTGTACCGTCTAATATATTAATTTTGCAGCGTACTTTATATTGTGTACATATCAGGTTTTATAAAGATTTTTATTCAGGCTGACACGACACTCCATTCTCCGCCGTTCGCTGTCCAAATACGAGACATAGTACCACGATAGCTACTTTTAAATAAAGATAACTAATAATAATTATATAAATTTATTATTCTTTTAAATATTGTAAATGAATAAAAAAAAGTGTGCACGTCTTTAAAAAAATAGTAGAACGTATGACATTTATATATTATTTTTTATATTTATTGTATTTAAAAAACAAAAAATTACAAAGTAAAAGCAATAAAGTTTTATAGTTAACAAAGGTGGACTTATCTCTAGAGATATCTTCCAGTCAACCTGAGGAAGTGTATGAGTTACAATTTGCAGGTAAATTGTGTAGAGAATAAAAGAACTACAAACCAAAATAATATATATATATGTACATGTATAACAAAATACAAGACTAAATACGACAGTTATACTAAGTCATTGTCTGTTTTATTGACAACTCTTACAGCTTTCAAGTAGATGTCTTTTTAGGTGGTATTTAAAAGGTAATTATGGATGTGTTTTTCTGGATAGATTTAGAGAGTTAGTTCCAAAGTGCCAGCATAGACGGAAAACGATTTCTGCAGGAATTTAGTATTGCTCTTCGGTATGTCAAGCGTCGGGATGAAACACGGTCGCCTTGAGCGTGTAGAAGGGGGGAGCACGTTGAATTCGTTAAGAGATAGTTAAAAATATGAAATTAACCATATTTCATTTTACTCTTTCAATTCGAAATCAAAAAACAAGTAGCGGGCACTGTACATATAATAGTTGTTAAAAATTAACTAAACATTGTATTTCAAATCTTTTACACTGGCTACAAACTGCATGTTAAGATGGGCGATATTTTATATCTTATAACAAAATTTGTAAGCCTCGGCGGCAAATAGTACTCAAAGTGCCGTGCGTACACGTTTTATTACTAAGAAAACTGCTCATTAGCTATGTTCTAAAGTTATGACACAGGGTTATAAAATTTAATAATGGTATTATGGCCCACGTAAAGTATTCAAAGAATATATATTTGAATAAATTTATAATTAAAATACTAAGATATATTCGGATATAGTAAGTATTATAATATCGTAATAATGTAATTGCGGCGCAGTTGAGTCGTGTTTACTTCTAGACGTACGATGTTAGTGGGTTTGAATACCGTTTCGGAGAATTGTTATATTAAGATTATTTTCACTTTTCGATCGCGTTAGAAAAAATGATGGGCATGTGTAAAAATTGTACAATATTTAAGTGGATGTACGTATTTCATCTGTATTTGTGAATAGCTGATATATAAGTCGTTGAATATATGTTTTGTTACTGACAATAATAAAAAATATCACTAGTAAGAAAATAAAGAAAGATATGATTTGAATATGTATGCACATTTCTCATAGTTTCTGTTTTATAAGGGCTGGATAAAACTTTATAAAATTATATAACAAGGAATAATATTCACCATTTTTACACTCACTTTGATTTGATTAAGATTTTGAATCTAAATGTAAACATTTAAGTGGTAAACTAAAATGTAATAATGTATCTATCCATTAAATAATAGATGGAATAGATATATAATAAATATATAATATAAATGGAATAAACGTATAATTTAAATGTCATATTTGCATGAAACTAAGCAGTAAAAGTTTGGTTTAGGGTCGTTAATAAATACTCATATAGATAAACATCGGATACAATTCATAATGTGTACACTATAGCAACAAAATATCAAACATTTTCTAATAATTGAAAGAAAATGCTTAATATTTATAAAAGCAAGTAAATCGTTTAATTCTATGAGCTGGTGCCGCTGTAAGAGCTTTAAAACGTTGAATATAATAAACAAATTTAACGTCTTCCTCAATAAAGTTTCACAGAAAACTATAGGATTGCGGTCATTTTGTTATGTTCTTTCCGATTATATAATTTTAGTAAGTCATAAGATATTTATGTAAGAAAAGAAGTATCTAGAAAATTATTGTTTAATTCAGCTGTCGGCATCATCGAGGCCTACGGATCCGAATCTAAATGGCAGGAACACTGCCAACAATCGCAACTCAATTAACAATGTCTCAGAGAAAACAGATGACAATAATTCTTTTTATAACACGCAAACATTTCGTTGCTCCCTAATTTGCCTGTCTTTACTTTACTAAAAATTATTTAGGTATATTTATATTTTTAAGAATTTCATATGAATTTAATTTCTATTCTTTACATATTCAGTAAAATTCAAGTTAAATAACTGTTAATCTAAATTAACATGCATGCTCACTTTGATGACATCTGATTGATCGGTCAAAACTATAGGGGGTCGAAGCGGGGCGACCCCGATGCAGCAGTCACAGCAAGACATTCTGAGTCTCTACCACTGCACGGTTGCAATTTATTTATTTCTATCACTCATTTAAAGTTCATTGCGCAATTAGCAGCACTTCTTGCATATAATATCACTTTGCTTAAGTATTTTGATATCTTAAGTATTCTTATGTCACAAACACTTGAAAACTTCGCACAAAGTAAGAATATGGTTTCGATTATACAACTCGTGGTCTTGGACAGACCCGTCACTTTCGCTAGAGAGTTCTGAATACTGACATGAGAGCAGCAGGCAGGGCAGCTCTTGGTACAATGAGTTAAAAATATCGCTCAAAGATGCGCTCTGCCAATTTAAACGGCAATGGTGGTTAAGACATCTTGAGCTCTGGTGCTCGGATATAAGGAACTCTACCAATATCCCCAATAAGATATTTAAGGTGGAAAATGGAGTTTCACATATAAAGTTATTTTGTATCTCTAGGTTATAAGAGCATTCCAGTCATTGACCTTTTAGTTGACATTTACCTACAATAATTTTAAAATAAAGTTAACATTTAGTACTCAAGGTAAATTAAAATTTAAAATGTCTATACAAAGCTATTTTGTTGTGCATTTTTTTTTAATAAATATAATATTACATGTTGAATTGTTTGTATATAAAACTCACATGTATATGTATATATATACAGAAACAATTTTTTAAAACAAGGAAGATGTATAAAAAGTATTTAATATTATATTGTATGGTGAAGATTCTGTCAAATATGAACACGTGTATATCTTTAAAAAATAAATGATTTCTTATCAACCATTAAACCTATGATTAATATTGTCTATCGGGCAAAACGCAACGCTCTTATCGGTCACTAGCCCAATACCTTTTCAGTGAATTAACTACAGATGAAACTATTAAACGATATGTTTATCAATTAAATATAAACTATACGGCGAACCTTTTGAAGGTGACATGGCAAGTTAGCAATAACCGTTCCGAATTGCATTTTTCCTTTTGCTATGAAAGTAAAAAATGTAATGATGCATTTAAGATAAGTAAATAGGTGCCATACAAAGTTGCATATCTGTTGTAGTAATTACAATCGTTCTGTCTGCGCCGTCTGAGTAACATTTAATTTATAAATCTTAAATTTTATTACAGTCTCAATACTGACGAATTAAGGACGATATAAACAACGACTTATAATGAATAAACAAAATATAATTATAATTAATTTGCAGAAAAACGTTCGAATATAATCGATTATTGAAATGCCACTCGGCGAAATCTTAATATTATAATGCAGTATTTCGATAAGATAAAATGTAGTGTAGGTGTTTGCCCTTCAACATACAATAAGGAAAATGAAGAAAGAAGTGTTTTAATCACTTTGCTATGTTAATTGCGTGAGGTAGAAATCAATACACGAGACACTTACCGGTTCAAGAAGGCTCTGTTCATGTAACGTGACCAAAGGTTTTTCTGGCTTTGGGCGAGTGCTAAGATAGAATGCAGAGGCAGCAGCAACTCCTGTTAGTGCCAAAGCACCAGCCGATCCGCCAACCATCCATAAGTACTGATCTATTTCGCTCACTGTAACAAATATTTTAAATAAGTTCGAATTTGTATTAATCATAACATGCTACTAATAATAATTTATTTTTTTAGTTTCGTGTTTTATTTCGCAGCAGGCTAGGAGAGAATCTAGTGGCCCAAACTCCGCTGTCCGCTCTCCACCTTCCGAGTTTGAGACATTAAGGGTCGAAAGGCGGAAATCAAAGCAACGTCTTAACAGAGCAAGGAAATAAAAAATATTTAAATATTATAATTTCCCCGGGAACTGAACTTGATCGTCGCCTTAACAGTAAGACACTGTGTCCTTACCCCACGGTGGGCCTTTCAAATTACTTTAAATTATAAAACGGGTATAATCAATTGAAAATCTCGTATTTTACGATTAGTATTATCAATTTTGTTTTATATTCACTTCATCATGCTCTAAAAATCATCGAAAATTGTCATATAAATGTATGTAGCACATATTGGTGTTAGCTTAGCAACAAGTAAAACTATTTTAAAATCTTAATATATTGATGCTTGGCAAGTCCAAAAACGGAGATAATGGCAATAGTCATTAAGTATTACTAAAATACTTCGAAACCTGTATCATCGATAATAATCATCTTGCGGCCTTTATTGCGGCTGTCAATGGCTACCATTGAAAATACCGCCTACATTTTCCTATAGAAGTAATAACAGAAACAAGAATATTGAAGGGTCAAACGTAAAAAAGTATACGGAGATTATTTTTATATTTCCATGTTATAATAATATCGTAAACAAAAAGTTTATCTCAAAATCGCAAGAGGCGTCAATTGCTATACGGAAGACAAAACTGCGAAGGAAACAACTTAACTTTATTATTTGCATTATCTTAAGCACTATGTACATAAATGGAATATTTCAGTATATGTATCATTTATTTTATACTATTGGTTTAACATACATACGTGAATAAAATTAAAAACTTTACTAACACTCAAAACGTCAAGATTACGACGCAAAGTGCTGTAATTTATAAGAAGACTCAAAAGTGATTGAACAAACGATATTTATTTATTTTTATTAAGATTACCAACGGTTGTTAAATTAATATATATCCAGTAAATTTGTCTTAAAACTAATACAACTTAAAGGTAAACAATACATGCCAAAGAGAAATTTAAGGGCAAAGTTAATACAATATAATTGTAACAATATTAATTAAATCATAGTTGACATATTGGCCTTTTGATTTACATTAGGGGCATGTTAAAAATGCCAATATCCGTGGATATAACGAGAAAATGTAAATGGTCGATGCGTTGTGAAAGAGCCAGGCTAATGGATGTATATAACGTGTTACGAAGAGACCATTTTCTATTATTACTAGACAAGGAAATGTCTAAGACAACTTTCATGTAGGCTGTACCAGTTCCTGAACCATAAGCCGAGAGTGCAGCTCGTTTAGAAAGTGGGCACTGGGGTGCAAGCGCCGGCGACGTGTTTGCGCGTAGATTTCACGGGATTCTCTCGCGCTTTCCACTGACACACTTTTACGTCGCTTGCCGTAAATATAGAAGATTTGCAATACTTCAACATGAGTCAAAGAAATGAAACACTTATTAGATAAGACGGAGTAATTTCACCTAGTCATATATTTATTTCTGTATCTGTATGTATATACTGTTAAAATAGACATATTTACTTACTAAATCGTTAAATAAAGTATTTTTTTAAATAAATTCTAATTTCTAACTCTGTATATATTATTTATTTTGCCAATTATTAAAAATTTATATTGTATATTAATGGTTAAATAATTCACTTATTGTCGTTTATTATTCTTTGCGTAATAAATAACGATAACTTCGTTAAAATTCACGGTTCACGCAAAAGTATGTGTTGAAACCCTAACTTTCTGATTATTATTTATTAGAAGGGCTTACATGTAATTTGGAGGCGACATTTAAGGTCACGTCGCTAACCTCAATTATTTGTCGTTGAATAACAGGAGGTACTTGGTTGATTTCAAAAGTTCAAACCTTGGTGCTCTAATTTCCCCTCATTGTAGATTCAAAGAGCGTAACAAGCCTGACGGCCCTTGAAGGGCCAGTTGGTCTTGCAATACTATTAACAGGTATACATTTATTTTTAATTTACTAAATAATATGAAAAAATCCCGGCGATAAGAACTTCCAATATTTCCATAAGAATACTAAATAGCACATTTTTCACAAAAACTTACAATGACAATGACAAAAATAAAATTGACAAAGTGTTTATTTACTTACAACTATTGCACTGGTTCCACCAAATTGTCTTCTCCTTCGTATTGGTTTCAGTCTTCTGTTTGTCAGTCTTCTTTAGTTTTTTCTGTAACTTGCGGCATTTTTCCTTAACACTAATCTCAGTCTTTTTAGCCTCTGCCACGTTCACTTTGTCTTTTTTTAAACTAAGTCCAAATTTACCGCTTCCCATATTGTTATTGTTGTTGCACATATTTATAAACGTATCACTTTGAATGTCGAATTAGCATTTTTTTTCTTATTTCACATGACTCGTCGAGTCAGCTGAATTATTAAAAACGTTCAATTTATTTCATTACTGTAATTTAAACACACGTTCGCACTGGATTGTCGTAAAGATATTCCGTATTGATTATTTTGTAGTGGAATGAAACGGAATCCATAAAACTAAAAGGTTTTATAGATTCATTTCGTGGGGGCCTTTGGCCTTGCGAGGGTCATTAACACTGCCAGTCGATATCTGAAACTAATCTAGCTTCTGATTTCATTGGCTGGCCAGCTTATCTACATTATGAAAAATTGTATAAAACCGTCGGATTTATTGGTATAATTGATTACATTTGTTGTAAAATATGGTCACTGTGACTGTTTCTTTTGTAAATTAACTTCCGCTTGATATACAAGCTATAAGAAAAACGACATATACAAATAACGCTATGAGCTACCGACGTTAATAATTGACGCTTCAATTATATATTAAAGAGCAATGATATATGACCAGATTGTATTTAAATGTTTATGGCCATTTAAATTAGCACGGAGTAACTGGAAGTGTATTTAAATACCATAATATGGTAGTGAGTATAATTACGGGGAACAAGTTTTATATCCGCAAATACAATTTTACTGACAGAACAGTAAATTTTAAATTGTAAAAGTGCATTATTTATTTACCTCGCCTTGCATTTATAGCTGCAGCTAATTCAATTATAAATATTGGTTATAAATCAGTTTTATAGTAGACAAATATGTCAAATTTTAGAAATCCTATGGAGCCATGTGCTTTTAAAAAATTAAATGTGCTGGTTTTGGATTCAAATCCCGATCTATTCAAGTAAAATGTTGTGTTCGATTTCGACACCTAGCTCAGAATGTCCTAATATAAGTGAAATGTTTGCCACGTTATCGACAATTTAGTAGGTATTTTTTTGTCCGCTAATAGGCCACTTCCAATTTCAACATGAGACAAATGATACAACGCATTTCCATAATATGACATTGACATTGTCATAAGGATTGCCTTCTCAATTTTTTTAATGCAAATTATACTTCACAATTTACTTAGATATGCTTAGATAAACCAATGATAAGCTATTGAAATCTAACAATGAATTGTAATCCTCGAGTTGTATGCGGTGTGTTCTGGTGACCCAATAATTCAAAAGTACCGTACTGGATACGACGGGATACTATCAAATGCTTTGTTTATTAATTTCTATTTCGAACGACGTCCGATTGTAATAATTCATATACCAACAAGTCGTAACACCCTAGATATAAGCTGAAAGTGCAAAACACACCAATCTTAGTTACTGCTTGCCAAAAGCGTATTAACATTTGTTTAGTAAATATGATATGACGCAAAATTCTTGTTTGGGAAATAATTTGCATTAATATGAAAATTTATATAAAACAAATATCGTAACTGCAAATTTAATAATAATTTAAATATTCAACGTCATAGTCTTTTTCATTGTTACTTTTGGGTCTCTGAATGGTTGTAGGATAGGTAAGTTATTGATAGCGCTGTTGCATATAGAAGCAAAATATATGTTCAACAAAAAAAAATTGTGATATTTGAACTTATATACAGCAATATTAGATTCAACGTTATTTTTCTCACATGCCTTGCCATAATGAAATCTACATTCATCTAACAGTAGTTTCAGCTATCAAATATTCCCACTTAACGGTTTATCTGGTATTTGGATCTGGCTTACAAAACAATAAAATTATATAGACAATTTTGCGGGAACTCGTTCTACCGTAACGTTAATGTCATCAGCCTGTTGTAAAATTTTAGGCTTAAATGAACAAGCTTTGTTTGCTTTAAAAGTCTTCAACGGCTCACCACAGTTCTATAAGTTTGTTATTGAGCAATATAAAAGCTTATTATTTGCATAATTTACGGCACTACTGGACGCGACTTAATTTACCCAGAACCTAATAAGTACATAAATATTTACAATTATGATTGCATGTTAAATATCCAATAAACACGAACAAACAAGTTTCTATTAAGACGAACACGATGCCGCCATTTCACAAATGGATGTTGGCGATTGTTTTTTATTCACGAGTTGAGTAGAGTCTGACAGAATACATAAATTCTGACGGTTTATACTTTCGGAACAGCTTTGAGGTCGACGAACTACACATACTGTTTGTCCTCGTCTACGATCAATTCACCATCTTGCAATTTTTGCCGAAAGTACAACTTTGCGCGTTAAAGGGGTCTGGTTTTTGTGAGACATTTGAACTGCTTTCGTAGTCACCTTGTCATGTAGTAATATTTACCGTTGATGGAAAGTGATATGACAATGGATGAAGATTTCGGACCGTTTGATGATAACTTGGGACGGAACGTGATGCACAGTTCTCACGCATCGATCTTTATCACGTAAAAAGCGCTTGCCGTACTAGCACGATGAAAAACTTTAACTGTGCTTTACAGGATTCACGGCAACAGCCATGTTCTAAGTGGCTAGTACTGTGTAATTTTATTGTCACTAAGAGCCCACATTAAGGCCTTGTGGTTAATTCAACAGTTTATTAGAGTTTTTCCCGCATAATAACACTTTTATCTGCTCTTAACGGTTTGCAGCTACGCGTTTGTGTTTTTTTTTATATGATTTCTGTAATGCAGTAGGTAAATGTACAGATTAAAAAAAACAAGATAAAACGTTCAAGGTAACTTATTACTTGCTAAATATTATATAAAGTGTGTACTTAAATGAACATAAAATTACAAGAATCCAGAATGGGTAGATCATGTGTACCATTAAAATATTATTTTTTTCATATCACGAACCGATCGTTGAACATTGAGATTTATATTATACTGAGATACATTAATAAGCTTCTAGCGAATGGAGCGTTTTTTCAATAACATAATACTTAGTAGTAAAGGTGAATCTCAATACAGGTATAATTACTAATGAAAATGAAATTATTTTAAGGGTTTGATTAATGTGATCGTGTCAATATTTCGCGCACGGCGCTGTTGTTACACGAATGCACTTCCTAGCCGTTGCGCTCTCGCATACGAAACGAGGCACCCACGACACTGAGTCACGTCCGCAAACTACTCGCTTTGCGCACGCTTAACGATATATAAAATTACTTTTGCAGGTTGATTTGATTTCAATGGGATTATTAATTATGGTTACTTAGAGCTACTGGTTTTCTGCTTAGTAGATCATACAAAATTATTAGGTACAATACCTACAATACGTTAAATATTTAATAAAATAAGAAACGTCACTTTTTTTTTATAATTTCATTATCTTTACTCAATAAATATATTTATTTAAATGTCTTCTTATGTTTTGGAGAAAAACTAAATCTTTGATAGTTCGTAGCACATACTTAAGTACATAATATACCTAATGCATATATTTAAACAAATGTTAAAATAAATAAATATCAAAGTTAAAAAGAACTTTTATTTACTCGTGTAGTAAATTATGAAAGTTAAAGCGACTTGAAAGCTATGACAGAACAAGTCTAAAGCATCTGCAGCCCATCCTTAGTATTTCGTAGAAAATATTGCTTAGTTATTATTTATAGATTTACTTTACTACAGTCGTAAAGTTTCAAAATTACATACATATGTATGTGCATTATTAAATATAATAAATAGAGTTCATATTTTATGAATATATTCAATGTTTATGGATTTTTGATGTGAAATTTGACTTGTTCATGGAAAAGATTTTATGATAGTACCTAATAGAAACCAAGAACATAATTCAAGCGGTTTTTGTCAGTCTTAATATTTGTAAATATAGTAATATAGCGAAGTTATATGCTTAAAGAACCAACAATATTAAAAAATAAACGACATTTAGTTTTAATATATATATAATAATCTGATATGCTTTTATTTAAAACCTGACACGAAGACTGCATCAATTGGCCAAGGTTAAGTTTTATATCGCCAAGCCTGCCTGGTTGATAGGACGGGATTATACGCAGGATGTCTTTACTGCTTCGCGGAACGTTGGCACTAGTGCTAGGCAATTTATATGCAATGTACGGATTCCGATTAGACTTTTATTTTGTTTTACAAATCTATTTATTATTGAATATACTATATCATATCTATGATATTTTTATACGCATATAGTACGTAAAGTAATTATTATAACTTTTCAAAAACATTTTTAAAAAACTTTTCAGTAACGTTTAAAAATTTTGAACGTGAGAACGCGTCTTGGTAACTAAGCGCTAAGCCATACTTCAAAATTCTTATACGCGTGTTACCACTTATTTTTGTTATTAGCATGTCTGTGGAGATATTTACAAATTTCTGCTACCCTAAGATTATTCCTGAGGAAAATCGCATACCAAGAGATAATGCTATTAATTAAATATTTATAAAAAATTTCAAGTGATACTCACACACTTATGATATAAAAAATATTTTTAGAAAAAGTATAAAATTTTTGAACATTTGAACGAAAATATTCAATTAATAGCATTCTTTAGGAATAATATTAGGGTAGCAGAAATTTGAAAACAAGCGTATAAGAACGGATGGATGGTAGAGGATGTAGAACTGGTATGGCTTGGCGGTCAGAACGCTTGGACGGTTATCAAGAGCCGCGGGTTCGAGTCCCACTGTCAACATTTTATACGTTAGCTAAAAATGTTTTACATATACTAATCGTGTGAAAAACACTTTAAAAATATTATAACTTTTCCCAATTTTGCCGATACAAAATATATATATATATATACGAGTATATGTGTGTGTATCGAAAGTCAAGCAATAAATATAAAAAAGTTTTCATTTCATCTTTATATTTGTATTTATTACTTTCTTTAAACTATTGAGACGTTAAGAATTTCTTAATTCAAGGTTAATGTCAGAGTATTATGTCAAGGGCAAGTTTTGATGTAAAAGAGGGTCTGCCTTTTATTTCTCTTGGTGTTTTAGAAAGGCTTTAAAGGGAGGCCTAATGTTCAAATTTCAAAAGGCTTTTAGCTAAGACTCGCGTCCAAAGAGTTCATTCTGGAATAATAGAGAAATCTGGTACTACGGGGTTTATTACGAGAATTGCTTAAGTTAGACATTGAGCTATTACAAAATAAAAATTTAAAATTATTTTTAAATAAATCTAATTGGTTAATTATATTTTAATATTACTAGTTATAATAGTACCTTATGCACTAAGTTAAACACAGAATGATTTCAATTTTTTGACAAACATTACAAATGCGGAATATCATCAATCTCTGTCAGACATATCGTAATTTATTGCATTGAAAGCTTTCATCTAAATATGTATACGCCATAATCTAAGTTTCATTCATAGAAGAAATAAAGCAAACGCCTTCTTAGAACGAACAACGAGTCTTTAGAGTCTTGTTATGACCCACAACCGTGCAGATCAAATTTCCCCCATAGAGCAAGCATCGTGATCGCCTAAGGCACGATCGCAATCAGTTTTGTGTGCAATAGTTGTTATTAAAATAATGTTTACTTGCACGAAGTCTTTTCAAGCAATAAAGTGCACTATTATAAAGTGAAGCGCTCTCGTGATGTGACATGATATTGCAAAAATATAACTTGCAAATAGATATTTCACATTTCGAAAGCACGAAAGCTATTTATTTTTTAGATAAAAATAACTAAAGTTACAGAGCGTTTACACTTAAAAGATTATCGCCGGCGCAATTTTTTTATGAATTCGTTACATTCTTGACTTATTCGTTATATTTTGATATTGTGGACGTTTCAAATGGTCCACAACTTGAGGCCGGTTATTGAGACTTGTAAAGTAAACAAGCGTTGCAAAGTACACTTAGCGGACAAGTGAGCCGTTGAGGGCTGACAGTAAAAACTCATTGCATAGATATGTTGGAGGCACACAATAAAGACGCGACACAGAAATGGTTACGACATTCCAGGCCCGCGGGCACTTTACCTACAGAATTACAAGCACTGCGGTTTTATCGTTCGTCACGGAGCGAGTGGTGCGCGTGCGATGCTATTCGCGCGGCCGTTACGGCGGCCGTCCAATGCGACAATGTGACTCCATGTACGCTGCCTCCCCAGGCTTTGCCTAGCCGCCTCTCTCTTTTAAGTTGACACGAGCTAAGCCAAGCCAAGTCAGCTCTCCGCCGATTTGTAGTTTAATTTTTCTCGAATCTCAATAGCCATGTGTATCGTTGTGAAATATCTACAATCATCTTATACCAATTGTAAAATTTGTAAACTACGCTTTGTAAAATTTTGTAACTTAGTTTCTTAGCAGTTAAGTGTTTTCCAAGGTGCAATTACAACAAAGAAAAAGAAATATTATATACCTATTTCAACCAAATAGTGAATTGAAGGTACTGAAACATCCAGTTATGATATAAACATAGCTGTAAAAAACTACTAAAGTCATTCAAAATCATAAATTCTTGGTGAATTCCCACAGAAATAAATGATTTTATCTTATTTTATTAAAACTCTTGCTTAACGTTCAAATTTAGAAATTTATCTAAATCACAATTGGCTAGCCTTGGCTTGTGGCTGTATAATATAAAGAAAAAATAATTGTATAAAACTTTCATTGCTGATTCCGGCGTTCTTACTTAGCCTGGGCAATAATCAATTTAATTTAAAGTGTCTCCCTTGTAAGCGGCACATTATGTTTAAATTTTTATTTATAAAATGCATAAGCATCAACATTAGGCGCTGACTTAATATTTATAAAAACAGACTAAAAACAGCGAACGAATCCCATCAGGATCTCATCTCTTTGCCTACCCATCGAAACACAATGTGTAATTTAAAAATAAAAATGTTTTTAGCTTCACGCTTTATTTTTTGCGGGGTAGTCAGAGAAAACGCAGTTTTATCAACTTCTCCGTACATTCCCTCCGGAGGTTCCTCATGCATTTTACGTGACCTTTCTCCAGTATCATCGATGCTCGTGTTCTGATGCTCTAGTATGAAACTGTGAAAATTATAATAATTCATATTTAACAACATTTTGTATTGCACTTATACATAATGTACAAAATCAGAATGTAAAATATTTTCTAGAACTGAAACTTAAACTGCCCATCAAATCACTTGAGAGTAGTGGAGTATGTATTCCGAGAACAATCCATTTAAAGTTTATATTTATATTGATTGTCGTTGGGATTATATAAATAGTTTTATTTGCTTATAAATAATTTACTGATATCATTATACTACTTATAGTGACGTAGTATTAAGTGGTTATGGCAAATGAAATCTTTTTCTATAAGTAATATATCAGTTAAAATGGACTTCAAAATTGTTGTCTAAGATTTTTTTATAAAATAGCTATAACCCTCCGTAGCGTATTTTAATATATATTAATATAGTATCAAATTAAATATAAATTTCAGTTCTTTTCTTTCAAAAATTCTGTAAATTTTATTAGGGGCTTTAGTAATTTAAATATTACTTTTTATATCTTAAATTATAAAATAATATATAAATAAAAAGCATGCAATGCATGCTATATTTTTTCAAGTGCTGGTAGTTTCGAGGACGCATAAAATACGCGTTGCCTAGCGACGTGTAGTAACGAAACCAAACGACAAAAAATACAAAAATATAATGCTTATTAATTTCATAAATTTTTAAATAAATCTTTACACTTTTTTTTTCTGGATAGTTACTAGAGTATTTTTAATTAAACTTAAACACTATTATTAAACAAAATTAGCGCTCTGCGCTTTTTCTCTCCATAAAATTTAAGTATAAATATGTCAATTAATGACATGTTTTTTCGCCCGCATATTTTTTCATAATACGGCATACTCGTAGATTATAATTTAGCAAACTTATAACAACATCTCCGATTTGATTACATCAGTAGCGAAATGACAGACAGAGAGAATTTGCTTTTGTTTTGTTTTTGAAAAGAATTTAAAAAACACCGGTCTTTTATAATATTTTTTTCAAAACATATTATTACATGCCAGAGATGACACATACTTATATCATTCTTAATATGAAACATTCTAATTGCGACTTTTAAAATGTATAATAGTTTATAGAAAATAGATAGCAAATTGACGGATAATTAATTAATTTTAAGTTAAGGCGATTCTGGCAGCATAGTTTCAGTTTTGCTTGTGTCACTACACGAATTCCAGCATTTAGTCACAAACTCAATACTATTAATATTATAAATGCGAAAGTTTGTTAGGATTCATGGATGCTTGTTATACTGTCACGCAAAAACTACTGAATAGATCTAGAAGAAAGTTTACAGTAAGGCTTATACATACATGAGAACAACAGATACTACTTATCAAGAGTTTATATAATTTAATTTATCAATAGATTGGAACATAAATGTAAAACAATTCTTCTCTCTCTACCTTACCGAAATAACCTTAGCAAGACACAATTATTTAATAAATTTAATTTATGAAATTTCATCTATATCAATATATTTATTACGGTAACAAAAACATATAAACGTAACTTGCTTTTTACTATAAAGAATATGTAATACTAGCCAGTAGTCACAAAAGGGAACCTAATGTCTAAATCTCTATATATATATTAAATATATATTTCAGAATAAGTAAATGCAAAATCACATGAAATTCATGTTAAAGTTTGAATCAATTCACTGTTCAATTTAAATCGTGAATGTTATTGTACGAGTAAATGCGGCACGCCTACGTCACGACAGATTCCGTTTTATTGCAATCGAAATTATTTTCTACAGTATAAAATAAGGTTTGTTTGACATAATATGCATAAAATTGGAATGGAATATGGAAAGCAGCGATAGCAAAAAGTCTGTCATTTTTTTTGTCACCTACAAACAATTGATTTTACAGTCAGACGATGGTCTCAATGGACGGATGTTTTGTATAATCTAGTACTAATAATATGGGTCTTAAAGTTGCAATTCTTACGAAACAAAATCAAATATTGACACGGACAGACATGTGAGAGTACTAAAATAAACAGTGTAGTTCACAAGGGCATCGAACTAGAACAAGCAAATTGGCACTGCAAAGTTGCGAATTGAATTACCAACAAAGCGCATCTCGGCAAAATTTTGTGAGAATTGAATATCGTTTGGTAAAACGGATGAAAATGAATGACCATTCATTTTACTAATTTTATCTATCTATCATTTTAGTAGAATTAAAAACTAATTGGAATCGATTAGATTCATAACCACAGCCTGACGTCATAGACATATTCGCCGCGACGGCGTCATAAGGACATGTCATTAAGAATACAAAAACAATACCTAAAATATAAGGAAAATCTCAAAAAATTCGCAGCCCCGATTAATATAATAATTACTATAGAACTAAAAATATAAAGTAAAAGTTTTTCAAAATAATATACTTGACAACACAGTCGTAAAATACAAAATACGTTAGTAGTATCGCCTACTGGTCCCAAAACAGTGTAAATTGACAACATTTGGCTCAATGCCGGCCTATCGGAGCTCTAAGCAAAACAAACACTCTTTTATAGCTTTTTGCCAATTAAATTTTAGGACACGGCATTTAATGTTTATTGCGTCTAAATAGTAATGTAAATAAATATAATTGTAAACATTTAATTAATACATTTTAGAATTTATGTTAGTGCATAGTTTTTGGATTTTGACACTGTTCTTAGAAATTTGCACATATTTATTATATTTTAATAAGATCTTTAATTTTCGCGATTATTAAACATTTAGAAATCAAACTAGTATTAACCGGATTAATCGCGTATATCGGTATTCGAACATACATTTTAGAAACCCGACGTTTCGAACACTTTACAGTAGTCCATGGTCACAGGTAGACTCCTGCCTACCTTCAAAATGTATTGTATATACTTTGTTTTCATTAGACCGCTCTAGCTACCTAAGACAAAGCGCGGCGTTGAGTTATGCCATTGGAGTATCTTTAAACTATCCCTGCTATGCGGGAAAAAGGGTTAAGCTAAAAAAAAAAAAATTAATTAATTTACATGAAAACTAAAATTATCTACAATTGAAGACATGCGTGACATGAATGAAAATGATATTTAATTTTTTTGTATTTTCGCAGTTATATAAATGTATGAATTTAAGGATGTTAAAAAATTATATATAAATTTTGATACAAATATTAAATGCGAATAGTCTAATATCAATAGTATAATAATCTAACAATCGTTTGTATATTGTAATGACATATTAAAAACACAGTACAATAACTCAATTCGTTTGATCTTGGCAGTTTAAGTACCCATATAATTTAAATATTTGATTTTATTTTTATTGATATGATTTGAAAATAAATTGGCGGTAAAGATTTTATGCATGAAAATTTCAGAATATAAAATAAAGTATAAATATAAGTATAATGCCAAGGATATGGACTTTAATGGTATATTTATCGTATAAGTTCAATTATTAGAGATAATAATAATCTGCCTACAGCTAGTTCATGAGAACTTTGTAATTGTATACCAAAAGATATAAATTATATATATATATTACTAATGTAAAAATAAAAAAAAATACTGCCTTATTTTCCTCTACACAGTCTATAAGTATAAATGTATCTGAAATGCACGATTTTTTTATGCAGAGCTTAATAGCTTTAGCACGAAAAACTTCATTTACGTGCAAAATTATGTTAAACCGGATAATAATATACATACAAAATGTATAAAAGACTTCAGACAGATATATATATATATATATATATATATACATATATATATAGATATATATAAATAATTTAATGAAACAATATTTCCATAGAACGTGGGACACTGCACCATACGATGACGCACCGTATCATGTCATATGCCCACTGCTGTCTGGACAGATATGCTCTAATAAAATCGCGCGTACTTAAACGTCAGCTATGTTTAATTGCTTTATTAATGTTAATGTTATATTTAGTTATTAATCTACACAATAATTTATTTATATATTATTTATATTTGCAAAGAAATTATAATTTAACATAAACGTTATTTGTTACATAATATTAGTATAGCCTACTACAATATGTGATATAAATTCTTATTATTTTCAATAAAAACATTAAATACTAACTAACTTTATATACTTTAGTATAATAGTGAGTGCAACGTTATTAAACAACACATATCAACATTTTAAATGGTTTAAAATTTAAAAGCGCCATATTAAAAGTATTATAATACGTTATAATTATCTAGCACGCCCGTAAGACTATTTAAAAAAGGAAATACTATATTCTCAGTGACAATTGCAATAATTTGTACAAATCATGAACAGTCATTTTAGAATAAATCGATATCAAGAAAGAAACGCATATTATAATTATATAGGAAGCGTTCTCGTATTTAATTTTAGTATTTTTACGCAAAATTAAAACCATTTCTTGACACTGTATTAAGTCGATCGTAATACGAAAAAAATGTGACAACCGCAGTTAAAAAAAAAAGTTAAAAGCTTCCTGAATAATAAACTTTACAAATAATAATAAAACTTGACAGAGTGCAGCACTGAATAGTAAATGTATTTCAAAATAGCCAGGCAACCGTGTTTATTTTAGAATTTGCTTAACGTACAGCTGCAGGTGGTTAGGGGTAAAAAGAGGATAGACCATATAACTCCCCACAATAGTGTCATTAATCCTTCATGGGGTCCTTGACCCCCGTTCGCGAGTGATAGACAATGGTAGTCGTTTGTGAGCGGAATTAATGCGTGTGCGCTTGCAATTGGAAGGAGCCGACCAGCCTTGAACTTGCACACTGCAGTCCGATGCAAGCGATGAATGCGAAATCCGTCGCCATTTCTAGGAACGCGTCATGTTACGCGATAATGCCTTAGATTAAGAAATATTAGAAATAACATCGGCACCATATAAAAACAGGCCTTGTTTTGTATTTTTTATTTCTGATGCACATAATTTATTATAATAAACTAACTTCAACGAATTTAATTAAAAAGTCATACAAATTACTTTCATTTATTTCAAATTTGTCTCTATTTATCATCATAAAACAACTTTATAAAAGAGAAACGTTATACTAAAATATATTATATTTATTCTAACATGTTTAATAAAGCCACAAAAGTTAAATTTTTCATACAGAATAAATTCTCACAACTCTCTTGCCTTAATCCGTAATACGAATCCTATCGTGCCGTTTATCTTATTTCATAGTAGTTTTTATACATATCCTAGGTTATCATATCTCATTGGAAATCTAAAAATCTATTCAAGGCTCATGTGTCTTAAAATTAGTTCATCCCTAATCATACAGGTAAAAGTACGCATACGAGTATTATTAGCATATTACATTACACAGAAAAAAATAAAAAATACTTCTATAAGTTCATTGGCCTTAAAGATTAATTTAACAATAATTGATAATATTAATAATCTTTATCATATCATAGATTATAAATTGTCAAGACTGCACTATAATTGCTGGCTTTACTATAGCAAGTGTTGTTTCTGTGTTTATGAAGCGTAAACAAATACAAGTAGAATTAATTCAATACGATAAGCGTGTCATATGATGTATGTGCATTCAAGTAAAATAAGTAATTTTATCTTTGCACACTTCCGCACTTGGCGGGCAGAGATAATCTAGTGTGATTCAGTCACTCATTGTTTACCTTTTGAATTTTTAACCCCATTGTGGGATAAAACTATTATTTTTTTATAATATTGGAGGGTCCGTAGCTACTAAGTGTACAGGTGATGGCAGGGAGCCGGCCTACTTACCTGCCAACAGATATGTTGAAGCGTTATAAATCAATTATATGTGGTATTTATATTAATAATATAGCTGTTCTCTTACCTAGTTTGTGACGATAAACAAACTAAGGATGTCTTTATGAACAATATAGTAGAGAATATGTAAATGTAACAAAATATAATATAAGTTATTACATATAGAATAAATATATTATAACACTAAATGTCTAAAAATATTTAAAAAATATTAAAAGGTAATAAAAATAAATTACATTTGTAATATACGCTATATGTACGTTATAAATTTATAATATCATATCAATTTAAAATGGCATACACATTAAAATAAACAAAATAAAATATAACACTTACTTACTATTTATAATACTATTCATTTTAATAAACAGGCTGATTGTCTTAAATTATATGGAGATCAGACGGTTGATAAATGAATAAAAATATATATTTTTATATATTATACAAATTATACTTTTAAAATCTTGGCTTTGTCCGAATCAACGAAAACCAAGAGAAACCTTGGACGGTTTCCAAGAGGTGCGTTTCCGCTTCGTTCAAAATTTTTATAAGTTTTCTAAAACAATGTTTTTCAATTTCCTAAGTGTGTGATAAACACTTGTTATAAATACTATAAATAGATTTAAGTAGTAAATTAAACATGAAAATTTAGATATATATATGTTTTTTTTAGCCTTAGACCCTAACTATTTATATTACCTATACTATGTGACAAATAAGGATGAAAATCAATAAAAAAGTATTTGTGTATCCTGTGCTGAGTGTGTGCCATGTAATTTAGTATTACACTATATTTAATTAATTGAATCCACTTTCGGTAGCGCAGTCAATAGAAAATTTATAAAAAAAAATACTACTTCACAGCGTTTCCAATATCATTTACTCTGTGACGTAAAAGCAATTATGTAGCTGCATACTGTTTACCTTATGAACGAACGACCAAGAATATTCTAATATGATCAACGTGTGCGAAATATGAAATAAATATAGATTTATTTTATATGTTAATGCAAAACTAAGTAAATAAAACAGTGCAAGAGTCGCTGACTCTAAAACCGATTGGTTGTGGGTTTGATTTCCACTTGGAGGAATGATTAAATTTATTTTCATTTTTCCGCTCTGGAAACTAGGACAAGCTGCGCCACTCAACTCGCAATATCTCGATTTAATATGGAAACTGGAGAACGGAGTGTCCTGACACTAGTTTCTCTCTGACTACCCTGCTGTAAGAGCAACAGAGCATTGCTGCAAAAAAAACGACACACATCTCGTCTTTTTGAGAAGTACACTAGTATTAACTGTTAAAACTAACCGTTCTACATACCGTGGCTATATACCGTCCATTTAGTGGAACCTTATGTTGTGATTTTATAATCGTGGTTGGGAAACTGATATAAATATATCAGTTTCTCATATTTTTTAATTAAAACATTTCCTTGACTTCGATCGAGGATCGAACTCAAAATCGTACATCAACTCTGAATGTAAACACAATATTAGGTAGTATGTTGTAATAATAAAGATATTGCTGAAATAAACGCCATTAATATATGAAATAAATAAATAAAAATGAATATTTTTTAGATTATTTTATACATTACTTAATTAATACTTACAAAGGATATACTTCAAATTAAGTAAGATTTCAACTGCATTATCTATTTATTGAAACTCGTACAGTTGTTTACAATATTAAGTATTGACACTTAAAACGTAAAATGAAGGTGTATTTTATTAATTCAATTATTAAACGAATTTCATATTGAAATTTTATTATTTTCAGTACATATAATCAAATGACTGTTTTTAAATTACATCCTCGTATGATAACCAGAAATTTAGTGAAATATCTGTGATTAAAGTTAAAAGCAATGCACAGTCCAATAATGTTCAGTAAATATATTTACGATATAATATATATTATAATATAAATTGAGGTCATCGTGGCATAGTGTCACAGCGTCTGAATGTATACACAATGGTTGTGAGTTTGATTCCCACTCAGGGTAATGATTATGATAATAATGATATTTAATTTATTTTCGTTTCCCCGCTCTAATGTCAAGACTAAGCATGGCGTTGAGTTTCACCATTCAATACGCAATGTCTCGGATTCGGGCGGGAAATGGAGAACGGGCTGTCTTGACGCTTGGTTTTCTATGACGAATCCGCTAGGTATATATACCTTAGCTATAATTAAACATAATTTTAAAAAATATATAATTATATTTTTGGTATCGTAATTTGCATAATTTTCCTTTTAACAAAGCTTATAAGTCTTATGTCTCATAATGTAACAATATATAATTTCTTATTCTTTCTATAATGTACGTAACAGACAGTAGGTTGTGGGGTCGACGTCCTATCAACCGGTCGAGCTTAAAGCTTTGTCGAGCGAACGGGCCAGGCTAATTTGGCCCACTTTTGACTATAACTATACTTCATAATTATGCATGTTCCTAGTAAATATTATAAATGCGAAAGCAACTGTCCGTCTGTCTGTGACGTCATTACGACGAAACCTGATGAAATTTGACATTAAGATACATGAGGGTCTTGGGATGAACATAAGCTTTTTTCTCTGCCGCCAAATATACGAAAGAGCTGTAGTTCATGCGGACAAAGCCACGAGCGGGTCGTTAGTATTCAAATATATTGTTAATTGCAGAGAAATAATACTTGCTACCAACGATGTGGATAACCATAGTGCATCCTACCCAGATCAGGAAGGCAGCTGTATTTTAGTAACTAACGGTCTTTTTATACCATTTAAGCCATCAGTTACCATATTGTAACATTATCTAGGCTATTGTTTATCCTAAGTTACAATTTCGATTACAACACCTTCACGCTTTTTTCCCGCATAGCAGGGTAGTCAGAGAGAACCAAGTGACACCCGTTCTCCACTCTCCGCCCGAAATCGACACATTGCGTGTTGATAGTCTAGTAGTCTACTAGTCTCTTTTTCTTAGGCACCAGAGTGGAGAAATAAAAATATTTAAAATACATATATAATCATTACCCCGAGTCGGAATCGCATCCACAACTTGATGCTTTACCGCTAAGCCAAAAAAAAATCAAATAATCAAGAAAATATCCTAGTCAAGAATACCTATAGAAACTGGCCCTTAGTGCGTTGGCGCAGATGGTTACATTAATCTCCCCTTCGCGGTTACTGTGTCAAATAACGGTGTTCAAGCAGATAGAGTCAGGCATATCTCCTAGTAGGCAAAGAGCAATACAACAGAGGTCACATTCTGTAGGTGTTTTTATTCCTATTTCAAATAGTGTAATAACACTTATCAACCTTTATAGGGTTTGTGGTACCTGCTATTTTTGTATAGTCTAAATAATGCAAGTGCTTGAATTAATAATGATTTACTTTTTAATAAAGGTCTCGTATAATTTTAATAATTTTAATAAGTAAAATTATACGATTTAAATTATTATTTATGTAAAAACAAACACATTGTTTAGCATATTGCTATATGTATATAAATTCATGCGCCTATTACAACATAAACAAATCTAAAAATGGCGGTTTAAAAAGTAAGCATATTTATAATATCAAATAACATATTCGTATCAAATAAATTTTTAGCTAAACAATGTATGTTTTAAAGTGAATATTAAACATTTTTGAACTTATTCGCTATGTAATATAAAATTTTGCAACTTCATGATAACGATTTCAACAATTAAATTCATTGTTTTAATGTTATCTTTTAAATTGTAAACTATAATCTGTGTCATAATAATGGCTATAATGTAATTTGCTCAGTTTTAAGGCAGATTCATAGATATAAAGCTGGAAGCTTTATAAAACGTCAAGAGGCTAAAAGGTTAGCTTTCGAACCAATAATTACTCTATGTACATATTATGACAAAACAATGTGTTATTATATAAATAATATGGTAGTAACTTTAAAGTAAAGTAAGGTTTTTGAACACTTTTAATATTAATTCATTTCTATAATTTTCTTCTTCTTTTCTTATTGTTTTTTTTATTAGGTTATTATAGCCTATATATATATATATATATTTATGTTTATTTAGATGCGAACTTATTAGAAAAGTAACGCGTTCACTTAAATTTATAATTAAATGGTTGTGACTTTTTTTATTTATGAATTGATTGAAATTAAATAAACACTAAATGTTAAGGGAAGCTTACTGAAATAGAATAGTCAAAACTGCAACTCAAATTGGTAAAGCCCTTGCTGAGATTAGCGTGCACAAACGCACAGACAAACCGACAAACAGAGAAGAAAATTAAATATCATTGTTTTGGGTACTATTATATTGACATGTATATATTTTTCTTAAATCTTTCACGTACAAACAACGATCCTTTACATTTTTATTTTATGTATAAAAGATAGATCAATATTGTGGTAGACGGAAGAAACTTAGCAACAATACATATAAGCAAAAAAAAAAACATAGACCATTCACATGCCTTTTTTATTCTGTCTTTTACGACTATCTGCTAATTTGAAATAAGTTGACAGATCTCTTTTCACTTACTCAGCTTAAGTTAATTAACAAGAACATATTATAGACTAGCTACTAGATCGCGGCTTCACTTGCGCAGACTATACAACTAAAACTACTTAATTGGTTTTTTCGCAAGCCCGCGTTCTCACTTAAATCACAGGCTATGCTGAAACTTATAATGTAAATGGTTGTAACTTTTTTATTTATGAACCGACTGAAATAAAATGAACACTAAACGGCATTTATATCGGTTGAGCCGTTTCTGAGATTCACGTGCACAAACAAACAGAGAAACAGAAAAGAAAATAAAAATTATAGTTTTTGGGCTTTAATATATTGATAAATGTCTCTTTACATTTTTATTATTTGTATGTATATATGTATAGATTAGTGGTAAAATAGAGCCTTTAGTCTTTGCGAACGAGCGGATGGAAGCTATAACTTGCGGTGTGTTGTGTCATGAGCAGTTATGCGATGTTTTTGACCCAGTTTTCGAATAATTGAACAAAAAACATACTGACCATTGTTCATTGTTTGATTCTAAATCGCTCTATACATAATTTACAAGCACTTACAATACTTCGGATACTATGCGTGCCGAAACAAAAGTAATATATTGTAATGTGTACTTAATTAACATAACGAGACTTGGGTAATTTTAGTCATCAGAACCGTCTTCACTCAGTATATAATAAAAAATATACCGTTTTCGACACCGTTGCCAAATGAAGACAGGATTTCTCATAATAAACGCAGTATCCAATTAAAGTTTTACTAACGGCCTACTCACATTTCCTTTGGAGTTCTATGACAATGTACAAGGCTAACGGTATCAATTTGTTACGATTGAGCGATAAAATTGTTTTATAGTCGCAGTGATTTTCTACGCCAGTGACGTTTTATATAAAAACAACGACTATTTATAGACGAAAAAAATTATTTGAACACTAATCAAATATATAACCTCGATAAAAAATATGTTTACAGTTATCTATCGAATCATATCTTGTGAGCCAGGCCCGGACCGATTGCGGGGTCAACGAACTCTGCCATCTTATGTTTTTGGTTTGCCGGTTCAAAGAATTAGAAAATTTTGAAGAGCCGGGAAAAATAAAAAAGCACTCGAAAGTTTCGGCGACGAATTTTAAACATCTTCCACAGACGATTAAAATGTTATAAAGTGCCTTAATAAAAATAGGGCTTTTATAAGAAAAACTTCTATAAAGTGGACGTCTTAAAATGTTTATACGATATACATAATATGCCACAGATACACTAATCTAGGGTATATAATAATTGTGCTTACAATATTCAGATATGCAAATTTATTAAACACCTAATGCAGCAGAATTGTATTGTGTTGCATGTCTAAAAATATATTTGAATTAGGTGCATTTCTAAGATGCATTATAAGATTATTATTAAAATTATATTATTAGTTTTTTGTATTATTTATAATTCTACATTCATTAGACAACGCAAAATGAAAACCTTTATACCTCCTGCAACACAGACTTAGCAACATGGCAATTCTAGGAAATATTCAGAAGGCGAATAAATAATGTCGTGTTTTATTTTCTAAAAGCTATCGACTAAGAGACAAAGAAATGCCAAACAGAGCCTTAGGTTTACAAAAAGGAAGATGCTATCTTCATTTCAAGGTAACATTCCAAAATACGTCGGCATTTTAATTAAAGACAGACTAAATCTAATACAAAGAACATATTTTGTTAAATACATTCAGCAAAAAACAGCTATTAAGGAACTCATGTTAAATAATTTAGTTAGAAACTAGGAAAAGATTCTTGACAAAGTTATTGGCTCCAGCGCACAGTGCAATTGGCAAATGACTGAAGTCGAGTGTTGTGGATTGGATATCTACTAAGAAGAATTCCTAAATTAAAAAAAAAATACGATTTTCTTAGACATATTTAATTATACAAAAATTAGTTGTAATAAGCGTATAATAATTTTAACTGAGCTGGATGTAGAACGCATGGCTTAGCGGTCAGAGCGCTTGGACGGTTTCCAAGAGACGCAGGTTCAAAACCCGCTACGTTAAATTTTTTACACGTTTTCTAAAAATATATACGCCATGTGATTAAAAAAAATAGCATAATCTCTTAAAGTTGAGAGCTAATAAAAAAATTATGCACGCTACATAAATCTCAGTACTATTCACATATTGAATAGGCTAAATGTTTCATTTAAACTCATTATGTTTCCTAATTACGCCCCTATCCGTTGATGACTGATAACGCGACCGCCAAATTTGTAACTCACAGTTAACTCTTCTTATGCAGCGCTATGCAACAGTATTTTCGTGACGTGTATTCACAATTGTCATTGAACTTTGAATGAAAATACGTAAGGAAATAAAGGAGAATAAAACAAAAAAATGTCGTGTGACGTAACTAACGTAGAATGACGTCCTTGTGGATATAATGAAACGGATTTTTTTATTTTTTTTACACTTTTATAAAAAATAACGCTTAAGATAATATAACACAAAAACAATATTTCATTATTTGAATATACTTCCTATTTATTTAAAATGTGATTTTAGTACGCAAAATTTTTGTATGGAGCTTCAACAATGTTTCTCTCTACTCCACTGAATAGAAGCGAGTCAAAATTAAAAAACACATAGAGTTATAAAATATAATACATATATATATATATATATAAAAAAATCATTACTTATAGAAACCATTTTATACCTGATACCGTTAAAACTGGTATATCAACATTGTTACCTAACGTTTAAAACCTACCAATCGAATTGAATCGCAAGTCAACGCCCCGGTAGCATGTTCTTGACAATGACACGACTCTTCCATGCATTCTAATTCCGCATCTCAAATGTAGATCCGGTTAAAATGACCCACAAACCTCGTGCACTGGTCGCTCTGGCCGACGCCTTCGCTCGTATAATTAATTGCATTGAGTGCAAAGTACCAATCATTTCGCATCACATTTTATATCCGTCTTAGTTATATTGAAAACACGCTTAATTAAACCTATTTTTTGTATGTTCGTAAGTAAATAAAATAGCATGAGGCCAGCTAGTAAAGCTAGCGTCATACTAAAGCTTTGCTTGCTATTTGTTTATATTACTACAAATTATAATAATAACATCTTTGATTTTCGTGATTATTAGACATTTTGCAATGAAACTATGTTTAACCGGATTAATCGCGTATATTATTGGTATTCCAAAATACATTTTAGAAACCCGACATTTCCTATACTATACAGTAGTCCGTGTTCACAGGTTAAAAATAGTTTATTTATATAATTATAATAACTTCTCCCTCCTTTTCCGTCGTTTTTCATCTAGATCAAGTTGTGTGTTTGTTTTGTTTTTTTGCTATGAATATTATATTATTGTCACATTAAAATGTTTATTTGTTACCATAGTTACTCCCGGTCAAACAATTTTTTATATTCGGAACGAATAATTTATAGCTTTATTGTCGTAGTAGCTACCTGTTGTTACCGTTATTAAACCCGTTTTACGTTGCTTATTTCGTTTACATCATTTTATCAAGATTATTATTACATGATAAAAAAAAATTAAATATTTGATATAATTGACCGTTTACTATGTATGATTCATTCATATTTTCCTGCATAGCAGGATAATCAGAGAGGACCTAGTGTCAAAAAACTCACCTAGTGTAAAAAAATTCACCTAGTGTCAAAAACTCACCTAGTGTTTAAAAACTCACCTAATGTCAAAAAACTCCACTTGTCGAACAAATTCGAGACACTGCGTGTTGAGTGGCAGAACTCAATGCGTTTTATTTTATCATCAGAGCGGAATTATTAACTATTGGGACATAGGTATTTTAATTCGCGGTACAAATTTTCCGGTCTTTGTCTACAGTTTATCTATTAAGAAATAAATAATTGCATGGAATTAATTTCTTATGTATTATTCAAATATTAATAGACTTGACGTTACAGTTTATTTTACTACTTATTTTGTTTTTGTTTGTTATAAAAATATTTTAATTAAATTTCGAGTAGAAAACGGGAAACGAAGTGACCTACTGACTATCCTGACAGGTTCAGGATACAGGTTCTCGCTAACTATCCCGCTATATGAGGAAAAGCAATGCTTAGAATTTATAATGATAATAATCGAATTGGCGATCTAAATTATAATATTTGAATTCCAGCGAATATATACAATACCCTGACATCGATACCCTGCTATGCGGGAAAGACTGTGAAACTGAAAACGAAAAGAAACGAAACCATCTGCCAAGTAAATAATACGATGACTCTACTATTCGCCCCATTATTGTTTTTCGATCAATTCATCGCATGTTCACGGAATTGTACCTAAGAACGCCACCCTCAATCAATACATCTTGCTAATGGAATCTAATATATATTTAGTTATATATGATACTATTCCAGTTTAAGGTAATTTGGTAGTATAAAAAACGGTTTAAAGGTAGGTGTGAATATAACAACATTTTATAAATAATATTATTTTCAAATAAGAAACATCGATACATTATTGAAATTCAACTGAAAGTATTCGATCGAGATTTCAAATAAAATATTTATCTGATTTCATAATGAATTATGTTGATGCCTTATAAGGCTAAGTAGTAACTAGAAGACCCGTTAAAACGTAAAATACGCGTTCGCTTGGCAACGGTCATACATTTTATATAAAAGTGTACGTCAAGCACATATGATTATTAATATGGATGCACTTGCACATCTCCATATAAAATTTAACTATGCCAAAATTCATACGAGTGTTACTTTTTGAAAACGGGGGTTACAAATTTTTCTTTCATACACTAATAACGATCGTCATGATCAGATGGTACCTTTGAAACCGATCGAACTTATATAGAGATGAACCCACAGCTCTTGAATATCTACTGTTCAAGGACTCAAACAATTATCAAATAAGTATCCATTCGTACGTTTGTAAAAACCATATAGAAGTTTCAGCGTGTATCCATTGTGTAGTATATTCACGCCTTACTATATTCGTAATTTTATACGTAGTATATAAATATAATCAAGATAAATGAATAAAACATATACAAAACTAGCGACTCGCTCGCGGTTTTGCCTGCGGACTTGACTAGCCTATTTAGTTTTATTGCCCGCCCCGCGTTATCATTTAAATCACAAACTTAAAACACAATTTATAATTAAAATGGTTATAACTTGTTACTTATTTATGAAACGATTGTAATGAAATAAACGCTAAATGTTAAGGGAAGTCTGTTACATTTTTATAGTATGTATTTCTATACATACATAGATACAGATTATAAAAACGTAGCAAGTTTATTTTTTAAGCTCAACATTAACACTACGGTACTATAAAATAATAATTATATAACAAATGTAGAAAAATGCATTCGTGATTTTTCTAATCTAACTAATTATTCACATTTTCATATTTAAAGTACACAAATATTTAACATCACGTGACTGGTTGTAATTTACCGAAACTTCTAAAATCGATTGCTACCTTACAGTGGGTAACGGTGAGTGTAGTTTATTAGTCCGAGTTATTGCTTAATAAAACTAATATGGTCTATCCAAATTTAGAAAACACTCTTATTTAAGATCTTATTCTCTATATAAATTTATAAAAAAAAAACACATCGTTTATTAAAATATTGTTCAATGATGAACATTATGTAGAATGTATAGAAAATAGGCCATCGAGGCCCATTGGAACAGTTGCTCCAACTGCAAACGTGTTTGGTTGTGAGACCACTGGAAAAATGATTTCTTTATATTTAATTTATTTTCATTTTTTAGGTCCGATCCATCGTCCCCCATCACAGTCGAAAGGGGGAATGGAGTACATCCTGATTGGTTCTCTGATTATGCTGGGAAAAAGCGTGCAGCTGTAGTTGTAGTAGCGTAGATATGAAAATATAATAAATATATGCAAAGTGCTTATAGCTTAAAAATTATATGACTAAAATAAAAAAAGGCATTTCAATCTAAATCAGATAACAACCACTATCGATTACAGCTTATTTTTAAACTAAAGAAAACAATACAAATGAAATTTCATAATTATTATATATTAATTATCCCTTTAGTATTATTAAGCATAATATTCTTACATATATTTAACTTAGAAAATTTATAATTTCATTATCATTTGCTAGATTTTATTGAGAAAACTGAACCAAATGGTATAGTATAGATTCCTAAAAATACGTAAAGTTACGAAATGCTTACGCAAAACGGAAACAGTTGCTGCGTCCAAGTTTTTGAGATGCTTAGCCCGCATTGCGGTTATTCGGTGATATAGAATATTGTTGAGAAATCAAAGAACTATATAATGTGCAAGGCAAAAAGAAAGTTTGTAAGTATTATTTTTTATATATATAGTAACTCGACGTTATCATTTACGGAACCCGATTCTATCTGAATCTAGAAGGAATTGAGCTACAAGCTGTATAATATTCAAATATTTAATATAATAATAAGAACTAAAACTATTTATTACTAAATAATGCTTAAATTTATTTACTCAACTCATAAATACAGTATGCTTTTAAAGATAAAAATAATATATTCATCACTTGAACTATGTTATTAAAAATATGTAGATTAATGTAGCGATCAAGATACAGCATTTTAAATTATACATTCATTCTGAGTTATACTTATCTAGAATAAAAAACCGAACGTGTGTAATAATAATTATGTAATCTTACGAGTAAAAAAAGAACAAAATATACTTACATTTTGACATGGCGTCCAGGATTTATTTAAACAGCACACCTTCAAACAAATAGAATAATTAGTTTAATAAGTAGGTGGCAAGTGTACGTAAACTAGACCAATGCTCGCTAAGTCAATGGTCGCAGTGATAACAAGTATTTACATCATGAATACAAAAAAACATTAAAATTTATCTGTGTTAAATATATCATTTATATGAATCAAAAATTTAAAAACACAGCTCACGAATCTATGGTAGTATCCCTAGTTTGTGTATACGGAAATGTGGAAACGTTTTAAAAAACATTAGATTTGTAAATTCTACTTATATTATTTTGTATTTTGCAGAGCGGTGATTGCAAATAGCAATGCTACGTCCATTATTTTTAATTTGGCATAATGATACTTTATTTGAAACGTATGTAGGTGATCTTTATATCTTTGTTCCGTAAAATGGGCACAGTAATTTAAATTAATGGATAGATTTATTTGTATTAAATATGATACTTTATTAATAGAATATATGTAACATACTTATAATATACGCCGCAATGCAATTATAAAATATTTTTTTAGCTGTATACCAACTTATTTTTTTTAGCATTTTCATTCTTAATGAACCTTTTATTATCTATATATGGTATAACCTAAATATGAAATTTGAAAATAAACATAAATCACGTCTGTAATATTCTAAACGAGCAATGATTGCTATAATATTTAAAAAGAAAATGAATATTTCAAACGTTTATTATGAAGTCATTCATTGTCCATATAAATTACATTTAAATAAAGATTTGTGTAAAATTTGCATTTACAGTACAAATACATATACTATGAATGTAACCTCAATTACATATACAAATGTCTTACTAAAAACTATTCCATGTTTATAACAATTCCAAGTTAGACAGAAGTTCGAGTAGATCATTCCCTATTGCTCTAGGCAGAATTTAAACATATATTTATAAAATAACATATATCTTAATTAATTTACCGTAGTCTGTGACTTTTACAGTAACATATATATTGTCATTTGGTGTACATAATAATTATGAGGCGTCAGCTGGCGGCATAAATATGGAACAGTCAATATAGTGTAAGCCATACGTTACTTCCTGTCTCAAATTTAAGCTTAGCTTATAATATTTCAAAACATTTCAAACAAAATTCATTTATTTAAAATAGTATCTTTACCCCTTTTATGCATAGCAGGATAGTAGACAAAACCTAGTGTAAAGTCACTCCGTTCCCCCGAAATCTAGGCGTCGTGTATATGTGGTGGAATTAAAAAACGCGCTTTGTCTCCAAGCAGAGCAGAGAAATGAAAATAGTTATATATAATTATTCCCTCAAGTGGTGATAGAACCTGTCCTACTGCGCCGCGATGTCCTCAATTTTTTACCACCTAAACCCTGGTTTATAAGATTCATAGAGCTTATTTAGTCGTAATAAGTTACTATCTTATAATTTGTTTGGCTTAGGCTGTAACATATTGTAAACATATTTTTCTTTAAACTTAATCAAAATATATGCAGCCATTTTAGTATTACAATTTATCAGTTATTGCTCATAAACCTTTTTTCAACCAAAATTTTAAGCTACATATATTTATATTGAGCGTGTAGTTGAATAGTTTAAGATCCAGCTATATGTTAATTACTTTTTTACAATGATTGACATTAAAGATTATTTCTATTCTCAACTTTTTTGTAACGCGACGCGCCTTAATAGATTTCCATCTGTACGTAGCTTCAATCTATCTGGACAATTACAATAACACAAGATTCAATGAACCTATGAGTTATTTGAATAACTCATAGATAGCCCGACATTATTTTGCCTCTCTTTTATGTGCTTTACTCTTCTCTATTAGATAATAAGTTAATATATTAAAAATAAATGATAAAATGTATATAAAGTGTATGTGAATCAAATTTTTTTAATCAATTTACTGTATCGATAGGTGGCCTACCTACTAACTATATAAAGTCTGTTACGAATACTTTATTAATATAATTACAAATAAATTTACATTAAGGCCATTGAGGTATACACGATGGTAGCGGGTTCGATCCACACTCGGGGTAATATATATATATTATTTTCATTTCTCCGCTCTGGTGACGAGACAAAACGCAAGTTCCGCCACACAATACAAATTGTTTTGGTGTGTGGAGTGGAGAACGGAGTGCCTTGACACTAGGTTCTCTCTGCCATGCTATGCGGTATAAAGCACTGAAAAACTAGTAGTATAGTAGTGTACAATAACACGTTGAAAAATGACGTATTTTTATCGTATCGTATAGTATCATAGACTACAATATCACGAAATTGTGTAAGACAGATCAAGTCCGGCAGATGCTTAAATCGAATTAATTTTCTATAGCAAAATTAAACATTACCAAAAGCATAGTTTAGAAGTGAATATAATTGCCATCATTGGAAATTCTAAACGAAGCACGAATACGAGACGAAAATTACGTAAACAGCTATATATGTGTAATAAACAATAATACAATTACTATTATATAAAGTGGTGTAAGAAAAGGAAGACAATAAAATGTCGAGATAGGTATTATTAAAACTAGACGAGATTAGTTGTTACATAATTGTTTTACATATATTGTTAATATGTATAATAATATTAATGAAAATAAAAGTTAATTAAATTCCTTATATTATGTGAATAATGTTTTTTTTTATTTAATGGAAATAATGAAATGTTTAAAAGAACATGAAATTAGCAAAACTATTATGTGTTAAAATATTGACTTACTCTTAATAAAATTACGTGGAGAATAATATCACATGTCACAATTACAAAATATCCTCTAAAACTATTCACACTATATTAATTAAAGCTATATGTATCCCTAGGGATTTCATAATTTGTACCTAAGTATAGGAATACGAGGTATTAAAAAATCATAAAATTTAAATAAATATAGTTAAATTAGCGCCCACGGTGCCTACAGTAACTGTGGCCGTACTTCCCCATGAAACATGCCACGGACTTTTCACCCTTAAAATATTCACGCATGCGTAGCTTTTAAGGTTATTTCAGCTCTCTTTCCCTCTTTATTGTGATAAAGAGAGATAGATGCATATGGGGTGACATGCGCACTGTTATTGACGGAAATAGCTGCAAGTTACCTTTAGTGTTGTTTTGCTTCTAGTCTTGCGAACATATCGCTTTAATTAGAAACTATAATTAAATTACTAGAGCTAAGCCATAATAACCTGTTTTCATAATATTTTTAGTTGAATAATTATTAATTATTATTAAGAATACACGTAAAAAATTTAAAATGTAAATCTTAGATATTTATATTAAAAGATTAAGATGCATAATTAATGTAGTGTAGTAACTTTTAGGTATTTAATTTGTAAGGGAAACTGTTAAGGTCAACATATTATAAGATTATATATTGTTTTGAACTTTTTTTACATATTATATTTAACGCATTTATATTAAAAAAAACTCGAATGTTTAAGATTTGATATAATGACACCAATAGCTTTTACGATTAAAAACATTGATTTAATTTATACACAATATTTTATTTATATAATAAATAAGAAATATATATTAGAAGAATATATATATTGAAACAATAATTTTTAAAAAATAACGCCATCTGTTTATATACCGGCGCAATTAGACGGACCTGGAAGATCTGATGACTTATAGTGGCGCGGGTCTGGCTGCGGGCCTACCCTACTACGCAGGGCTTTAGTCAGATGCCAGCACCTTCCGTGCTGCGGTATTTGGCGCAACTCACTATCATTTAATCTCCACCCATAATCATAGTTGCTACATTCAGCGAAATAATACTTTTTCTCGGGCCATACTTTAGTTCGCTTTTTCAAATATTGTACTCTTCCAAATTCTGGCTTGGACTTGTATATAATTTCGTTTATATCAGGTTCCACTGGATGCATTTTGGGGTCAATGGACATGTCAGAGTCAGGTCGGCTAAGGCGTTTGTCTTCTGCAGGATTGCCAAGTCCTACATCCACCAATGAATGGCCATGTTGGAGGTGCTTCACGCCTGGGATGAAAGTACCGTCGCGGATAGCAGTTTTTCGTCTATTATGACCAGCGACGACATGATCTCTAGTTATTGTAGCTAAGCCGCCTACCATATTATGCGCAAATACATCGGTTTCATAATAATTAGTAGGCTCTCGAGTAAGAGTAGCTGCTTGTTGGATTTGCTTCCAATGTTTATGGATCCAGTTAAGACGTAAACGATTTTCCTTTTCATAATTTTCAATAAGAAATATTATCACCGCGGGATTAGTTATATCTAATAAAGGCATATTGATTATATAAAAAAAAAACTTACTCCAAACGAAGATGTAAATAGATTTGCAGCGATCAAAACTAACAACACAAATACTTCAAAATAAATGTCACTTCACTCGTGCCAGATGGCCAATTACAAAATAAGGCTGAGTTAAAAATATCAATTGCTGCGCGCCACTATACTTGTAATACCTGTTTCTACACTTTCTAACTGCTGATTTGTTTTTGGCCAGTAAATTAAAAGGTGTCTTCATAACAGATCACTAAGAGAGGTCAAGAAAACACGTTCGCGGAATTCGATGCTAATCAGCAATTTTACGTAATGTGCATTGTAAATAAAGGTCTCACTGAAGGTTTAGTTAATATCTATTATAAAATTACATTTTTAAAATTAATTAGTAAATGTATGAACATTTGAAATGAATTTAGTTTTCATAAAAATGTTATTAATTTCCTAAGACTAAAAATGAATAATACTTTAAAAATGTTAGAAATATTTAATAAATAGCATTCTATCTCGCCAAACGATTATTCGTAAAAACGATTAAAAATAATAAAGCTTTATTCTAATAGCTAGCTTACATCAATTATAAAAATCTTATTTACAATTTATAACCTTTTTGTTTTTAATATAACAATAATAGACATCGATTTTAGCAATCATAACACAAATTAATAATCTGTAGAAACTAGACAGTGGTGCAAAACTATGTATCTAACTTACCTTAACTTAATTATTTTGGTTTATAAGCTGGAAAAAATATTTTACTTTATTTGAATTCAACTAATAATAAATCAATATTTTAGATAATTACGCCTTAGACCGAATAAAAACGACTGTGTAGCTTTATATCAGAGTTCACACTAAAACACACACAAACGCGCGCTTTATAGCACTTCCCGCTCTTTTTTTAAATATATTTTGACCATGGTAATATGTTAATAAGTTTCGTATAATTATATTCAAAACAAACAATTGTACTAAAATCTTACGTTATATTTCCTAATATTAAAAAAATATTTTTGTAAAATGCTCGATTTATTTTAACTGATATAATTACTATATTCAAACTAAATTAGTAGTTGATGTCAAACTAGAGTTAACTAAAAATAATTTAGTTAAAATAAAAGTCTTCATATATTTCAAAATTTGTTTATTCATAAATAAATAACATTTTTGTTTGGAACAAAACAACCTCCATATTTATTCACACACCACACGACTCGTCATAGAGAATTACAATTATTATTTTTCTATTAACTTCTAATAATACTTACAGCAATCTTAAAATTTACATTGTACATATTTCATTACCAAGATTAATTTGAGATTTTTATGAAAATAGTTTAATGTCATATAGAGAGTTATTCCAATTATAATAAAAGCGATATTAATTGGTCATAATTGTACCGTAGGAAATTGGCAAAATTTTATTTCTTTAAAACATTGGGACAAATTTGTTATACAAAGACCACAAGAGAGTATACTAATATCATAAATCTAAGACTCGCCTTATTTCTTTAAATAAGTAAGAGAAAGACTCATGGTTGGCAGAATTGCATTATTGATCGAGTAGCCAATAACCATCACAAAACTGTATGATATTTTGAAACATGACACTTTCTAAGACGATGACATTTCCAATGTGACCAACAACTTGGTCCAAATGTAGGAATTAACAGATTATAAAGATGTAACAAAAACTCTGCGTCATATTAAAATCGTACACTCGAAGAAAGTTGGTAATTATATGAAAAAGTATTATTTCTATAGCAGTCATGTATCAAAATCGTGTTATACAACAAGAAATTTAATATAAGAGCAATATTTTTACACAGCGGTGGTATTCAGTAATTAAAGCGCAACGTGAAATAGAATGTCCGGAAACAAATAAATCGAGATTGTCTGATGCTAAACCAAAAATGTAATTGACATTTATGAAAATTTCATTGAAATTCATCATATTGGTTATTCAAATATGTTTGGAATGGTTGAACTGCAAAGATCGCGAGGCGGCGGTTCCTAGAGCACACGTAAATACGTAAAACTGTTTATTTTATTCAAAATAAGTACTTACCAAATGGAAAATGTTAATTTTTGTTAATAATTATTTACAAGATAAAAAGTGCGATCGAAAATCATACGATTATTGTCCACATACAATACACGTCGATATCAATTATCTTACGTTCTAAAATTAAAAATAAAAGTCCTGGTGCAATTCATTAATAATCACAATACTAAAAGCTTGCATTTTCTGGATCAATTAAAGAATAATTTAGTACAATACCTATGCTATATAAGAATTTTTGGTATCATAGTCATTTATCTGCTAATGTCACGACAGTTAGGCCCTGTTTGTAATGCGGTCACTCGGAACGTCGTAATCTAAAAACATACAAGTATCGTAAATGATACCAAAACTAGTACACGAATTTCTTCATGTTACAGTTACAGGAATAGACGAATGAGGTAAGTAAATAGGATATTACATACAAATTCCTTCGTACCCCCTCACCTTGCGCCCGTGACGATTTATATATAACGTCGCCCGTAAAAATTCAAATTCGTTTATCATCTAAACATAACATATCACACACACACAGAGACATATTCGTCATATATAAAATCAAACACAGATTATAACAATACAAAATGACAGCTTATCTATCTATTGGTCGAAAAAAAATTTAATTTGGAATAATACAATTGGTGTCCATGTTATAAACTAAGAACAATCAGTGGTCCAATCCAAATTCAAAATTATCACACAACATTTCTGACCAATAGCGACCGACCAACGAGATGAGGTATTAAAATAATTGAATAAAAACACCGAGAGATACATTAAAAACCATTGTATACTGACCTATTTAAGAAAACATAAATCTTTATTTTCAAATAAAACCTCAATATACAAGTGGAAGACAGTTTTCAATATGACATCCATTGTAACACAAAACAGGTCAACACACTAGCGTCACTTAACTAACCTACCTATTGGTCTATTGGTTCTGGACGTTTCTAATCGTTTAGTTGACATATTTTCGGGTCTCGCGGTAGGGCTAGAGCGTTATTGTTCACTAAACCGACTACTGGGTTCTCGTGGTTGTCGAACTTCGAGTTGTCGGACGACAGACTGACAGCGCCGCTACTGTCGCCCTCGTACGTGTTCTCCGTATCGTCGACATGAGAGCTGGTACTCGATTTGTCATTTCTATCTGTGTTTTCCTTTTCTAGGGAAAAGTCATATTTCTCGCCCGTGTACTTGTCGCTGTTGGAGAGTTCAATCCAGTGGTTGCGATTGCTTTTCACCCGATCTAGCATCGATTGTAATGCCGGCGATAATAATGCAAAGGCCTGGAGAAGATTAGTTATTCATATAAATTGTAATTATAATAATTGGTACATTTTAAAAGTCAATGTTGAAACTCAATATTTAAAAAATATTATATAAATAAGGCTGGGATTTATTTTACACTAAATTATTGACCGCATCTAAATTAATAAAAATTAAAAAATAAAACGTATTCAACTTGTAGTTGACCAAGTTGATGGATTTGAGTTAGACATTTATTTACAGTACATATATATATATATATTTATATACATTATAATATTTTTATATTTACCTCGTATATAGGCATACATATGGAATCTATGAACTTGACCTGCATCGCGGGTAGCTGATCTTCCTTATCTCTATTCATAATGTCCTGAAACCAAAAAATAATTACGCAATTATATTTATACGGAACTTAAATGTTTTAGGTATCCTCGTGCAAGTATCTAATGTCTGCTTTATCTTATTGCGAATAGTGCTTGGTGAAATAAAATTTAATCAATAGTGCCAGAACATTCCAATTTTTTTATATGAACCAAAGGAAAATATCCCTTTCCTCAAAAAATATGCGAATATGATAAATTTGGAATAGTCAAAGTTAATATGCAGAAAGATTTTAAAAGAATGAGAAATATATTAAATTAATAAATTAAATATTCCACACACTGTTAGTATCACGGTGTCTACTCAAAATTTGTTTAGATTGAAGTCGCAGCGCTAAATATTTTCGTCAGACTTTATATCAAAAATGAAAAAGGTCCACTTACAATAGGCGTAAGATTAAGGTTCTGCCGCTCCAGGTCGCCCTGGCGGAAGAACTCGCCGGCCACGAGCGCGGCCACGCGGCGCTCCACTGGCCAGGGCTTGGTGATGGCGGCGAGGTCGCAGGCCGTCATGAGCATGGCGCGCAGCAGCCCGCGCCGGCGCTCGCACGCGCCCCACGCCGCCGACACCGCGCGCTCGCCCTCCACCAGCGCGATGAAGGCGCTGCGCTTGCTGCGCATCGCACACACGACCATTAAATATATTGTATTTTTAAATTAATGCTACTCTATTAGAAAAATGAGGCCCTCGTGGCTGAGTGGGACAGCGTCTGACTGTTAACGCGATTGTTTGTGGGCTTATTTCCTCTTGGGGGAATGATTATTGTTTGTTTTTTTTTATTTATCTACTCTGGTATCTAAAACGGCGTTGAGTTCCACCATTCAGTACGCAATGTCTCAACCTCGAGCGGGAAGTGGTTCTCTCAGACTACCCTGCTGAACGGGAAAAAGCGGAAAGCAGAATTTTTAAAAAATATTTTGCCTCACCTAAAATATACAGCTAAATCTGTGGATAGAATAGCGTCTTCTAAAACTTTAACGACCTTTTCATAGTCTTCTGAGGAGAGATTCGCCAATATTTGATTTCCAGGCGAGTTAAGAATCATTAGACATTGATCGAAGTGATGATGTTCCATTGTGGATGTAGAATATAATTGCGCTAGTGGCGAAGATGCCCTGAAAAATAAATAATAACACTCAATAAAATTTGGAGTTGTTGACCATTTTAATAAAATATATACTAATTTATTATTGAAACTATAGAGGCGCAGTGATAAATGATGTTATATCGAAGTAATTCTCGTTTCTTCTATAAAGAAAAAAAAATCGCAGCGTTAAATTTTCGACACTCAATACACAGTGTTTCAAATTCGGGTGGAGAACGGAGAACACAGAATCTGGACACTAGGTTCTACTGCCATTTGAGGATAAACGTGAAGCTAATAATTAAAATTAATTACATAGCATTTGCATTTGACTCTCGCATATATTACTATTTTTTTTTAATTCATATTACGTGTTATAAATAATTCTTGTTTTATTTACTAATTAGCTACTGCTTTAGTTGCGCAATTCCATATAATGTTTACGATATAAAGTTATATATTAATGTAAATATAATGATATAAATATACAAAAGAGATATACATATATGTAACTCTTGTTTATATCATTATATTATATATCGCCTAAGAGTAAGCACGTGGTCCCGGTATTAGCCTCTATGCAATGATTTTTTATTCAAATCAATCTCAGGGTAATATTTACAATTAAAACAAGTGACGTGAACGACAACTTTTTTGCCTATCCATCTTGCAAGAGAAGAAAATTGCCTTTATGTTTCATTATTATTTTCAACAATCAGTCTACGCGAAGAAAGTTGCTGGCAGCTACTAGTTTTAAATAAATTAATAGTTAAATAAAAGTAATAAGTTTTCCACTTACTTGATTTGAAAAGAGTTATTGGTCCCCCGATGATCAAGGTCGTGACACAAACAGCCGATAATTAAAGCCAAGCATTCCAATTCACCGAAAATCTTCCACCATTGTGTTTCCTGGAATGTTCAATAAAGATAAATATTAAAATTATTTAAATGAAGTGCATATAATAAAGGTTATAAGCGGATATGACATTTGTTTAAAATATTGCCATAAACAATCGTTACAGCCTTTTAATCATGAGAAAATAAATGTAATTAAGCTTAACCATTAAATGATAATATATTTTAAATGGGACATTATACTTTATGAATTATAAAATAAACGTGTATAATTTAAATTAAAACAGAAAAACTAATAAAAATAATAAATGTTGTCTTTCGCCTTTATAAAGCAAATTAGGATACAGTCGGCTAAATAACGCAACTAAATATACTAGTTACCAATGGCATTAAATTCGAGTTAAAACTGATTTTTAATATTAAGCACGAAATTTTTAAATAATCCACTACATATTTGAAATGAATACGTAACTAGAAAATATTTATATATCAAGATTATTAAAATAAAAATTATTTACAAAAGTAAAAGTTACCGTCAATATGGCGAACATCATTTGAGCGACATTGAACGCGTGTCTCCAATTGTGATAGGTTACATTGCGATAATTCTTTTTCACACTTAGCAGCCACCGGCAGAGGACGCTGTAATCTATGTGGAACCGTTCCACGAAGTCCAGATCTAGGAACATTCTTAGGCAGGCACGGAGTGTATCGTCGTCTGTCAGATCGATATCGTCAAACGCGAGCTCGTGGAGATTGAAGTGGACTGAAGAGGGTACCCTGAGATTCTGTAAAACAATTGATATATATATTTAGAATTATGATTAAATAAGTTTGAAGTCGGTGCTATTGGGACGTGCTGTATAGTCCTGGGTTCAAATTTCACATAACTCAATAATAAATAACTTTTGGATCCGATTCCAAAAATAATGAGGATCGTCATATAATATTAAATGAATATGTCACATGACAAACTAAGAAATGTAACACTTAATAAAAAAATATATTATACAGCAGATATAATTCAAATATTATAAAAAGTCTACATTTCATATGATAAATGAGCAAGGTATCAAGTAGTCAAATTTATAAGAATCACGATCTCGACCTGAATCTCATATATAATAAAAACATACGAATAGACAGTCCATTTTAGTATATCGAATGCACTGTTGTTATTTAAAGAAAGAGAATACTAAATTACAGTAAAACTTGAATATTATTTTCATTTCTATTCATTCAGTAGATTTGACTACAAAACGTAAAATCGGAATTTATCGGAAAACGGAATTTCAAGAAGCCACAGTTTAGTGCTCGTCTACATTTCCAAAGAGGAACCACATTTCAGTTATCTTCGCCTAGTAGTTTCGACCGAGTGTCACTTAATAATGAATTAATTTTACATATGTATTTGATATTTATAAAAAGATAATAGTTTTTGGATTTTACATAGTTTTTTTTACATAACTATATTCCCTAGGGAATGATATATCATTGAAACTCTTTGTCTTTAACGAACTAGTTACGTTTGTGAGATATTCCGTCTCATAAACGCTCATAGGTTAAATGATATCTTAAAGCTGGTATGATAAAGTTTATTACAATATAGCATACAATTAGGGCGGCAAAAGCAAAAGTGGCATAAACCCAAGATGTTTGAAATAAACCTTTCTTAGAGAATTTATAAAAATTTAACATATCCTTTTAGATCATAGAACATTTTAAGTAACTATACATTACTATTAGTATATAAAAAAATTAAATACTAGAACAAAGCCTTCTGCATCTTACTTTTGAAATGAAAGAACTTACAAGAAGGCTCAACTAAGGAAACGCGATTACTTCATGCCTAAATACTACTGCGTTATATCTTTTTGTATCATATAAAAGCAGCCTTGTATTATTAGTATTTTTTTATGGACTTTAACGTAAAATAAAGTATTTTTTAATATTAAGAAAAATAGTTACGCCATTTTTGCACTGGCCGAGCCGAGCCGAGTATTTTACTTGTTAACTCACCCGTAATCTCTGCGCGTCATCTAAGGAAGCTGATGCGTGGTAACTCAACACCTGAAATAATACGAGGAATAGGTCATGTATATAATTCAACCGCTACCATTAGTAATGAAAAGAAACATTTAGAAAATTATATAGTCCACGTGATGCAGTCTGAAACGACAGCGTCTGCATGTAAGCGCAATTGGTTGTAGGTTCGATTCCTACTCGAGGAAGGATATATTTTAAATTATAGGATATATTTAAATGGAATGGAACCAATGGAATTTGGAAATGAACCAAACTACGAAATAATATAGCGCAGCGCTGAGTTCCGCCACTTATCACGCAATGTATTAAGTATGCATAAAATAGAGAACGGAGTGTCTGAACACTAAAAATATATACGATTGCAAAAATATAGTTCAGAACAAATATAGCAAGAATTAAAACTTATTAATTTCCTTAAACTCAATAAGTTAATTTAAACTTCTAAGATTTTAAAGCTGTATTAAGAAATAATTGTAAATAAGAAGCCTTTTATATTTTCTTACTTAACCGAAAATATCAAAATAAAAACCTATTTGGTTTTATTTAGATTTTTTTTAGTTTAGTAAGAAAATATAAAAGGCTTCTTATTTACAATTATTTCTTAGTTTATATTATTAATAGTATTTCTATTAATTAACCATACTTCTATCATATTCGTATAAGTATGATATCATAGGACTATAGGTATAAATAAATAAGGCAAAATGAAACGTGCTAAAAGAATAATTTCTAATCAATCTTATGAGCAAAGCATAAATATTGGTACAATATGTTGGTACAATCTCGAGTGCTGAGCACGTATCACAGTAGAAACGTTAATAATAGGAACTTACGTCAAGCGTCACGCTCTGCTTAGCCATCGCGGTAATTGCCTTTTCATACATATGCGTGTTGTGAATGCCCATACCGCAAAATATTGCAAACGCCTCCACGAAGTTTTCATCGTTTTTCGTGAATAGTAAATCATCGAATTTGTTCACCAACTGTAAATCAGAATTAAAGCTTGTAACAAGATCTGTTTAATTAATATATAGATAGATATTCCAATTTATAGTAAAGAGCGAGTGTAAATCTATAATAAAACTCGCTGAGATATATGGTATAAATAAAATTGCAACGATAAAACCATTACACGCCATAATCAATATATAAAATTCAGAACAACGTTTCGAAAAGTAAGTACTACTAAAATTTTATACTGAAATACAATTCCAACACTTTTTAAAAAGGGGCAAACGTGGAACGAGAACGTTGACAAATAATATTCTACTTTATCCTTATCTCAATATTGCGCTGTTTTTATGAAAAAAAAAAACCTAATTTCCCAGGAGAGTCCAATTTGCCACGAAAATTACCTGAAAACTGTTCTTTGCGCTAATTAAGAATACTAACGACCAAATTCTCAGCTTTTGAAACTTGATGCGATAATTTCCGCAGAGCGTTGTGTGTTTAGCGAAGTTAATTAGTAAAACGACTTACATCGTCGTGCGCAAGCATACGACTCACAGTCTAGCATTCCATACATGGTGACATGAGATCGCGACAATCGTTATTACTTGCGAATATTTTATATATGCATTTCAAATAACTAGATGACGACTTTATAGATGTTGACGTTATTTAAATGGTACAAATAAACAATATAATAAAATTCAATGCTAAGGATACCTACATTCAATGCATTAGACTTATTTTAAGAAAATATACCTATTACAATCTTTTCATATTGTAATTACTCGTACAAATCACTTTCAGTTGTATTGATGTTAATAATTATTATTTTTACGACTTCTAAATAAATAAATAAACAAATATTTGAAGCTACTTACTAAAAAGTAAGAAACATTTCATGAATAAAGTAACAAGAAAGACAAAAATATTCGACAGGCACGACTAAACCCGCTTTCCATATTTCTCACAAAATACAAGTTAACCAAACGTGATACAGTGTGATGCATACAAGTGATGAAATTTATGTAATCTGCGTAAAGCAATCTGCGGGTACATATACACGCATACACGTTGTCGCACTCCTTCTCCCGCAATGCGCAATGTATGAACATTCGTTGGTTTCCCTTTGAATTTTTTATTAATTCACAGAGGTCTCAGAGAAGATACGTTTACGATACAACTTCGACCATTTCACTATATTATATTCTCTTTGAAATTTTATCAATGGCAGCTTTGCTAATGGCTTTGGAATGTTTATGGGTCGGTTTTTTGAAATTTGTACAGTGTAATATATTTTTTCACGCGGCAGGTTTAGTTGTAAGTACCATTTGTTGTTTTAATTATGATAACATATATTTTTTAATTTATATATGAAACACAAAATTGGATTAGAGTACAGAAAACTGAAACTCGTAAATTCTTTGTAATGACCAAAACGCTCAGATAATCCTATGTATAATAGAAACATAAGTAAATCTATATTAAAAGTTAAAAATACTTATAATGAATCATTGTTATACCTTGAAATATAGCTTTAATATATTTTTTAAGCCATAGTAGATACATATTTTTTATAACACTGTTGTTTTTCAGTAGAATAGAAATTATTGTAATTTTATATAAATTGTACTTACTTGAATTACACCTATAATTCGTCCCTCCGAGTTTTTAATTGCCATACACAGTATGGTGTTATGTTTGAACCCCGCACCCTCGTCTACTGAGGGATCGAAGCGAGGGTCTAGATATGCATCGGCTATGTTGACTGTCTGTAAATAATATATATTTTTCTTTTTTGAACTAATAATTAATTTTATGTTATTTTTCAAAATTTGTAACTAGCGTTCTTATAACAGAAAATTTAAAACAAAACAATACATGAAGCAAACTATTGCAGTTGTTTCTGGTAAGCATTCCATTTTCCAGTGGCATTAGATTTTCTTAAATAAAAAAAATACAATACTAAAGTAAAACCTCTTTACGTCTAGAACGATTTACTTTTATTTTATAAGAAACTGAACTGAACTGCGATTTAACTTTATTCTAGACAGTTATAAAACTTCCATTTAAGCGTGTTAGACAATTTGTAACCTTAGATGAGACGATTAAACTTTCACCAACACATGATAAGAGATAAAACGTCGATCGTTCGCCGCTGGCAGATAGCTAGTCAAATGTATGCAAAATAATCAATAACCGAAATAATAATAATGAATTAAACTTTAATATTAGAGTTGTGTAAAAAAAAATCATTTATATAATATTTATTTTTACATAAATGTTAAATACGTCTGCATCGTGACGCAGTTAGAAATGTCTGTCACGATGTTTTAGGTACGATTCCTATAAGGCGGATTCTATTATACACACATTCTATTATATTTATATATTTTCCTTTACTTGGAATGAAACTAACAGCGTAAATCAAGACCTTGCTTTAGATTTACTTTATATAACTTAGTCTCGCGAATTGAGCGGAAATTGACACACTACCCAACAGTGAAATATTGTTTTTGATGTTTTTTATATTAGGTACATACGAGTTTCTTATATCTATAATTATATTTGAAAATCAATATAGTGCCCTACAGCTATCAATAAAATGAAAAAACTGTTTATAACTAAACATACCTAGTGATAACCATAAAAAATATATAAGTAAGCTAGCTGTTGCCGCTGTTGGTCGCAGAGATTTCTCTGCCAAATTCCAAGTTTGTAGCCAAAGTATGAAACTCATACAAACTTGCGGGAGCGATTAGATCTCCATAATGCGTCGCAAATTCGGAATTCTTCTAGCTACGAATATAAACTAAACTATCTCCATGCCAAATGGCATCATCGTACGTCTAGTAGATTTTCATATTTCGTGATTAGTGACCTTTCACTATTATTTATAGATAAAATAAATATTCTTACTTCTCCGGTAGTCGCCACGTATCCCGTGATACCGATGTTGATAGGAAACCGACTTTCATAGGGCGATGTGCGAGGCGTGCCCGGATCCTCATTATCGCCAGCCTCTAAGTCGAAGACCCGTGAAAAACTACCTTTTGATGCTTCGTGGACTAATAAAATCTGAAAATAAAATCAATTAAATTAATCTCTAAGTAATTATAATCATCTAAAGTAATACCAGACTCAATTTTTGTATAAATATGAAGTGTTGGTCGTTTATAGATCGTTTGAGGTATTGTTTGGTAAAAGGTATCCAGAATATGGCAAATTATCTAATAAAAATCGTACAAGTCTTTTTTCTCAGCTCATTGAAACTGATTACAAACGAATGCACGCAATATTGAATCCAATAGAGTTGCAAATAAATGCCGTCGTAGCAAAATTTGAACGTATCTTGATGATAGCGAATGCAAATCTCATTAAGCTCTATCAATAAAGTATATATAATAATTTGTCAATTTCCTACATTTAAAATATGTGAAGATGAAGAAATATAAATGTTTGATAAACATTACAAAATTTCCTAAATATAACTATTTTTTTGCATGAAATAGGTATAGAGGGCATAAAGGTTTATGGCCCAGACAGCACACCCCAGCTACGCTTAAGACTGCAGAGATTTTGCACAAGTTGATATTTACTTCATCTTAGAACTTGCCGTAGCTTATAGTAGCTTATATTGTGAACCGCGACTGTCTCACATAGCCGGCATTCACGTGGCATTTAAAAACAACTTAAATATACCAGATAATGTATATATCTGTCTGATTTAAAATTATAGGGTGCGATACCATTTAATATAATATTTACCTATTATTCATTGTATATAGCATATAGCATAAAAGATATTTTGTTAACATTTTTTTTAAAGTGATAACCCACACTAAGGAAATTGAAAAAGACATATTTAGAAAAATTTTATACGTTTTCTAAATATGTCTTTTTCAATTTCCTTAGTGTGGGAATAACACTTTGAAAAAATATTAACAAAATATATATTTAATAAATAGCATTCTCTCTTGCCAGACGATTGTTCGTAGAATAATCTTTGGGTAGCAGAAATTTGTAAAAATCTCTCTCTACAGAGATGCTTACAACAAATATAAGTTGTAATAAAGCGTATAAGACTTTGAACGTAGCTGGATGTAGAACGCATGGCTTAGCGGTCAGAGCGCTTGAACGGTTTTCAAGAGGCGCGGGTTCAAATCCCGCTGCGTTCAAATTTTTATACGTTTTCTAAATATGTCTTTTAGCATAAAATATATAGATACAAAATATATGTTTTCTTAATACCACAAATTATAACTTGTGTCATAAAAGTACCGTTAAGTACAGAATAGATTTGCAAAACCATTTTATCTAAAAAGAAATTGCATAGTTTACTACACGTACCGTCGACATTAAGTTTAATCGCACGCATTACCCAAGCTATCGCTAAAATGACAGACGCTTAAAGCTTGGTAATTGCTATTAATTTTTCAACAATATACATTTCTACTGAAATTATAATATATAAAAAATAAATGAAAACATAAATTACAGAATATATTGATTAATTTCATTAAACGCAAATACATTTCGATACAAAACTAATATGAAACAATTTATTGCCTTGCAATACAAGCCGTGGATTCTATGATTAATGTATTTTATTTTGCAATTAATGGATGCACATCGTAATTTATCATCTGTATCTCAAATTTGACGTTGAACTTGATAAATTGTTGTAAAAACATTTACTTTTCAAGCGAGCCTTAAGCTGTCTTTGCATGGCTTTATTACACGCTATTCGTTTTGTATTTAATCGTGAAGAAGTATGCTCTTTATAAGGGGACCACATATTTATCGTTTAATCTTTAATATTTTAGAATATAATTTATATGTAATATATACAATACTCGTCTCTTCCTAAGAGATTATTTTAAGATTTTAATTTTAGTTTATGTAAAATGATTTAAGTATACTTTTATATAATATATTAATGAAAATTTTGTACATTTACATTATTTTAGAAAAAATACCTTGTTAGAATTTAATTCTTATATAATAAAAGGTTAGTAAATGAACTAACATCCTTTCCATTACCAAATGCACAGCGAAAGCAAGCCTACTCTGGAGTATTGTAGTAATATAACATTAAAGTGTCTGGGAGCTGGAAATGTACGCACATTCCGGGCACCGTCTCTAACGTAGCTAAGAACATTTGAAAATAATAAACTTCAATTGTTATTGTCTGCGTTAAATTGACTGGAAAGATTCACAGCAGTTTAACGACTCCGATAACGGGACTTTAAGAATAACCAAGGATGTATTATCAATGTTGAAATTACTTAAATAATATATATAGTATTGTAGTAACTAGTAATTGATTATTACTTGACTACAGTATAGAACACCAAAATGATTTCTCTTACATAAGAACAAAATTATTATTATTTTCATCTAAGTCTTATTATCTTTTTAAAATTGTACAAAATTTAGTCGACTCGATAGAAGCGGATTGTGAAATATTTCTAAGAAGAAGTAATAAAAATGTCGTTTCGTAGTTTTTACTTTTAGCAATTCGAAATAGATAAGCACAGCGGTTCCGAGGTCCCGAAAGATTACGCGCATAAAGAGCGTCGGCTTTGAAAGCGACGTAATCTAATTGTCAAAAGTACTACAAGTCCATGAATTTTAATTGACATTGGCTTAGCGACCCTCGTGAAGTTAAAACAAGGGCGAAATTAAATTTCAATATCGTTCTGCAAACAAAGTAAATCGCGTCTGTGGCAGGCATTTGTTTGGACACCGTTAAAATTATTATAGACTTAATCGATTGCCTATTCGATAATTGAAATATAGTACAGTAACAAAAGGAAAAACATTAATTATTAATTCAATGATTAGGCTAGATTGTATTTAGTCACTATATTGTTTTTCGGTATATAGTTTTCAAGATAAGAAAGAAGAAAGCTTTCACTCTTGAACTAACTATCTGGTAATATTTAAATTTTAATATTCAAATTAAATTTAACTGAAGACTGTTTCAAATTTTAAGTTTATTTAGGTGTAACAATAATAAATAAATACAGATTAATGCCATATTTTTTTTTTGATACCTATAGGCCAGATAACACAAATATATTTACGCTGCTGCCTCCAAGTCAAATGTACAATTAGCTTAACTCCCACAGGCGGGTTTTCTTCGTCTTTCCACATTGTTCTTACAAAATTGAGTTCTCCTTGGAAATGATCCAATAAAGTACTGCCTGGGGGAATTTCGCGCCTTCGCTCAACCAATATACGTCATTGCTGATTGCATTGTTTCCACGTATCATACATAATACACTGAGTACATAAGCAGTACGCGTATTCCTAACCAGTTCTACGAAAGTAAATGTTTATCTATTATATACGGATCTCGAGAAATGCAACAAATCTCAAACATCTGCAAAATGACTGCGACAATACTATAGTTTTACAGTTTTACATAAAATATACGTTTTAATTTTAATATTGAAATAAAATGTGTTATTTTTAAAGTATTATACAAATAAAGTGAAATGTCAAAAGGCTGCGTAATCGTGATATGATTCTAAAATGTTGCTCATAAAATGCGACATCAAAGGAACTATTTGCATCTTAAATATACTTTAATTTGTACTGTATGTCATCTACTCGAGTTTTGAATATTTTTGTTAGTTATATATGTTTGTGATATTATATAACATTAGACCTGTTATAAAATATGACAAAACAAATTTATAAAACGTTTTTACCCAATATCAGTTCTACGAACGATAAGCTTTTCAGAGTGACAAAATGTTAGATATCCCGATTAGTGCTTGACGTGTGTACTTACGCTAATATTATGATTGTGTACCATGCGATAGCCTCAAAAGCTGTAAGCTTCACGTCATGTGAGCTTTATGATAACAAAAAGGATTTAATGAATTTAGGCAGAGCTTTTAATATTAAAGTACAATTTGAGACTAAAATATAAGTATGAATTATGAAAACTTGCCAATATGAATTGATGACGTAATCTTGTGTCTTGGCTACGACTTTAGTATTAGTAAACACTGTGTTTACATTTACGCATTCTTGGGATTTGTAAAATATTTATATTAGAAATACGTTTGTTTTATGTTATAATTATCTTATGTACCTTAGTTAATTTTTCCATTATATCCAAGATTATTAATTATTTATAATTGATGAGCAAAAGCTGATGATTGATATTGAAATAGATCTCACTTAAAAGTTTAATGTTAATTTAAAAAATATATAAACTTAATTTGTATGATATATAGTATTGTAACTATTAGTAAAGATTTTGCATACAATTTTTTTTATTACGAAATATATATTGTAAAAATATTTGAAAATAAATAAACAGTGAAAAAATTAAATTGTCTATACATCACAGGCAAAATAATAGTAGGTGCATCTTAAATTCAGGATGGCTGGCCGTTTGCCAATACGTTGCAGAATATTGTTTTCTCTTAAGAATGAATAGCAGCCAAAACGTAGTAGCAATAGTGCCAAAAGCATTTACTTATAAAAAACAAAATTACTACTTTGTACTGCTACAAAATATATGTGAAACATGGCTGCACAAAATCTAGACTTTGTAATATGAAACAGCAGTGACCAATAAATTGCAGCAATGCAAAATATATATTTATTTCAAATAAATTTTAAAACGACCTCCCTTATGTATATAATAACTATTGTACGGAAGAAAAGGATGATCAGTGCCCAATTTATTTTAATTTTATAGCACAAATAAAACACGTATAATACTCGTAAATATGTTTTGACGTTATTACGTAGATTGTTATCGAACGGGATGTTATAATATTTATATAACAATATCAGCTCGTCGGCAATTATATTTTACACTGGTCAATTGTAAACGGAATATCTGAGTTCGAAAATAACAAAATTTTAAGCAAAACTTAATGCCATTCACGAATTCGTTTTTAATTAAAGTATTTATTTTTAAATCGTTCACCGAGGTCGAGAAAATTGACGCCATATTTGTCTATGGAAAACGACGTCCGCAGTCACTGATTGACTACTGATTTGCAAACAATACAATAAATATAAATAAACGTATTCCCATTACAGTCTAGTTAAAAGTTGCGAATATTAATTAGCATTTAGTTGTTTGCGCGATTACCGCGAAAAGGTTGGCGCCGGCGACGGCTCAATCATCATTACATGGTGTCGATTAAATAGAATTTACCGGCGTCGGATAGGCGGTCGACTCACGGCGCCAGAAATTATAATAAATCCAGATACCCCCGGGCGATATCTACAAAGAGATCATAGATACGGTATTTTAAAGTGGCATGAATATGAAATTACTGTCGTATGAACTTTATTACTTGAAATGTAAAACCGGTTTGGATGTGGGGGTGGCGTAAACTTTTTATCTTCAGAATAAACTTAGTAATATTGGATGTGAGTCTCACTAGCTCCCTTCTACACTTGAAATGTCTAATTTCGAATGCATCTGGAATTACGTTATATGAAAATTCTTGCTGCATAAAATGCGAGATCATTTTAAGACTCTAATGGTTCCATTGTGTTCTTGTAGTATAGTTCAAATGTACTTGAATTACTTTGCGAATATATTGTATAAGATAATTTAAAACAAAAAATTAACATAAAACCACAGTATTAGTAAGTTTATGACTATATAACTCAAGTGAATGTAGAATATTTTGAACAAAAACTACACATTTTTTGATAGCATATGTCGTATCAAATAAATACCGAATTTCATAGAACGATCTATATGGAAATAATCCAAGATCAAGCGCCATTCATATGAAATAAAACATTAATAAATAAAAAAACATAATATGTTAATTTAAAACAAGTAAAAAGTTCTTGTTTAATATTGGGGTAAGTTTAGAGACTATGCTCATATATCTTCCTTGAAATTAATTTATTACTTATTAGTTTGAAATTATGTTAAAATCTAGATAAACAAACAATACACATTCGATTGGAATTAAAGTGTAAGTTAAATAATTTGTTAATTTTAAATAAAAACTCCTCCGTTCACAGTCGTCACCCTCTTCATAGATATATACTCAGTACAAATAATAAAATTTTATAAAATATGAATATCTTAAGTATCAGAAATGTTATATTATATTTATGACACAATAATGTTCCACGCAATAAATTAGTGCGTTACATAGAAAATACTCGCAATCGCGTATTTAGTGCCCATTGTTAGTTTGTTAGAAAACATTAGTAGGACAAAGTAAATTAAAACGGTCAATATTATGTCCGCATGAAACAACAAAGCATTAGTAAAGTATAAACTACGTCAAATATAATAATCTCAAAATGCTAACATCGTATAACATTATCTGTATGAATTATTTTTGTTTTTATTTTCTCTAGTACTAGAGAAAATAAGAAGTGTGTAAAAAGAGTAAGTTGTAGTTGTAAAATGTAAAAATAGTCATGTCTAAAGTACATATAAATAATATAATACTAAATTATATTGAAATTCTAGAAGCTATCGTGAATCAAAAATACAGCCATACACTTGTATAAATTTGTTCAATTTAAACAAAGTTTGATATTGTGAAATAACAATTAAAATTAAATGATTTTGTGCATTTTTTAATGAATTTTAAAATTGCTATAATATGTTATTGGTTGTAAAAATAATTTCAGTTTTTTATAACTTAACCGATTAATAAGTGGTCTCGTAAGAAATTTCACGGAAATCTAAATTGGAAAGCGTATATGTATACATTAATTTTATATTACCTAATAAAAAAGGAGAGATATTTCATCATTTACTGTTAATTAAATAAAGTAAATTGAAATTAATAAATCTATACTACAATAAATTCATAATATGAATATTAGTTTCGTTGTAGACGGTACGATGAAAACAATAGTTTTATAGGCTTTACCTCATATTCGTTAATTAAATACTACTATAATTGTGACAAAATCACAATATCTATGATTACAAAATTGTTTTTTTTTACTAAAATAATGGAAACGGACAGGTATGAAATTTGGCATAGTTAAAGTTTATATAGAGGAGAAATGCAGAACGCCTGTATTGTTAATAATAATCGATTAGAATCACATTAAATGAATAAAATAACAATTACACACACTACCGTTGTATGTTTGAAATAAACTGTTCTATGTAAACAGTGAAGTTACAAAGGTAACGCGTATATTAATCTGTACATAAAAGATATATTAGAAAAAAATTCATTCGGGGCATTTATCAATATAATAGAACCCAGAACAACGATTTAATTTTCTTGATTGTATTTCTGTTTGTCTGTGTGCACGCTAATCTCAGAAACGGCTATATCTATTTAAATGCTGTTTTGAGTATTGTATTTTCGTTATTTTTTTACACTCGATTCATAAACAAAAAAGTTACAACAAATATAAATATAAATTAAGGCAAAAAAAGAAATAGTTATAGACGTGTTGTTTACGCGGGCGAAGCCGCGACCTGGTCGCCAGTTATTAATAAATCGATTACCTGCACTCGTTGACACCGTATTAAGCTTTGTGTATGCGTCAATATCCTTAACACCATGTGTTCTATCGTGCTCTGTTCTTCAAAGACCATTCTTGCGAGATCCAGTAAAACTTGATTCCTTTTCACTTCTAATTGCGATCGCTCATACAACTGTGCATTCCTCAGACCAATGCCGCAGAACTGTAGGTACGACGCGAAAACCTTTTCATCATACGTCGTGAACGGGCCATCGCTTTGTTTGTTGATCACCTAAACAAAAAAGGAATTGTCCTTTATCTAGAATAAGACAGTCAGTAGAATAAAAGAAAGACCGATATGTCTTTAAAATAGGCTGGAGCGTGTCTGCTCTGGGTTCTCACTGCCTACGGTAACGAAAACGGGTATATAAAAAAAATAAAGTCAATACTGCGTACTACACTTAGTCTACAAAATGTCATATCAGGATAATCTAAATCGAGCAATGTTTATGCAAGACGTAAATCTTGAAGAGTTCTATTGTATAAAATTCTAATAAACTTCGGATTACTTTTATATTCTAGAAACGAAATCTTTGTTATGAACAATATTTTATCGCATGGAAATATAATATGAAATAAATATTTTATAAACGAAGAAATATTTTTTGTTTATAAGCTCTTCGGCTCAATAATCTCATGTAATATTTTCATAAATAACAAAGAAATAAATCAGCTTTAACTAATTTTAGATATATATTCAATCTTATTACTTCTGACAAAATTAGAACTTTTCATAGTATTGACTAGTGCTTGCAAAATAAAGTAAAATTAAATATTTTCACAGGATATTAAATAAAGATAATCAGAAAACGGATCTAATCGAAATTTTTTCTTTGTTAATCGTTCTTGTTTTTTTAAAATATTAAAAGTCATTAAATACAAAAAATATATACAAACGCCTTTAATTTCATCATAATTCTTAGTTTTACTATTAACCAAGTAATACTTACTTTCATTGATTCCAATAATTTGATATTTCTACGAAAGGAATAAAATTGTTATAGAAAACGCGTATACTTTTTTAATGTATTTAAAGTGGTATTCGTATGAATAACACTTTACACTAACACAAATAACACTTAGGATAGAAAACGTTTCAATTTTTTGAACGTAGCGAGACTCGAACGTCTCTTTAAAACTGTCGCATAATATACTGCATATGTTTTATAGAATGTGTACGTGATTTTAATAAAGGAAAATCATAATATATGTACCTGCGCAACACCGATGACCTCTCCGTTGATATCCTTGATCGGCATGCAAAGGAGTGACCTTGTCTTATAACCCGTCTGCTGATCAATGTCGTGGTTGAATCTCTCGTCCTGGAACAAATTTATGTTTAAGAGAAAACGAAATATAATATGTCAGAACTTTATATTTACAACGAGTATTTTAATGAATCTTGAAAAGATTATTTTTGTCAATAAAAAATATTAGTTTATATTATTAATTTTTAAAAACTATGTTACGCTCGGTTTTTTAATTATAGGACAGAATCAACAACGCAACAGTGGTAGCTAGAAGATAACTCGTAAAGTGTCCCATAGTACGAAATAAATATAACGAAAATGTTTTAAAAAAAAAAAAAAATATCACGCAAAAGATTACGGGTATTCTGATACTGGTGATGGCGGTTAACGATTTGAATTATTGTATTATCATCGGATCCAGACACGTGTAAAAATTTTCAATAAAATTGGACGACAAGAAATGAACTAGATAATATTTCCTGGCTTTAATAGATTAGTATATACAGGTTGGAGCTTATAAAGCATAAAAAAATACACAATTTCCTTCAATAGTTCTAAATAGAAAATCAATTAAATTGAATCGAATAAATATTCATTCAGCTTTTCTAGATCAAGCACATATCGAATAGGAACTGGGCCGTAAACGTAATAGGAGTCCGGCGACCGCAGACCGCAAGCGTCCTACAGAACTACTCCGTACTCTAATTGCTCCTTCAACTCGTCACAGCAAAAACTTTAATGTGGGGGATCTGATATGTTCAATGCCCATTGTTTGTCGCTACTAATAGAGGAACCTCTACTATATTTATATATAAGCTTATAGATTAATGTAATAAATCCAATAGGATTTTGTATTTTTTAATAGTTTTAGGAATCACATTATATGGCATAAAAGTTTCAAAGATTATTTCGCTTTTATAATAGGATCCCAGAAAACGTTTGAGACATCTACATCACAATTTTAAAAAGTAGTGAAAAGACTGTTATGTATTACTTCATTAAAGATTTCATAGACGATAACACGCCTTGGGAACGGAATGTTCGCTCCAGTCTATTTCAAAGGTATCATTGTCACGTCGCTAATAAATCTTTGGAAATTGGCTCTTCTAAGGTTTGAGGCTTTAACTTTAGTCAACCGGTAGTAAATTGTTCTACGTTAAAAACTTGAAGCATGCCACTTATTAATATACTAATTTTAAATATTGTTTTTTGTCTTTGAGTTTAGTTTTGAAACATAAAAATATGTATCTACAAGAACAATCTATGTTGAAACTGCTAATAAATCTTTAATACAATACATACTGCGATAAAATATAGCAAGTACATTGCTCAATATTTTGCGGAAATCGGTGGCCGCAAGCCAAAATCGAAATTATATTGTTTCATATATCCACTACACACGTCCACTGATATAACATAATTTTCTAATTTATGACTAACCTTATCTATCTGTTAAGAAATGGTATGCTTGTATATCTATAGAAACATTTCACATTCATATTTATATAATGCTACATGGATTTGTCGTAAAACAATACATACAATAGTAAAACAGTGTTAATAAATACTTAATTGTTTTACGGCACTTTATATTTATATATCGTATTTATATAATATTCTCCATAATAAATGCCTACTAGAAATTTCTGATAGGAAATAATAGATTTTTTTTTCTTTGTATCGGAAAATGCTAATTATTAAATGCGTTGTAAAAAGTGCAAAGAAAACATTTGCGCGGCGGTTGTTCACATGATAAATGATTTCATACAAATAACGGTTAGTGAAAGATAAAAAGATAAAGTTTCAGTCATAAAACACAACGATATATTGGCGTTGTACAGACGCCAATTTTGGGCTATCAATAATACCGCTTCGAGTGTAATAACTGATTTATATCATATCGAAAAAAACTCTTGAAATGTTTTTTAGGAAACTTTCTACACGTGTCGTGAAATATTAATATACATATTGTAGAATTTTGGTAGACTATATACAAAAATCATTTTACTACCTTTTAAAGCGATTTCCTTATTATATATACATTTTTATTTCAAAATGTAAATGGAATTTAATATATAAATAACCTCTGTAATCGCTTTCAACTTATGATTGCTGTAGAAGTAACTAATTTAGGAAATGCCGTAATTCCGGAATCATAAACCACTTTCAGTAACTTCATAAATCTTGTTTTCCTTATCTTGGAAAAATATTCTTTTTTATTACAGAAAAGTACAATTTCGTAATATGTTTCCGTTAAAGTTAAAATATCAAAACGTTAAATGGCCATATAGGTTTACGCTTCTAGTAGAAAGTTTCTTCGGTCCTATCTCAGTAATGTCCAAGTAATGGAAAACGATTTGTCACTCTGACGACGAGAAATCTTCTTTTAAAAGGGAAATATTTTTTTGGTAATGATTTCTATTATATAAAATGTTACTGTATAGGCATTTTGTCTTGCTATTTTTATTTTCTTTATCAAAATATTTTTAGTTTTTTACGTATTTACATTATTATTCACAATACGCATATGTATAATGTATATTAAAAGCTAAAACATATATACAATAATTATAACTGTTATTATATTCAGTCTGCCCTAAATAAATAGCCATTTGTTCTAAATCGTCAAGATTTTTTTAAAGCAAATTCACTCTAAAAAAAGTACCGGGTGATAATGATTACGTAGATGTCTTTTAATATAATAAAATATATGTTTGTGGCTGTAAATGTACTCAGATATGTTCAAACTTCTACTAACGGTCACTGATGATGAGTCCCCTGTAGTGTATCCAACTGGACCGCGAAAGACGTTCCAGCACAGAGTAAAATAATTATTAATACACCCTTCTTCATTTACTTAGAATTAATACAACTTCTTTAACACCAATGTTTTAACCACTGAACTATGAGCCCCTATTTTTTCATACCAAACATGTTTTCACTGTAACGGCATAACGTTAATGGCATATTGAAAAATACGTATTTAGAAAACTTTGAAAAAAATTTGAACGCAGCGGGATTTAAACCCGCCTCTTGAAAGCCGTTCAAGTTCCACCTTTTTCAATTTCCTAAGTGTGCGAATAACACTTTAAAAAAAAATGATAAAAATACTTAATGGCATATCCTTATAATATAATAAAAACCTTTTCAGCTTCAATATGTATATCCAGCAACATTTGAGCAGTATATTGTTATGATAATTTGCGAATATAATATCCTTTGTTGGGGCCATTCAGTGCGGTAACTAAATAGAGACTTCAGCTTAGTACCATTGTTATCAAAATGTGTTTTGTTAACAAAATAAATGAATGGAATATTTTGAAATTGGTCGTATTAACGTTTGCACGTTAATACAGCTAATTTCATAATATTCCTCCCATTTGTAAAACTTAAGCCCGCATATTTAAAGTTTATCATAATAATGTTATAAAAATACATTAAAATTTTGCACGAGTTGTGCTTTTACTTGAAATTTAATTATTATAACGTCTGAACAGATACCTTGTGATGTTTTCATATTTTAGTTTTGTAATTCCAGTGTAAAATGCAAATAATTTCCGAAAATTTTACGATATATACTAAATCATCAGTCAAATTACAGCTATGTAAAAAATCTATTATGCATGATTGTTATGGCCCGAATTCTGAATTGCGTTTTTGCGAATACAGCATGTGCCATTACACATTAGGTATTATCGTATAATTGATTACTGACATCCTTATTGTAGTTTGAATTACCGCTACGTGTTAAGAATTAGAGGGTTCATTCATATCTGTTGGTTATCGTATCTGGAAATTTAAGAACTATGTTTTGTACAGTTCACGTAATTTTCTCGAATTGCACAGCACGGCAGATAGAAGCTGGTGTCAAGACACTCCGTTCTCGTCTTTTCGTCGGAATTCGTTATATTGCGTTTTGAATGATTGATAGAAAATAAAAATAATTGATATGCAATCATTCCTCGTGTGGTGATTGTATCCACGACCATTGCGTTTACAGTCAGATGTTGTACATAATAAAAAAAAACAATTTTTACCATAATTGCCTAATTAAAAAAATCTATTAGTATATAATTAGAAAACACACGCAACACATGTGTATTATTTACATCACAAGTAAATGTACACATAATACGTATACATAATTTTATACAACGTAAGTTTTAATAATTACAAGGTTGATGTTTTGGATGCCGGCCAGTTCGTCCGCGTGGTGTTGAGATGATGAATTAATCCAAGACGCGGCCTTGTGTATAAATAAGAGACAATTGCTATAAAAGGCTGAATGGAAAGATGTCAGTGACTTCATAAAATACAACATGTGCTAGATTTAGTTTATTAGCAAAAACTAAGATTGTAGTATCTGTATATTCATATTTACGTTTCTATAGGCTTATATGATTAAAAACGTATTAACAACACTGAAATAAATATATGAAAATTATAGTTATTTTTCTATCTGCCTGTATGTTAATCGGCAAAATCTTTCGACACTTATTTTCATGAATTTAATGACTATTACAGTCTGCGTAAATCATTGGCTGTTTCGTGTTTTTGGCGGCATTATCGTAAAATAATTAGATTTCTGGAAATATTATGTTCTGGCCTACGTTCATCCCTAGATCCTAGAGTTAATTCTATATAAAATTAAATCACAATCGGTTTAGCGGTTTAGCCGTGATGACATCAGAGACAGACAGAGTTACTCTTGTATTTATAATATCAGTATACATATTAATATCTAGATTAGGGAAATATTTAAAATATATATAGTAAAAATAAGTACAGCTTTCTGGTAGTAAAATCTAAACGATGTGTGACCCACATATGCAGAACACATTTGCGTTTAAACCCGGACCGCAAATATTTGTCCCTAAGAGCAACCTCTGGCTCCCCGGCTGGCTGGTATTCAAAATTGTCTAAATACTATTATCCTCTAAGGATTTATATAATGATTGCGAGTTTCATAATATTTGAATACTACAAAATATTATTTAGCTACACGCATTTACCTATGAAAGCAGAGAGAAACTAGTGCCTTCCGCTTTCTTCTAGAATTCGAAATATTGCGTGTTGAGTGGGGGAACTCAACGCGCCGCTTTGTAAAAACATATTGTTAGAAAACGTATAAAATTTTAAACGCAGCGAGATTTGAACCCGGGCCTCTCGAAAACCGTCTAAGCCATGCGTTCCACATCCGGCTACGTCGAAAAGTTTATACCCTTATTACAACTTATATTTGTTGGTAGCATCTCAATTTAATCTATCAATTCTAAGTGTGTGAATAACTTTAACACTTTAAAAAATGTGAAAAACTTTGAATATAGCAAATGCAACACAGTACGAATGTTAATTTATCAAAATTTACCTTATTAAGGCCCATTCATGGAAATCGTCGCAGATTCACCAACATAGACTCAGTCAGTCAGCTCAGTGGTACTATAACGTGTAATCAGCAGCGTCTGCAAACTACTGCTTTCGTTGCCAAAGTGACATAAAAACTTTGTTAATTCTTAATATGCGATATAAACTACGGATTGTACGGTACGGTATGTCTCTTTATCGTAATAGTTAATCTACAATAATAAAACGCGAATAACATCCTGTCATATAACCATGCTCTCACACCTAGCAAACATTTTAACGATGTGTTTAATAGAATTATAGATGCGAAACTCACGCCAAAACGCCGAAGGCAACACGCGTTTATTTCTTTTAGTTCTAGGCCATTTCATCAATGTCAAACAATACTTGAGTATTAAAAGAATAATACAACAATAGGAGAATTAGTGTCGTGTTCCTGAATCCTTGTTTATAAAGGGACCGTATATATAATAAATAATATGACGTGTATTTCATAGGTTCAGATTAATAATTCATTATACCGCTCCACCCAATTTCACTTACATAATGTTGTAACAAAAGCATCACGGAACACATGAAGTGCGTGGAGATGGATGCCCGCCGTTTATTCTGAGGGCTTGATGCGAATAATTCATAAACTGCGTTCTTAACTGCCTTTATTCAAACCTAACATGACTACAAAGTACAGCTATTGATGTATATAGTATGGTTCGTGATCAGTAGTTAATATTAGCTATAGGTACACGTATTTTATGTTATAAAATTTCCTTTTGTTATATAACTCTCGTAGTATCAGTTACTAGTATAAATATTCAACGATTATCTAAAATTATATTTTTTTTTTATATGTAAACTTTCAAAAACGTAAAATGTATAAAGCTCTGTTGCAACAACTGTATGAACCTTTTATAAAATGGCATACTAATTGTGAAATAAAACACCTTATTTAATTATTGTAAGCAATACACATTGAGCTTCGATTTTTTTTGTTACTATTGCATATAAATAAAGATTTACAGAAGCAATATTATATATAAATTTACTAAGCAAAATATATAATAGCTTTATTACACATCATTTATATAAAATAACCTTCTAACTAGCCTTCGTCTTTTAATAAAAATTAGCCTTCAAACTGAAATATTGATAGTCCTATTGTTATATGAAATGTGGAACACCATTATCTTTTGTAATAAACAAAAAGGTAATACCATGAAAGTTATAGTAGAAAATGAATAGTTTAAATTGCAGTATATCGTCTATTTCTAACTACTTAAAATTCTATTTAAAATCTAGAAATAAAAATATTTTACCTTACTGTCATACAAAATTTCAACACTCTCAAATTGCGTTAGTAAATTTGAGGAATTTGAGGATAAAATTAAAGCTTATGAATTACCAACGGAAAGTTAATTAATTACATTCTAACGACATATCGTTTGCATTTTGATCATTTTGAATTTTCTAAATATTTCGAATATATAAAACAGACAATAAAAATCTTGCATAAGAAGTTTGAACAAAGCGCTGCATTGAGTGTCCCCACTTAACACGGCAATGTCTCGAATCCGGGCGGAAAGTGGAGAACGGAGTGTCTTGACACTAGGCTCTCTCTGACTTTCCTCCCACCCCTGCTATGTGGGAAAAAAGCGTGAAGCTGAAAATTTTATTTGCGTCGTGGGGTTTATTAGCGACCAGCAATTAGCGTTCGAAAATCAACAATGTTTTCTTGATTATTATTCAGCGAAAGATTTAAATTACTTGTTGGCAAATTGGCACAAAGTATAAAACGGAGAGTAGTAATGTGTTGTGTTAATAAGCATAATACTTACACTTACATAAAAGTTAATGTGAAAATGAAGTACCTACTGTTAGAGAATTCATTTAGGATCTTAAACTAGTAAACTAGTTACAAATAATTTATAAATTAATAATAAACATAATCTGTCAATTCTATATGTAAATTATAAGCTTGAGGTCAACCTAGACAATCATTATTCAGACTATATTTCTGTCAGCATTGCAGATAATAAAGGGACTTAACATACGAAGAAAAAAACTTTTTTTGTAAATATCAACAATTCGATAATACAGTTAAGTGAACCTTAATTCAAAATGATTTTTTATATTAAATATTTAATATGAAGCGAAATATTGAAAGATCAATGTACCGAAAATGATAAATGGATTCGAAATTTCAACAAATATATTAGAATTTAGTAAGTAAAGTAAAATGTTAGATGGTGCCGTCGAAAAAATAAGTAAAATAATTTTATTGTTTTGCCCTTGGGAATTGAAAGAACTAATACTGAACTGTATGCACTAAAAATAATTTTAATTTCAGTGCTATAAACTATAATTATAGTACTGATTGTAAAATATATATAAAACCCGTTTACACATTACGAAGCCTTAGTTTTAAGTATTCATTTATTGGCATGTTAAAAATAAATCCATAAGATAATAAGGAAAAAAAATGCTACGGACCTAGTGCCATAACCATATATTAATTTAAAAAAAGATTGCAACTAAAATTAAACCATTAAGCAACATTAATAAAACTATGCATATGACCATACATTTCTCTACATACAATTAAAGATTAACCTAACCACGTACACCGTTTTTTTTTCAAGACTCATTCACATACAAAATATACTATTTGATAAGAAAAAAACAAACCTGCTGGCTTTATGTATATCAAAATGTATTTCCTTACAAATTTCAGCACAAACATTGCTAATGAAATGAAGTCGACTTTGCGGTCGAATTATTTTCAACAATTTCAAAGAAAACGTTAAGCTGGCTGAATAGAAATGAACTAAATATGCATAGTGTATCAGTTAATCAGTTATTTGAATCAGTATTTCAATGAAATAGTACGATTTAATAGCGCCAATTTGTATACAAATACTGTGAAAGGTATATTTGAGAAATAACTTGGTTTGCGGTCAGAGAACTAACTGTAGTTAAATCATCTAAAACAGTAATTGCTTGAAAGATTGCAAAATGTTGAAGCGAAGTTTTATGTTTTTATTAAAATTTGTACTAAAATAATCGCAAATGTAACGTTTATACGTAATTTATATGCATTAGACTAATCAGATTAACATGTGGTGGCAATTAATTACGAATGTGAAAAAAAGAAAACCTAAATTAACTAATAAATCTAAAAGTTTAACAAAAAATTTAAGAACATAAAAACGATGCAAATAAACCCTGAGAGTGCCATTATTTAATGACAGACCATATAAAGATATTACCATATCATTTTTTACATTCATAGCATCATATATTTCTTGTGGCGCTATAACAGAAATTGTAAAAAACGTTTTAATGTTTTCCAGAGAAGGCTCTTATGTTGAAAACGTGAAATATTGACTACATAAACCTTATATAAACAGACAATGTAAAGATGTACCCACCCATGTAGCCGTTATTTTCAGTCAGTAAATAGCTAATGGCGGAATAAAGCAAAAGAAACAAGAAAAAAAAAAAAAAAGTATGACATGACTGCCTTTTTTTCATTGAACATACAGCAGTCTGTATGTTCAATGAAAACAGGGTAATGAACTCGTTTTGATTCTACTGACATACTATTATTAAGACTTACTTTGAACTTATTTCTCTCAAATATGTCTTATAGATAGACAAGGGCCACTTACAATGTAATAAAAAAACATCTTAGCCCGTGAGCATTTACGCCTATAATCTATACTATAATAAAACAGTAAAACTGAATTATTGTAATTGCAAATCTTAGGAGCTACTGGACGGATTTTAATAAAACCTCTTTCGTTGTTTAGCTTTCAATCATAGGCAAGCTAACACCATAATTGATTTAATCATTTAAAAATATTTCATAAATATTTTTAATAATTAATTTCACTATAGGTTTTTGTTGCTTTGAAAAATTTGTGTTCAGTACAAAATTTCATAAATATAAATTATATTGGTTCCTTTACAGCAGCACGCTTTTTCCCGCATGCAGGGTGATCAGGGAGAACCTACTGTCAAGATACCTTGTGCTCCACTTTCCGCCCGAATTCCAGACATTGCGTGCTGAGTGGTGGACCTCAGCGTCGCATTTTGTCTTGTTGACCAGAGCGAAGAAATTATATATAATTAATGGTTATTATAATATCAAAATGTTACAATTACACGAACAGAAATATCTCAAAGAGATATTTCTTATATGTATCTTCTGCGATTTCGCCCACTTCAAATATCGTCAGTGAAGTGTCGTAATTTCAAGCAATTAAATATCTATTGCGCATAAGTTATGAATAATAAACTCTCCTTCCAATATCAGCGTTTGAATGAGAACGTCGATCATTTTCACTTTAGTGAATGCCTTTCAAAATGTGAAAGACAATTTCTCCGGTGGCCTAAAGCCAGCCATTAAATTTAGCACTCAAACCATTCATCTTGTCTGACTTACGACTGACTTAGAATTTATTATCGCATTTGTTCTAAATTACTATGTTGCTGTTCCAGTAATACGAAACAAAAGAATTATATCGTTATGTGAAGCTTTCATAAATATAAAATTATTTTATTACAAATTTATTTATAGTAAGCATTTAAGAAAAAGTTTTTAGATTGATTGAAGATAACTAAGCTTACTTACATATATTTATAATTAAAAAAATACACAATCATGGCACAGTCGGAGTGTCCAAATGTAAACGTGATGGGTGTAGGATCGACCCTCAGTAAAGGGGAAGGTTATTTTTAAATCATTTTCATATCCCTATCTGACAATGATAGGGGTATGAAAATGCGTAAAATCGAAAATAATATCTATATTATATATTGTGCAAATTTACACAAATTTATAAACGTACACACCTTGTAAGCGTCAGGTATATTAACAGGTTCGCCGCTTTCAGCGACGTAGCCCACGATGCCGCTGCCCCATGGTATCCTGATCTCTTCGAGCTGCTCCATCTGCTCCGGCGTTGACTTGGAGCAAACGTCGAACAACTTCGATACTAGACACCTGTAGACAATCAATGTTGATATAGATGAAATAATTAGCTAGATATTCTTGCTACTAGTAGGTTAATTGTATAGTTACGGTGATGGTTCATTAATTAGACTGCACTAGCGGCAATAATGGCTGCAATGTTATATTACATTACACATGTCCAATAAATTTGTGTGAATTTAAGTTTATTTAATATATATATATAATTAAATAATATTCTTTTTTAATCAAACAATAAATAACAATAACATCGTTCAAAGTGACAAAAGGGTTTCATAAACAGAGAACTTACTTTCAGTGCCACGAAAGCTGAACCCAAATAAATATCACTAAGTGTAGTATGTTTGGCTAAAAGATTACTTGTATTAACCGTTTAATCTATATACGCAAAGGAAAAACGATTTTACGATTCAGAGGCAATTTTACGATTCAGAGGCGATTTTACGATTCAGAGGCGATTTTACGATTTTTAACGTGATTAGGACGGAGATGTATGAAATTTTTCACAGTTAAATTGTATGTGGAGAAAAAGGATTGCATTGATTGCATTAGAAATACATCTCTACATAGTAGTGTGAAATATTTATTTAATCAAATCATTAAATAAATATTACACACATTACCATGTGCTATTAGATATACATACTTTAGTATAAAATGACATTTGACGCCTATTTTACACATCAACGGGTATAATATTGTATATAATAAAAAAATCTTTAATCCATATAGATATAATATATCAACATTAAACCGTCACTTATAAAATCAAGGTGAAGTCACAAGTAATCAAAACGATCCTCGACAGTTGATAAGTCATCTTGACTAAGCTCACAAGCTTAATTGCGTGTACTTCGCTGCCGCTCGGGACATGGGACATGTAAATTCCTATTAGCACTGTTGAGACAATGCTTTATTTATGTGCCTTTCTCAATTATGTTTTGCTTCACATAATACAAAATGGAGAATATGTAATAATCATTGAGTGAAACAAGCGCTGTATATATTTGTGGCCACCGTGACGCAGTGGGACAGCGGCTAACTGTAAACGCGATTGGTTGATTCCCAGTAGGGGAAAGAAATGGTTTTGTTTAATTTACTTTCCTTTATCCACCCTGGTAAGATAAAACGCGGCGTTGAGTTCCGCCTCTGAACAATTCTCGAATTGAAAAGTTTAACAAGTGCCCTAGATTACTTATTGGGAAGTTTAAACGGATCAACTTATATGAATATAATTTTTATTTATTTAATGCAGACGGAAAGTGGTATACACGTAAACGTATTAGTGTTTAACGTAAAAAAGGGCTGTTTTTCGTAATTTTTGTAGCTCTTTGACATTTACTTGAAATTTATTGCTACCTAGGCATTGTTTTTTAATAAAATTGTGCAAAATCAAGCTTAGGCACCATCCAATTATTAAGTAAACGATTCTTGCCAATTCTATCTCCTTCGCCCCTGTTCATATATATTATGTAAGAATCTAAAGGAAACATGGAACACACGTTTGTATCTTTTACATTTAAAATTCAAATTTAAATGTATGAAAAAATATACAATCTTACGTAAAAAATGGACAGCTTAATAAACTCCCGCTAATTTTGTACTGTTGGCATTATTCTGCAGAATAAAAATCCAGAAGAATATAAAGAAGACTTGCGACTTAATAAAAAACTAATAGAACACGATATAAACAAACAAAAATACAACACAATATGTGTTCAATCTAATCTCGTTGCTGGTCACAAAAAATCTATTGTACAGAGCTTATTGCACCTCGATAGTGGACCGCACGCGCCTGACTCGGCGACGGCTTTTTCAAATTAAACGCCTCTCTTGTTATTCGCCGATTGGGAATTTCCATGGGTTAGCTGGAATTTGATTGTGATCACAACGAGATTCTGTATAGTATGAAGTATTATTTGTTCGCTATTTTTAAATCTGAAAAAGTGAATATATAATTTTTTTTAAATATAATAAAGGATATATTAATTCGTTGAATAAATTTTTTGTATGTGAAGCTATCCAAATTTTAATATTATACTATTGAATACAAAACTAAAATGTACCATACAAACGCTCGCTTCATCCCAAATAAGTTTGCGCATTGTGTCAACTGATTTATGGCCAAAACTTTAAATTTATACATTTACTGCTTATATAATGAAAAATGAAAGATTTATTTTTAAAAAGTGATACGAAATATAATATGCATTAAAACATTACAATAGAAGCACAAAAGAGTAAATTTGTTAACACTCAAAAAAGTGGATCACGTAATAAATTTTATTTTTTATTCAGAGTTATCGAGATCATTAAATTCAGCCGAGTTGTACGTCATTTGGGAAATTGAGCGGCGCGGGTAGAATTCAATTATTCTACCGTTGTAGGCTTGTTTTGATTGTGAATTACTTTACCGAGACCATTTTATTTTGTGTAGATACAACAACGGCAATGTAAAGGTCGGCATATTCTTTGTTTTTTGAGGATATTGAGTGCGTGAATCCAACGATGCATTTTTTCACGCTGCAATGGTGAATGGTTGCTTGAGAAGCTTTGTACGTGAACCTATCGTATCACAGTCACCTGTCTAATGATCAACCGAGTTCTACCTTACAATCTATCAATTATATCATCGTAGGTGTGCAATACCGCGGAAAAGCAGTTGGTAAATACTGCGTAAAAGCAAAAAAATCTATATTGAAAATAAATCTAGCACAGATTTATTTATATTTTGCTTTTTATACTAATAGAATAAGACAATAAGAACTCTCATATTTCCGTAAAAACAATATATACCTCTGGACACTATTAGTGTTACCAAATTAATACATTTTCATTCTTCCTGTAAAGTGTAGTTACGTATGTTTACGTATACAAGTAAATAAAATTGCAGTGTCTGTTTGTAATATAAAAATAACCATTACATACAATACAATAACATTTTAAAAATTTTTGTCTGTTAGTTCCGGCTAATCTCTAGAATGGCTGGACCGATTCACTTTCTACGACTTTCACTGGCAGATGACTGGTGTAATAAGGAGTACCTTAGGTTACTTTTATTATATAATTGCATACGGACGAAGTCTCGGGCACAGCTAGTCGTACTTTTATTTCATTTACCATTCTTCCAAGAGAACGGAGAAACAAATCCGTAGCCCAGCAATGGCTACGGATTTGTATATTTGTATATAAAGTTTATATATTCTGCGTGCACAAACGAAATAAACAATAAAAACAAAGTTATTTAATTACAGAATGAATGGTTAACGTCTATATTTGTACTTTAGGTTCATTCACAATACTCAACGACCACTCAATTATGGTGAATTTATTTACAAAGGAAATATTTTATTTTTATTATATATAGGCCAGCGTGGCGCAGTGGAACAGCGTCTGGCTGCCATCGCGATTGGTTGCAGGTTCGATTCCCACGGAGAACGAGAACGGAGTGTCTTGACACTAGGTTCGCTCTAAGTACCCCGCTATGCGAGTAAAAGCGTGAAACTGAGAATTATTTATGACTTACTTTATTTGTGGCGTGGGGTGTATATAAAAGCAGTTAGCGATGGAAACCATTGTTTTTTTTTATTATTATGCAACAAGAGATTTGAATTACTTTTCTATTAAAAATAGAGAACAGTGAGTATTTTTTATCATTATTCTCTCTTTTTAAAGGCAAATACCAAAAGGAATAAAAAAGATTTGTTGTGGTAATTAGCATAAAGTCTGTACTGACACTTACATTAAAGTACCGGTTAACTAGTTAATGCTAATAAAGCTTGCGGTCAATCAATCTAGACAATCGTTATTCAGACGAAAGTTTTGTCAGCATTGCAGATAATAAAGGGACTTTGCATAGGATTAAGCGGACGCACACCGAAATACTCTATAAAACACTCCAAGCTAATTGTTGGGTCAGGTAACAATTTTCATAACCCAAAAGAGGCCAAAGCTAAAATTTAATTTATAAAATACGTCGTAAATATTAATTAATTCTATTTTCAGATTCATTTGCGATATAACTTTTAAGCACATTATATTTTTAAAAGTTGAAACACTTAAGGCTAATTTAATTGGTTAAGTGAAAACGAATTCGTCCACAACGAAATAGTAAATACTGATAGAATGTTTTCTTTAGAAATATTTTATTAATGTACAAATGTTTTCATATTTTTGTTTCTATTTTTGGGGCAAAGGTTCAAATATAGGTACAGGCGAAATACTGTCCTATTTACCATTTATCTATACTTATAAAATTAGTTATCCTCTATAACTACTATTACTTGTAGAGTAAATAGCTACTCAGGGAGAGTTTTTGGATATTCTACCCCTAAGAGAGCCAAAACAGAGGTTGAAATTTGAAGGGGTCGTTTGGAAGTCCACCTGCATTAAAGTTAGAAATATATAATTTTATTAGTGGCTGACAAAAATTTTTTAATTATTGTTTCAACTTACAAATGAAATAGTTAATACGAAACATGAAACTTCATTAGGACTTTGTAAAAAAATTACGCTTAAATATATATAGATATTCGACCGTCACATTTAAAGTAGATTTTTTTGAGATTGTATAAAATTTCGAGGATTCTCTGCAGTTCTATGAAGTTTGTTTTTCTGGGTCTAGCACACGAATATCGAACATAAAGAGGTCTGTGACTAAACTGCCTAATAGTTTAATTCCAACCTACTTAAGGTACATTATTTCGAAACCTCATTGAAAATATAAATTATATTTCAAGCGACGGGCAACAGCTGGTAATCTATATAAGCTTAAAAGCTTTCTTATATAAGTTCTATATATATTAGCGATTGTGATAGAGATTTTATAAATATAAATAAATGTATGTACAAATTAAGTTTTTATTACTAGAATTTAGCTAGACTAGTCAACTAAGGAACTTATTAAGAAAATTATATTATTATATTAGTTATCAACATAATTTCGTAGTTTAATTATTATAGCTGCAAGGGACAAGTTAAAATTATACTAAAGACATTAATAACTTCAATCTTGTTAGTGATGGCAGTATTCTATGGCGAGATTTGTGGCGCTTTGCGGCAGCTTCACAGAAGCCAGACATTATCCTGAGAATAATGACGATCATTTTATACTACTCGCTTAAATGATTATCCATTTTCAAGCTTACCCAAGACTTTAAAAAACCGGGGAACCGCAGCCTTATTTAGTGAAAAGCATTACTTGCAAACGCTTCAAGATTCATAAAAAAAAATCTTAAAACTAAGCGATGTATATACACAATGTGGTAGTTTAAATATTTTCATATTTCTTATCCATACTCCATACTAATATTATAAATGTGAACTTAACTTTGTGTCTCTCTGTGACGTCAACATACCTGTACCGCAAAACTGATCGTAATGAAATTTTATATGTAGATATATATATATAGACTTGAGATAAATATAGGCATTTTTTCTCATTTTAGTCTTTTACAGGAATTCAATGTTTTAACGAAAAGGCCGCCGATAATACGAAACATCTATAGTTCACGTGGGCAAACTCGCGAGCGGGACGCTAGTTTACAATTGAAAAAGCATACGCATGAAAATTAAGAATAAACAGAACCGTGTTGTTACAGTACCGCCCCAACTGCCACGCGATTTCCGCCCCCAGCCTCCATTTAATTCGACCCTGACCGTTAAGCCGCTGAGAAAGAGCAACAGAAATATTTCAATCCTAACCTGCCTTTGTGTAAGTGTTCAATATTCAGACTCTAAGGTTTCAGAAACTAAAACTAAAATAGGAGTATCCTTATTTTGTTGCCCTAATAGTAATACACGAAGACTTCATTTATTTATAGCAACGATATTAGAAAAATAAGAATTACATAAATTTATTCTGTACATGTGAATCAAATAATATTCAAAATGGATTCAATACAAGATACAAGAAAATTGTGATTAATGTAAAAATAAGTGACAAATCATTGGTTATTAACATTTTTCGGGAAATAAAGCCTAACCTATGTACACAAATTTATATGACGCTGTCGTGTGGGTTTGGGATTTTAATCAAACCGTGGGGAAGAAATCTGTATTAGATATTTTTTCGGTTTAAAGGAATGGACGGAAAGTGAAAATGCCTTGATGTATTTAGATTCTTTGCTGGCTCTTTTCAATTCCACATAAACTTATAAATACATAAAAATGAAATAACTTGTCCAGACTTGGTAACAGTTTTATTCCAAAAATATGTCTGGATCTAGTTCTTTAAAGAGCTTTTAGTGCAGAGAAATAAAGTAGGGAATTACGCAGCCGTCAAAAGTTTACACAGATAAGTCCCAAACTTATTGCAAATGAGAAATTAAGCTCGCCTTGTAAGTTATCGTTTCAAGATAACTTACGTCATGTGATAAAAATGGTAATATTTAAAATAACGTCTCCAAAAGGCTGATATGAAGGAATTAGTGCGATGACAATAAAAATCTTTTTTTGTTTGTCATTATAAATGTTTCTACAGAATTTGTAGAGAAGTGATTTTAGTTAAAGGGGTTTTGTTTAAAAAATATTACACAGCAGCGTGTATAAATAGCATTATTTTGTATTATAATCCACAACGCACACGCGGCACAAAGGGAAAAGGTGGAGTGGGTTAATTTGAAATGGGTTATAAATAAAAAAGTTGCACCCATTTAAATTATAAATTGAGCAAAGTTTGTGATTTAACTGAGAAAGCGAAGGGGCGAAAAAACTAAATAGTTTATACGTGTAGTTCACGCAGGTGAGGCCGCGAGCGTGTCGCTAGTTATAAAATATACATAAAGAGAATCGTGCTATACATTACTCAATTCTCTGCTTTCCGCCCATTTTACATTGCGCGTTTTAGAACGTAGCAATTTTGGAAAAAAAAAATGTTTTAAATGTCATAATTACCCCGAGTAGAAATCATACCCAATCACAACTATTGCGTACAAATACAGGAAATATTAGAGTGTGTACTACGCTATAATAGCGTTTAAAATTTAGATTTTTATTTAATATTAAAAAAAATAGTCGAGATGAATAAGGAGATAGCAATTAGGCTCTTAAATCTGAATTAATAAGTAAAAAGTCATAAAGAAAATTGGGCGGACAATGCATTATAATTTATGCAGATATAATTTAAAAATGCACTCCAATTTCAAGAAAACAGATCAAAAATTTAATTTTCTTTATGCCGGTAAACATGTACGTAATAAAACTAAACTATTATTATAACAACAGGCAAGCCGCTCGCGGCTTCCCCTTTGCAACTACACGACTAAGCTATTTCGTTTTTAGCCCACCCTCCCGCGTTCTCAATTAAATCACAAGCATTGCTTAAATTTATAATTTAAACGGTGGTAACATTTTTACTTAAGAACCGATTCAAATAAAATAAACTCATTAGTAAAACATTTTAATCGATTAAGCCGTTTTTGAGATTAGCGGGCACAACTACACATACAAACAGACACACAGAAAATAAAATTAAAATCGTTGTTTTGGGTGCTATTATATTGATAAATGCTCCAAATGATATATATCTTCCATGTACAGACAGCGAACAGTTACATTTTTATTTTATGTATAGATAAGAGAAGTAGTGTAACGCGTACACTCTGAATAATAATGGCTGTCAACGGAGCCAAGGATGCATCTTGTTTATCTTCGGTTCTATTCAATGACTCACTAAGTCACGTTTGACGCGATGGGGACGTAGTACTACTGTGTATTCGATTTAGAAAACACGCGGTTTGAATAAGGAAATTGATGTAATATATTGATAAGATTTTTGTATAATTTATTATTTTAAATTATCTTTTATAAATATGGTGATAATTGATAATTATAGCGAAATCTGGATTTTAATATAAGTAATATATTCTTTGTTCATGTATTTCAAAAAACAACAACTTTATGCTTTTTCCTGCATAAAATCAGTATCAAGATTAGTCTTTTTTCCACTTTCCGCCCGAGATCGAGACATTGTGTTGAGTGGGTGAACTCAACGAGTGGGAATCGAACCCAACAGCGTTTACGTTCAAACGCTGTCCTAAAAATATATATTGCATATACAAGTAACTTGGTATATTTTATGTTATATCTAAAATATTTCCATACATTGCCCTAAGTTACATTAGTCGGTGACTAATACGGGAGCATAAATTACACACTCGACCAAAAAAAACATTGCTTAAAAATTTTATTACAGCCAATTGATTTTGGCTAAAACAGTTTTAATTATTAGTTTTAAGTGTACAGTACAATGTTGCAATTGGATAAGTGAGAAAAACCAAGGAGATAAGAGTACCATACACACGAGGCAGCGCCCGCTTGCTTACCGCAATACCTATTTCAGATGCTAACGCTGAATTTATCTTAATAAGATTACTATGCCTTATTTAAAAAAAACTATCAAACATGTAAATTATACAATAATATAGCTCTTCATTTCTCACTCTCAAGTATAATCAGAGATTGCAATTGATAATGACTTCAAATTTATGGTTCAATGTTCTATCTCTCTTCTTTTTGAGAAAGAAGCGAGAAAGCGAACGCAAAAAATTACCATTATTTTTGGCGTTACAAAAAAAAGACAAGTGATATTGGCATTAAGTTATGTATATTATTATAGATTATTTATTATTAAAAATGGAAAAATTAAAAATTATTGATGATCACAAATTATTTGAAATGCATATTTAACAAGACAACTATTAGCTTTCAACTTAAGATATTAACTTTTAAAGTAAATATTTCCAGGTACTAATATTTTAACATCTAATAAGATTTCTGCTAGAGTTCATAAAATATTCACTCAAGATAAGCCTTACCAAATATTAGGTCAGTAAATTGACCTTTATTCGAACCCTTACGGCCTTGGTGATGTTCTAAAGACATTCGTGACAATGTGTAACACCGGCTGCTCCGGTAAACGGTTTGTCTGAGCCAAGATATCGTATTCGGCTGTATAAAAAAAATACGTAAATATAAGCTAGCATATCGTAGAAGAATAATTTTTATCTTTATTAACGGAAAGATGTAATCATGAGGTCTACCGATTAATCCCTGTAGTGCATATGCTTGATTAAAAACTTTGATGTAAGTTACTTTCCAATAAGTATTTTTCATATGAAATACGTAAGGTATATTTTCACGTATCAATAATAATAAGTTCACAAGGTAGATTACAGCAAGATGTTGGGATGTTGTGAGCCCACCTCAGCCAGCCCTCGAGGACTCCAGAGAGAAAAGACAAATAAATACCTCGCAATATTTCCTATGAATTCAAGATATTACCATAGTCAGCTATCCACCATCGACATCGAAATTACCCTCAAATATCTGTAATAACATTTCTAAAAGTAATATAAAATAAATATTAAAATTGTATCTCTTAAACAATATTGTTTAATTTTGTACATGCGCATGTGGCGTAAGAAAATTATGTAACATCGGCTCAAACTATTTTGGTTTTTTTTTACATGTTCTATGTTGAGTTGTATATCCATTTTTTTATATGATAACACTAAATATATATATATATACATATATATATATATATATATATATATATATATATATATATATATATAGCGTTATCGTTTGCTAGCTAGCAAGGCAGCAGTAAGATGTTTCATCAATATATGACGATCATAAAGTTATAATACTAAGAAATTCAAACAGCTACCTGTCAGTGACTGCTGACACAACCTTAACTTTGAGGGCGTCGTAAGTTAAATGCAGTTACGTCTTCCTGTGGCTGGATTTAGCCTGTTCCATTAAAATTACATTACAGAAAAAATATTGATGTCGCTTTTAGAGGTTTTGTACATTTATTAAATAACATAATGTAAAAAGAAACCAGAGCAGTGTTGACCATATTTTTAACATGATGAATACAAGAAACAAGAATTAACAATTTTACATGTAAAATTATAAGCTAGTATTCATTACGTTATACGAAGTGGACGACAACAGTGGCATAACCTTAAATAAATATTATTTTAAGAACACTTCCATTCCTTTACATTAGAGAAACATAAAGAATGTGAGTGACAATTTACTAGTATTTCCTGTGTAGCATATCAATAAAGTTATGTAAATTATGAAAATCTTAACAAGTTCATTTATTCTGCTTTAAAATGCAACATCGGACATTTTACATTGTGATTCACGATAAATGTTCGGGCACAGCAGCACTCTACATGACAGACGATATTCAGTGCTTACACAAGCAAATACTGGAATGGTAGACCACGAATCGTGTACAAAGTACATGATATCGTACACCGTTGCGACGGTTAAATGGAGTGTGTAACCGGAGACAGATTGCGGCGACGAAACCTCTTGCCCGACCTAAACGATAAACATGGCCCGATTAGTTGAGTAACTTGGATTATGGCCAACTATCATCAATATACTAGAAATAAACTGTCAAAAAGCAAAAAATGGCTATAATAGAATAAAATGTAACTAGTGTCCTTGAAACTCATTTTCCAGCGAATAGTAAAAATCACAATCTATAATGATCGTTTTTCCTAGTGATTTAAAAAAAAAATACTCAACAATTTCAATACTGATGAAAACTTCTTTAGGAGAATTTAGTTTTTACTTTGAAGACGAGACGTAAGTTAAAATCTTTACATTATAAATAAATCAAGTCTATGAAAATAAATGTGAAAGAACAAACATAAGCTATTAAGCCATAAAGTGTGTAGGCCACAGCGGATGTAAGGCATTTACGAGTGTACTGGACTTCCGATTTTTCTCCTTTGTCACGGTCTAATAAAGAAAAAGGTTCTTTTTTTTTTTTTTTTTTTTTTTTTTTTTTTTTTTTTTTTTTTTTTTTTTTTTTTTTTTTTTTTTTTTTTTTTTTTTTTTTTTTTTTTTTTTTTTTTTTTTTTTTTTTTTTTTTTTTTTTTTTTTTTTTTTTTTTTTTTTTTTTTTTTTTTTTTTTTTTTTTTTTTTTTTTTTTTTTTTTTTTTTTTTTTTTTTTTTTTTTTTTTTTTTTTTTTTTTTTTTTTTTTTTTTTTTTTTTTTTTTTTTTTTTTTTTTTTTTTTTTTTTTTTTTTTTTTTTTTTTTTTTTTTTTTTTTTTTTTTTTTTTTTTTTTTTTTTTTTTTTTTTTTTTTTTTTTTTTTTTTTTTTTTTTTTTTTTTTTTTTTTTTTTTTTTTTTTTTTTTTTTTTTTTTTTTTTTTTTTTTTTTTTTTTTTTTTTTTTTTTTTTTTTTTTTTTTTTTTTTTTTTTTTTTTTTTTTTTTTTTTTTTTTTTTTTTTTTTTTTTTTTTTTTTTTTTTTTTTTTTTTTTTTTTTTTTTTTTTTTTTTTTTTTTTTTTTTTTTTTTTTTTTTTTTTTTTTTTTTTTTTTTTTTTTTTTTTTTTTTTTTTTTTTTTTTTTTTTTTTTTTTTTTTTTTTTTTTTTTTTTTTTTTTTTTTTTTTTTTTTTTTTTTTTTTTTTTTTTTTTTTTTTTTTTTTTTTTTTTTTTTTTTTTTTTTTTTTTTTTTTTTTTTTTTTTTTTTTTTTTTTTTTTTTTTTTTTTTTTTTTTTTTTTTTTTTTTTTTTTTTTTTTTTTTTTTTTTTTTTTTTTTTTTTTTTTTTTTTTTTTTTTTTTTTTTTTTTTTTTTTTTTTTTTTTTTTTTTTTTTTTTTTTTTTTTTTTTTTTTTTTTTTTTTTTTTTTTTTTTTTTTTTTTTTTTTTTTTTTTTTTTTTTTTTTTTTTTTTTTTTTTTTTTTTTTTTTTTTTTTTTTTTTTTTTTTTTTTTTTTTTTTTTTTTTTTTTTTTTTTTTTTTTTTTTTTTTTTTTTTTTTTTTTTTTTTTTTTTTTTTTTTTTTTTTTTTTTTTTTTTTTTTTTTTTTTTTTTTTTTTTTTTTTTTTTTTTTTTTTTTTTTTTTTTTTTTTTTTTTTTTTTTTTTTTTTTTTTTTTTTTTTTTTTTTTTTTTTTTTTTTTTTTTTTTTTTTTTTTTTTTTTTTTTTTTTTTTTTTTTTTTTTTTTTTTTTTTTTTTTTTTTTTTTTTTTTTTTTTTTTTTTTTTTTTTTTTTTTTTTTTTTTTTTTTTTTTTTTTTTTTTTTTTTTTTTTTTTTTTTTTTTTTTTTTTTTTTTTTTTTTTTTTTTTTTTTTTTTTTTTTTTTTTTTTTTTTTTTTTTTTTTTTTTTTTTTTTTTTTTTTTTTTTTTTTTTTTTTTTTTTTTTTTTTTTTTTTTTTTTTTTTTTTTTTTTTTTTTTTTTTTTTTTTTTTTTTTTTTTTTTTTTTTTTTTTTTTTTTTTTTTTTTTTTTTTTTTTTTTTTTTTTTTTTTTTTTTTTTTTTTTTTTTTTTTTTTTTTTTTTTTTTTTTTTTTTTTTTTTTTTTTTTTTTTTTTTTTTTTTTTTTTTTTTTTTTTTTTTTTTTTTTTTTTTTTTTTTTTTTTTTTTTTTTTTTTTTTTTTTTTTTTTTTTTTTTTTTTTTTTTTTTTTTTTTTTTTTTTTTTTTTTTTTTTTTTTTTTTTTTTTTTTTTTTTTTTTTTTTTTTTTTTTTTTTTTTTTTTTTTTTTTTTTTTTTTTTTTTTTTTTTTTTTTTTTTTTTTTTTTTTTTTTTTTTTTTTTTTTTTTTTTTTTTTTTTTTTTTTTTTTTTTTTTTTTTTTTTTTTTTTTTTTTTTTTTTTTTTTTTTTTTTTTTTTTTTTTTTTTTTTTTTTTTTTTTTTTTTTTTTTTTTTTTTTTTTTTTTTTTTTTTTTTTTTTTTTTTTTTTTTTTTTTTTTTTTTTTTTTTTTTTTTTTTTTTTTTTTTTTTTTTTTTTTTTTTTTTTTTTTTTTTTTTTTTTTTTTTTTTTTTTTTTTTTTTTTTTTTTTTTTTTTTTTTTTTTTTTTTTTTTTTTTTTTTTTTTTTTTTTTTTTTTTTTTTTTTTTTTTTTTTTTTTTTTTTTTTTTTTTTTTTTTTTTTTTTTTTTTTTTTTTTTTTTTTTTTTTTTTTTTTTTTTTTTTTTTTTTTTTTTTTTTTTTTTTTTTTTTTTTTTTTTTTTTTTTTTTTTTTTTTTTTTTTTTTTTTTTTTTTTTTTTTTTTTTTTTTTTTTTTTTTTTTTTTTTTTTTTTTTTTTTTTTTTTTTTTTTTTTTTTTTTTTTTTTTTTTTTTTTTTTTTTTTTTTTTTTTTTTTTTTTTTTTTTTTTTTTTTTTTTTTTTTTTTTTTTTTTTTTTTTTTTTTTTTTTTTTTTTTTTTTTTTTTTTTTTTTTTTTTTTTTTTTTTTTTTTTTTTTTTTTTTTTTTTTTTTTTTTTTTTTTTTTTTTTTTTTTTTTTTTTTTTTTTTTTTTTTTTTTTTTTTTTTTTTTTTTTTTTTTTTTTTTTTTTTTTTTTTTTTTTTTTTTTTTTTTTTTTTTTTTTTTTTTTTTTTTTTTTTTTTTTTTTTTTTTTTTTTTTTTTTTTTTTTTTTTTTTTTTTTTTTTTTTTTTTTTTTTTTTTTTTTTTTTTTTTTTTTTTTTTTTTTTTTTTTTTTTTTTTTTTTTTTTTTTTTTTTTTTTTTTTTTTTTTTTTTTTTTTTTTTTTTTTTTTTTTTTTTTTTTTTTTTTTTTTTTTTTTTTTTTTTTTTTTTTTTTTTTTTTTTTTTTTTTTTTTTTTTTTTTTTTTTTTTTTTTTTTTTTTTTTTTTTTTTTTTTTTTTTTTTTTTTTTTTTTTTTTTTTTTTTTTTTTTTTTTTTTTTTTTTTTTTTTTTTTTTTTTTTTTTTTTTTTTTTTTTTTTTTTTTTTTTTTTTTTTTTTTTTTTTTTTTTTTTTTTTTTTTTTTTTTTTTTTTTTTTTTTTTTTTTTTTTTTTTTTTTTTTTTTTTTTTTTTTTTGGGCACAGCAGCACTCTACATGACAGACGATATTCAGTGCTTACACAAGCAAATACTGGAATGGTAGACCACGAATCGTGTACAAAGTACATGATATCGTACAACGTTGCGACGGTTAAATGGAGTGTGTAACCGGAGACAGATTGCGGCGACGAAACCTCTTGCCCGACCTAAACGATAAACATGGCCCGATTAGTTGAGTAACTTGGATTATGGCCAACTATCATCAATGTACTAGAAATAAACTGTCAAAAAGCAAAAAATGGCTATAATAGAATAAAATGTAACTAGTGTCCTTGAAACTCATTTTCCAGTGAATAGTAAAAATCACAATCTATAATGATCGTTTTTCCTAGTGATTTAAAAAAAAATACTCAACAATTTCAATACTGATGAAAACTTCTTTAGGAGAATTTAGTTTTTACTTTGAAGACGAGACGTAAGTTAAAATCTTTACATTATAAATAAATCAAGTCTATTAAAATAAATGTGAAAGAACAAACATAAGCTATTAAGCCATAAAGTGTGTAGGCCACAGCGGATGTAAGGCATTTACGAGTGTACTGGACTTCCGATTTTTCTCCTTTGTCACGGTCTAATAAAGAAAAAGGTTCACTAAAACGATTCTCGTATCGCCACGGGCAAGATTTATTTTTTCCATCCTCTAAAGGATATGATGTAACGTGAACCAATTTGTGTTTCTGGACACCTGTTTTATGTATTCCTAACATCTTCTAGATATTAGGTTATATTCAATTATATTCAAACTAATAGATCTTAATTAGTGAAGAAAATATGTAAGTCAAATTTAACTATTTCAAAGGCTAAAATATGAAAAAGAGAAAGATAATGGTGGCACAGTGGAACAGTATCTGACTGTCATCGCAAACGGAGTCCTGTTATGCGGGAAAATACGCAAAGCTGTAATGAAATGAAAAATTAAATACGAAAATAATGGTGTTTTAAAAGTAATAAATACACGTCTTAAAATATTTTTTTATAGTTCTGGCTAGGACATCAGGTTCATGCTACAAAAATATTGTATTGTCAAAGACATATTTAGAAAACGTATAAAAATTTGAACGCAGCGGGATTTGAAACCGCGCCTCTTGAAAACAGTTCAAGAGCCGCGGGTTCAAATCCCGCTGCGTTCTATTTTTTATACGTTTTCTAAATATTTATTTTTCAATTTCCTTAGTGTGGGAATAACACTTTTTAACAAAATAAATATTGTATTGTCGTTGCATCCGGACACGAAATTTTTAAGCAAATCTTTAGGCAAGAAACTGGCCTAATTATATAGCGGTCTTACAAAAATAGCCAAATAGATAGAAAGATACATACAGATTAAGCTAATAAGCGCATGTTAATCAAAAGTTTACGTTATGGAAATATAAAATGATATTTTTAAAATTATTATAATAAGAAAACGAAAATGAGGGCGTAACAGTTCGAATTTTGTAGTCTTAAAATGGACACTAAAAAACCGAAGGAGAGGGTCCGAAAGAGATGTTTTGGGGCAAGACGAATTGGAAAAAATGGCAATGAGCGTTCGGCGCGAAGCGGTTAAAATTTTTCACGAACTCTTCTGTAGTCCTACTGATATGAGAACAATATGTTAAATATAGACAATGAAATTTCGGTACGCTCCAAAAGGTATGCCTTTGATGGCAAAACAATCTGCGCAACACTTTTTCATTATAATGCATATCTATATTGATATAAGAATAAAGCGTAGGAGGATGTGTTTGTAATTTGAACTTCTGGCTTGTATTTGGATCATGTCGGAAGCGATATTTTAGACTCATTTTTAAAGTGTAAAGATTTATGTAAACAAATAAACCATCAATCATTATCAAACGAAGTTTTTTAAGAAACATGTTTTTTAAGAACTATAAATATGTTGACGCCATCGGTCTTTCTGTGTCCACTCGGGAGATTTTTTAATGGTATTGTTTTGTAATACAACAGTTTTTAATAAATTTGTAAGTGAGGCAGCATCCAAGAAAAAAAACGATAATATGAATCAAAACTAGCCGTTCAGCCGTCTAGGAGTCCCATAAAATCTACCGACTAGAAGGCGACATAGAGGAAATCAAATCACGTCTAATGCACCGAGAGTGCAACTGTAAACTCGTTTCCTTGGGTATCCATTTATTGAAATTACTATTGCAAACGTCTATTACTATCCTAATCGAATAATATAATAAGTCTATGCATATTAAAACCATTTTTCTTATGTTTAGTTTCTTATATGTGTTCTTCAGAAGAGCATATTATTTTAGGAGAGGGATTCGTGGTACTCTATAGTAGTCTTCACTATATTTCCTAAACTGACTTATACAGTTCACTTAAACTCTACATATAAATCTAATTTACTTAACCCAAGAGGTGCTGAGCAAAGGTAAAAATTACTAAATTTCAAAACAGAATTTGAATACAAGTACGTTAAAATTGTTAGTATATATGTAACTTTAAAATATTTGTTTGAAATTTTAATGTTTAATTATAATTCATTTTCCATTTTAATTAAATTAAACCAGAATACCTAATACACCACCTGATGCAATTCAAACGAGCTTGGACTATTCAGTCAAGTGCAAATTCTCATTTCGATTTCGACGTCACTAGACTCTTTTTATTACCTGGGGCTTTAATTACTATTTCTGCAGCTTCACGACAGTATGACGCAATCCCAACTGTTAATTATTTTACACGAGATTGAAAAAAAGATTGTAAGAACACTTTACAAAGCTATGGTGGCGTATATTAGCTGAATACTTATTATAGTTGTGAGTTCAAATCATACTTTAAAAATTTTTTTATTCCCTTGATTAATCAGGAAAAGACAAACCATGGCGTTAGATCTAGTACAGTAAAATATATATATACCGTCCGTTTTGTGGATGAGGTGAGGATGCCCTTTCACCCTGCACCAGGAATAGAGAGCCTCTATCTGCGTCGAGTAGTATCGACACATTTTGGAGTATCTTGTGGCATAGCACACGCACCTCCAGTTCATTGCATATGTCCTTAACCTGCGGAAAATTGCGTAAATTATTTATAATTAACGAAAAAAAAATTAGTATTTTACAGGTTTTAAACTGATTTTAAAGAAATCAATAAATTCAAAGAGTACTACTACAGTTAATTTTCTCTACATATATTAGAAATTTCTAATATTTTTATATTTGACTATAATCCAAAGAAAATATATGGTAATGTAAACAAAACACGCAAAAAACTGATATCGTTCGTATATACAACAATCTAAACACGCGTCACGATTGTTGAAGCAAGGTGTTATTTCTCATTCAGCATGTTTTTTTAAATATCTTGAGATCAGAAAAACTTAGGCAAACACATCATTAAATTACATTAAATATTTTATTAACCAAACCAACCAACTTGGACCAAATATAGCTATCTTGCAAAAATGACTATAATATAATTGGTCAAAATTAAATATTCATTACGACGCTCAATTTTCTACATATAATATCTTACATTAGGACTGTAACTGGTCAATAAAACCGTGTTGGACATTACCCAGTATGGGATAAAGTCGTAAAAATATTTTAATTACCTCCAGAGACACCAAATTAATTTCATTCAAATTATCATTTTATTATAGTAGATGATAATAAAACGAAGTAATAATCACCTTTAAAGTTTAATGTTTAGAAAGTTCTTGCGTTTAACAGGTATAAAATATAATATGAATGCACAATATGTGTATGTATGTATATACAAATAATTTAAGTATCAATTTTATATTCCTTTAAAATGTAAAATTTAATTTCTTTAATGTTTTAAAATATTTTTGCTCATTTTTTGAATAAATAACCGTTTTAGTATTTTAGTTTCACGCTTTTTCCTGCATAACAGGGTAGTCATAGAGAACCTAGTGTCAAGATACCCCATTCTTCATTTCCGCCCGAATTCGAGTGGAAATCGAACCCATAACAAATCGCAGTTACAGTGAGACGCTGTACTACTGCGCGACGAGGGCCTTTAAAAGACTTAGAAATTCATTATACACATTTTCAGTCTCAAAAGCTTCTACATACCCTTAGGATATATATGAATTATGAAATATATGTGTAAATATAATATAAAATTTAAGTGCTTTTCTTATATTAAAGTCAAGAACATGCCGGGAGCCTTGGATCCCGCATTTTATTTTAGCATCCTAACTGAGTTTTGCATCTGATTTCCGAATTAATTTCCGCACAATGGTGTTAAATCTCGAAATTATTAACATCGTATTATATATAAGTACTCGTAAGATACACAAAATATAAAAAAGAAAATAATTTTCTTTATGTTAAAAATCTTAACATAATTTATAAATCTATTACCGGCATTAAAAGTTAGTATAAAATGCTTATTTATGTAATTATATGTATTAAAAATTAAAAAGAAAACTTTTCGGTATAACTTTAAAATAACTGACCTCACTGTAACGATTATATACTATACAAAGCTCATTTTATATCTTTTAATATTTCTGAAGTGTTTCTCACACACTCGATCTGAATCGAATTCGCGCCTCTTTTCTCAAGGAAGCGCGGTTTCGAATTCCGTTACGTTCAAAAGATTGCATGTTTTACATGTTCTTCTAAAATATTTTTCTTTTTATCTATTCCATAAAAAATGTCAGTCCATTTCTCGAGGACAATACCTATATCAAAGAAAGCTATCGTAATTTAGTGTCGACACAGGCGAACATTTGTTTCATCCGCCAAAGCGATTTAAAAGATAATTAATAATCTACGATTTGGGTCGAACGTGACCTCAATCAGATCTAGAAAGTCTATGGGATAACTAGTGATATATGATATTTAGGAATTATAAAAGTTTCCCTTTACTTAACCTTCACGCTACTTCGTTTAGGTAAAAGTGTAATTTACTAACAAAAACGATTTGTCAGGTTGAAGGCTAATATTTGCTTTTATATCATTCATGAGACCAGTTATACCACAAGATATAAGGAAATTGCGCCTTAACAAAAACTGTTCAAGTTGATGGGTATTTTGGTAGGAAGGGTCATAAACTTCACACAAACGAAGTAGCCGGCAGCCTACTTATCAATAATAATAAAAATATTCATATTTAAAAATATGTCAAGTAAAAATAAGTTATATATATAAGTAAGAAGTTATTTTATATAGGTATAAAAAGGTTAAATTTATGGTAAATTCGATTAAGCTTACAAATACGTGTAATGTACACTAAAATACAAAAATAATAAAGAATAAGCAAAAGGATAGGTAGAGAAAACCTAGTGTCGTGACACTTTCTTCTACAATTTCTCCCTAAATCTAGAAATTCCTTGTTGAGTGACGTAACGCAACGTCGCGCTTTAATTAGCAAGAGCGGAAAAATGAAAATAATTTAAACATATGCCATCATTCCTTGAGTGGAGAACGAACCCACAACCATCGTGTTTATAGTCGAAGCTTGATAGCTTCGACATACTTACTGTTGTACAGCTGGGTCATTATAACTACTAAGTATTTTAAAATTTATATTCCTAACAAATGTTCTATTTACGTAATATATTCCACAAAATGAGTTTTATCAAAGCCCTTTTGACTCTAAAAGATGGCAAAGCTAAAGGTTTAAATTAGGCTGATTCACTAACTTTAATGTGATATTAAGATAGTGAAAGCCTACTATAAGGTTTCTATAGCTTATAACAAAATGACATATCTATGAATATGCAAATAAATGAATGTACAATATTAGGGGCCATCGTGGCGCAGTGTCTGTATATTGTCATTTCTCCGCTGTTCAGCTCCTTCCATGTTCCTCTTGACACTAAGAACTTTTCTCTGCTCACCGGTAATACATTAAAACTAACATTTTAAAATATTAAACAAACTATAGGTATGTTAGGTTTAGGTACGGAAGGAAATCAGAAAAGAAATAATTATTATTGTATAATTTACAACTAGTATAAAATAGGAAGATTATGTTAGTAGAAGTTATTGTTTCTGAAACGGCATTGGGGCTAGATCAAATACTTTTGGTTAAACAAGAATAAATTTGCTATTAATCAAAATTGCATATAAATATTGTCTATGTCACATCAATTTTTAACTTGTTTCCTTCACGATGGAAATAAATTTGTCATCTATAATAATTATATAGTATGTGATTAATTTGTAAATAAAGTCATATATCTTTAAAAGAATTTTAAATAATACCTACAAAACTTGTAGACGTATAAGGCACGTACATTATAATCTGTTTCTATATAAAATAGCCAATCTTTGTCGTATAGATAATAAATAATAGCTATATTATGATGGGCCATATAAAATACAATCTACAAGACTAAGACCTTTTTAACATTTCAGTATACATGGAGATGGAAAACAAATTAGTTAACATTAACAACGTGTACTTTGTCATAGGTAACATCAAAATAACGTGTTTACAGAAAAAAAACCCTATAACATAAGTAAATAAGTATAAAATATATATAAAAAACCTATATTTGCACTTCACACGAAATTCGTACAGAAAAGAAATTAGCTCGCCAGTTTTCTGGTAGCATTTATTTACTTTTTCAGAGAAAAGACTGCTCTTTTGAGTTTCCTTTACTATTTCGAATGTGATGTTAACACAATTATCGAACGAGTTTCGAGGCAAACGTACGGAACCGATAACCTGAAACTAAGCAATGTGTGAAAATTCCCGTCAATTCGAATTTAGCTCAGTCTTGTGATACTGACTGAACTATCGCTTACAGATTGTTTATAGGTCGTCTATATTCTTATTTAGTATATTCTTAGTGTAGTTTGGTTAGAATAATTAAGAGTTTCACGCGTATCTAATTCAAAAGATGTTATATAAAAATATATCTTTATAATAAAACTCTGTGACGTAAATAAACAATTTTTCGAAGACGTATAAAAAATTTAACGCTGCGGGATTGGCGCTCTGGCCGCTAAGCCATGCGTTCTAGTTCCGGCTACGTCGAAATTCTTATACGTTTATTACAGTTTATTTTTTGTTAGCATCTCAGTAGAAAGATTTTTACAAATTTCTGCTACAAAAAGATCTAGATCTACGGACAATCGTTTGGTAAGAGAGAATGTTATTTATTAAATATTCAAAAGTGAACTGTGACGTCAATATAATGTAATATAATAATTAAATTTTATAATATGATTTCAATATAACATATTATCATATCCCTATTCTTTATTATTTGTTAGCAATTTACCCAACGTTAATTATATAATTACAAAGCTCAAAAAAATATAGGCTGCTTATTATTTCATAAAGATGATAAAATAAAACCAGAGTTTACCAATTTAAATATTCTTTGAAATATTCACATATTATAGATCTTTGATTTTCGAGATTTTTACACATTTTGAAATGAAACTATATTATTAACCGGATTAATTGCGTATATTTTTGGTATTCGAAAATACATTTTTGAAACACAAAGTATCGAGCTCTTTACAGTAGTCCGTGGTCATAGATAGGCGAGTCTGTCTACTTTTAAATATTTACATATTGATAAGTTCTTTGATTATCACGATTATTACACATTTTGAAATGAAACTATTTTTAACCGGATTAATCGCGTATAATACCTATATAGTATACAAAAATACATTTTTGGAACCCGACGTTTCGAACACTTTCCAGTAGTCCGTGGTCATAGGTAGACTCCTGTCTAATAATATTCAAATATTGGTTTAAAAACCAGTGGAAAGTAGAGATTACGGCCGGTAATCCATCCACAATAGTCAGAGCAAACGTTGTGTCAACGTACTCCCCCCACTTTCCTCCCTAAATAGAGACATTGCTTTATGAGTGGCGGAACTCAGCGCCACGCCTTGCCTTATCAGAGATGAAGTGCTGAGGAGCAAACAAACCAGTGTAAAATAAAAATTGCGTTAAAAGTAATAAATTAAATTTCCTATAATAGGTTTGTCAACAATATGCACTGAATGCTTTCATATACATATATTGTAACTGCAAGCTGTCGCCAAATAGAGCTTAATATCAAATATTACAGTAATTCGTTGCATATTCAACTTGTTTTATGTATTTTATATAACGTCATGTCACGTATACACTTTGATCGTGGCACAGCGGGACACCGAAAGACTGCAAACGCGAGTGGTTGTGGGTTCGATCCTCATTCGGAGGACAGATTATATTTTAAATATTTTCATTTCTTCGCTCTGGTACAAGACATAGCGCGGCGTTGAGTTCCACCACCCAACACGCAATTTCTCGAATTCTTAACACTAGGTTCTCTCCGACTACCTTGCTATGCCGAAAAAAGCCTGAAGCTGTTTTTTTATCACAATTACACTTTTCTCATCTTCATGAAACATTGCATGCTGTTACATTTAATGATAAATCTCAAACAAAAATAAAAAAAATAGATTTGGGTTCACAGTAACTCAAAATTTCAAAAATTACACCACTACAAAAAAAATAATTTATTTTTAGAATATTATTTGGCACCACTATAATAATAAAAAAAATCTCTTAGTATTGTTAAAACGCGCTAATTAAGTACTAAATATATCTATTTATATCAAATTGCATAGCTACAGAATTAACATCAAACGATGAATTCACACCTATCCAGTGATAAAACGACACAGGAAATTTATGTAAATTTTACTCGCTATAATATAAACATGCTGGCGCTAAGTGAACGATTACAAAACACTCAGTCAATGACACGGTAACCTTAAACAATTGAACTTTATCTCCTTTTTATCTTTTGAACACTCGATTTTGACCGCGTGAGTGGAATATCATTGAGGGCACTTGTACCACCCTTATAATGGATAAACAAAGTCTAGTTAAGACTAGATTATTGTATGTTATATCGCCACGTATCTTCTGTGTCTTTTAATGTACCTAGAAATATGAACTAAGCAGTAAGAACTAAGTACAGCGTTGAATTCCGTCACACAACACGCAATGTCTCGAACTCTAGAGGAAAGTAGGAAAACGAGTGTCTTGACACTAGGTTCTTTCTATTAACCGTCTATGAGCGATAAAGCGCGATCCTGAAATAAAAATAGAAGTAAGTCGCTCCGATCTATATATTCGACACATTGGACTTGGTATTGGTGGTTAAAATCGTACGTCGTACTTATAAAATCTGGATATGAAAGAGTATATTATAAATTCAGCCAGTCACGTCTAAACTGGGACACGAGAGCGTGTTATTTACGTATAATTTAACGCACCAGTATATTTTGAAACATTGAATATAATTCCAATTAAGAATAACAATATTAGAATAAAAATGTTGTAAAGAGGACAAATTCACACACTTAAAATAAAAAAAAATATTCCAAAAACGTATAGACTTTTATACATTATCTAAAAATGCTTTCCTTATCCTAGAAATATTTTGCCGCAATATTATTTATTTGAAATCATCTAACCCAATAACTTATACAGATATCATTAGACATATATGTGTGTAATTACATTAGAATTCATAATAAAACTTCCTATGACGTCACTATCGAATAGAACTATAATTTGCTTTTCCATTGAACCGTGGGTGGTGTTGTGTACATGTAATTATTATCAAGAGTGGCCCGTCGTTTTATCGGTTGACCTCCCGGTTCAGAGGCACAAATTGGTGCACATGTAAACACTAAACGTTTCGCATCCCAGTGGTTTAATAGCTTTTATCATAATGCGAACGTCCGGACATGATTGACGGAGTAAGGGATAAACCTAATGCTGACACTAGTGTAGCTAGTAAATGATTAAAACTAATATTGGATCAGTTCTACGTAAAGTGGACATGGTTTTGAAATATTCCTACTGAAAAATTTACGGAAAATGGGCGCATTCGTTTGTCTATGTCATAAGATTAATGGTATATTGTCCGAGAGACATCGTCTTTGATGGCTGTATATGCCGATGCGTGAGCGACACGCCCTACCACGGGCCCGACAAAAGAACGTAGTAGATTGCGAGCTTGAACCTCCAGGATGTAAATTGTAAAACTATATTTGAAAAGAGCAACTGTTTCTCGCCGGCTCTTCTTAACAGAAGTGCCTTCCGAGCCGGTGGTAGCTGCCGCTAGGACTGACAGAACTGTCATTTTTTGCTATTTGACGATTCGAAAGTGCTTCTAATAGCCTATTTCAGTAAAAGAATTTTGATTTTGGTGTCGTTTATATCTGTTGATGGCGAATGCTTCAAAACATAATGCATCGCAAGAATTGCGGCCCCTCAACAAGCATTTTTGCCACTGTGGGCGAGCAAGTTGGTATTTAAAAGAATAATTTTAATAATGTATTTCTTTGCTTCATGTTACTTTTATACGTTGTTTTTTCTTGTTTTAGAACAATGTCAAAAGCGATAACGATTTTTTATTAGCATAGATCTTCTTGATTATATTAATGTATAACTAAAAAACACAGACTGCTATTTCAAAATATTTATTATCGTATTTGTTTGTATGTTTTAGTGTAAGATTGTTTGTTTTTAACAGTTCAAATTATTCCAGTTACTAATTATAAATTAATGTTTTATTCATTGTTATCTAAACGTATATTAATAAAAATAATCAAAAGTTATGTTAGCCCAGTGTTTAACAGACGATATAACAACACTGGATGTAGACTAAAATGATTTTTTAATATATTCTCATACTAAAGTAATATACTTGTAAAACTAATTGGACCAACTCATGGCTTTGCCTACGTAAACTACGACTAAACTATTTTCGATTTTCGCCCGCTAGCGTTCTCACTTAAAATACAAACTTTGCTTAAATTTATAATTTACGCGGTTGTAACTTTTATTTATGAACCGATTGGAAATGAAATAAATAAATATTAGTCAAAACTGCATTTATCGGTAAGCCGAGATTCTGAGATTCGCGTACATAGACAAGCAGAAGAAAACTATCAAAATATTTGCTTTGGGTTCTATTATATCGTAAAGTTCTTTGATTTTCTACTTGGAATTATTACATTTTGAAATGAAACTATTTTAACATACGCATAACTATTTTATACGCGATTAATCCGGTTAAAATAGTTTCATTTCAAAATTCTATTATATTGACCAATAATATTTTTATTCATATATCTTCGATGAACAGACAGCGATCAGTTGCGTTTTTATTATATTTACATATATAATAAAATATATATAGATAAAAATGTCAGTGTTGTCGGTCCTACTGGAAGCTACCACTGGCTCGAAAGGCAGGTTCTGCTGGAAGACCCTGATAAGAAAGCCCTCAACGTTGCTCTATAGTGATTTTTTAATACTTTGCATATAGTAATATTATTGAAATGTTATAAGAAATTATAATGCTTTGTCAGTCAGACTTGAAATGGTAATTTATTCAAATACTAGATTCGAAGGCCGTTACCAAATACTAACATCTTTTATTCATATTAAAAGTTATAGAAGTAAAGTAAAATGGGAAAACTTCAAGATAAAATCGAAAAAAGAGAGTTTAAATTGTACCTGATTCAAAATTTTTTTATTTAATTTCATGTAATATTCGTTCACTAGTTCAACGACGCAATTTCTTTGTTTGAAATCACTTAAATTTTTAACAGTACGTAACTCGTTAAATAATCAACAGGATTCAATTGAGCGCATTCGTGAACTTGTAACGTGCCCGACTGTACTTACGTATATGTATGTATTGTTATGAGCTCGAACTAATATTTATATTTATTTACATTGGTTATGTTTCATTGATTTAGTTCAGCAAAATGCGGTGTTGGACCAAAAATCTTCGTTTGATTTACCTGAAGTACCTATATTTTTTATTAAGTTAATTTTTTTTAAACTAACACGCATAAAATCTATTGACTTTCGCAAATTCTACTTTTCGCTCAGCAGGCTACCCTGCGGGAGAATTTTTAGAGTCGAAACACTCCTCTTTCCGCCCGTATTCAAGATATTGCTGGTCGAGTGATCAAGGCCGCGCTTTGTCTGCTCAGAAATGAAAATAATTTTAGATAAGATCACTTCCCGTAGTGGGGATCGAACCTACTACCAATCTCTTCTTACTGTCTAATTGTGACACAATATATATTTTTCTTTACATATTAATATCAGAATAGAAAATTAAGTTAAAATTAAGTAAAACTAATCGTTTCGACCTAATTAAATAATTTTGGTACTAATTATTATTTCATATCTTGACGTATTTCGAATAAAGGGTTTTTTATAAATATAATATTAGTGTTGGATACTTTAGATATAAGTTAAAATATGAGTCATGCCTTACATTTGCAGTCTAGACATAGAAATTATGTTGCAACAAGTATTAATGTCTCAACATTATTATTATTAAATTATTATGCAAACAGCGTCTGGTTCGTTCGTTGAATTCTTATAACACTGTCTATTCTTCACTTCACTAGATATGACCAAATGGAAATTGAAACGTATTTTTTGATGACTACCAGGTTCATCAAGTATTTTTTTTATTATTAACAGTTCAGTTATTTAATTATGACGAGTACAAATTTCTATACTAATGTCACTTGTTTAATTATATTAACCTGCATAAACACTAGATAAAATATATTAGCCAAAGCTAAAAAAAGCTCTGAAATTTACATGTACAAGTATAATATTTAATAATCAATATTAAAAACTAATTTACTTACTTTACATTAAAACAACACATTATTGTATAATTTATTGTTATTTTAGTAAGAGATCAGCCCGCAGCTAACATTTCATATTTAAACTATGCATCTTAAATTGCGTAATTTACGATTACGATTTTAATTTGCATAGAAACGAAAATATACATAGAATGAAACAAATCAAATGCGTTAAAAACCAATAGGTCATTGTAATCCGCATCAGCTGCTGCCATAATAGGCACGCACCTTCCACAGTGCCTCTCTTGTAAATTGAGATCTTCCCCAACGATAGATCGAGGTTTCCAGTCTATTATTATTATTCCAACGGAGCAGTTGTGAATCAGTTTACATTTTTTAACACGGATATAATAATAGATAAGCTGGGAAGCTAGACTACTGACAAAGTGACGGAGTCAAATTTGACTTGAAAAATAACAAATTACATATAAAGAGTAAATTATTCACTTACCTTAATCTTATAAATGTTCGTTTTAAAAAAGATTTTTGTTATTAATGGAAATATTAGGTACTATTGGTTTTAATAGCTTTTTTTTGGTTTTAAATAGAAAATGATAAAGATATTATTTTTTGACGCATACCACTTTTTTTTCTACCGCAAGCAAGGTAGTCATACAGAACCTAATGTCAAGACATTTCGATCTCCACTATTCGCCGGAATCCGAGACATTGTGTGACTCGAATCGATTTTTTGAGGATGCATCGTATTGCCTTATTACAATATTATTAACATTTTGAAATCAGGTAAAGTCAAATCAACAGAAAAGTGTTGTTAATTTCTCGTTTAAAACTCTGCGATCAAAAAATATACTTTTATTGGATTCTAAGCATTGAAGTCTTGAATTTTGCACTTTATCTAGTTCTATATTTCAGACTAGGGCGTTATCGGTATCAACTGACGTGCCATGTAAAGAATGATTCTTCAGAAAGAACATACTATTAAAATTCTACGTATCTTCTTCTTTTGGAGTCCATTGTGGCGCAGTGGCACAGCGTCCGACTGTAATCATGATTTGTGGTTGTGGGTTCGATTCCCACTCAGAGGAATGATATAATTTATGTATTGTTATTTACCTCCGCTTATGAAACAGTGATATGGCCCAACTGAAAGCGCCTCAGTTAATTCCCCACCACTAAACACCTGTGTCTCTGAGTCAGCGGAAAGTGGAGAACGGGTATTTTGACACTAGGTTCCTTCAGACTACCCTATAATGCGGTAAACAAAATATTATTTATTATTAGCAATATTTTTCAATTTATGTAACAAATCTAGATAAAGAAAACCACTTTAAATAATATATATGTATTTTAAGAACACATTGAACTAAAAGACAAAATCGGTAATAAAAGGTTAAGTATCGTTGAGAGATGGGTATATTTCATCAGAACAACTATTTTTTGTAAAAAATAAATTTTAAATAAATTTACTCACTAATTCAAATATAAGTTCCTTCTCGTCGAGCTGCCGTAGCTCGTGCCGCGATCGTCGCTGAGGCCGCGAGGGTGTCGCATGTGGTGGCTGGTCGCCAAGGAAGGTAGGGGTACCGTCGACAGTGGTCACCAAGGGCTTTAAAAGCCCGCCGCGCTCAAATTCGTGCGCTGAGATCTTCCTATGAATAAAATAATTTCGTTAAATCTTAAGATACTATATTTTGATTTGAATGTACGTCTCCTTTTCAAATTACACAACTCTAATGCAATTGGGCTTAATGAGACGTTGGATTCGTAGGAGTATTAAAAAAAATAAGAATATGAAAGATAGCATGTCAGTTTCAAGATTGTAATTAAGATCTAGACACGAACTTAGACAGAAATCAATAAAAAACCAGATATTAAATAACAATAGCAAATTAAGTAATAAAATTATCTCATTTGTACATCAATGGTCTGTCAAGAGTTTTGGCAATGCCTGCAGTTTCTAAATCTAAATATAAAATACATATAGCTGTTTATAATTTATATACCTACTATATAGCCGCCAACAATTTATTCAAAAAAAGTATAGTTTATAATGAAAGATCATATCTCTAGTACAGTAAAAAGCATTTTTTTGGCAGAAAACCAGAATAAAGTATGGATATCCGGCAGTAAACGAAGTCTCAATGGGCAGAATTCGGTATTCCTTTTTTGCGAGTCTGCAAGCATCGTTATAACGACACTTTATTTTTATGACCGCCATTTTTATTAAAACGAATTTTCAAATGTATTCTTGCGTAAATCCTACAAATCACGTTATTACAAAGAAAAAAAATGTTAAATTTGTAAACGAACATATTTATTTTTTATCGATAAATGATATGCATAATAATACTTGTCAACGAAAATAAATGCTTGAATTTATTATTCTTTTTTATTAATATATAATATATTAACAGATTTAAGGATTTCTTCGTACATAGGGAAAGATAACTTAGTATCAAGACAATGGCCGAATTCGAAATATTGTGTGTTTATTGGCGGAACTCAACAGCGCGCTTACATAGCAGTTACATCCAAAAAGTTTCAAACATTCCCACGATTAGTCGAACCCACAACCAGCGTTTACATATAGAAGTTGTATCATTGCGCTTCATTGGCCTTATGTACCTATAATATTAATTATAGAAATAAACAAAGACATCTCAAGATCATGTGATAAAGATTGTTTTCAACATAAATACTCAATTGTAAATGTTATAACTTAGAAGTACGCATTAAATAGACTCATTTAAATGTATTTTCATGAAATTTTTATTTTATTTGAACACGCATACCTAGCATTACTTACTTACGGTTATATAATAAATATTTAAAAAAACCCTGGAATCAGACAAGTTCAAACCATATCTATATACTATATAATCAACAGTATGATAAAATCTGTTAAATTTACCAAATAATATGTTAATTAGCAATTTCACGCCAAATTGTGTTTCATGGTTGCGATACATTAGATAGGGAGATACAATAAAATGCGACCGCATAATCTACCGACGTCCGCTTGGGAAATGAACTGATAACGAGCAATAAATAAGCCGAAATTTTGCATTTTACTCATATACCTATTAGAGAATTATAATTGTGTACGCTAATTAGCAAATTTACGCAAATTATTGCAATCACAGTGACATAGTCAATTGGGTTATAGATTTCAAGTCTAAGTCTAAGCTATAATGTTACAAATCACTATACGGCTATACTACTACTACCAATGTAAAGTTTCATATAAAAATAAATTAAAAATACAACTGTTTTAGAAATAAGTTTTAACAAAAAAAAACTAGACCGACGAGTAAGTGAATAATCTACTATTTTTCTACACATGCGGTTAGAATTTAAATTATCAGATTTATCTGTAAAGAACTATACGTGGTCTAACATAGAACATATACCTATATATGTGTCGAATTGAGAATCTCCTCCGTTTTTGTTAGTTAAAAAATAATGAATTATTTATGCAATAAAAAAGTTAATAAGAAATGCGTAAAACGTTTAAAAAATTTAAGGATAATAAACGTGAAACTACCACGAAATTTGTGTAAACACACCGTTCGACATTAAGAAAATAATTTACCTTGTGAAGAGATCAGTGTCGAAATTAAAAACAAAGATTTTACTCAAGACAAATTTTCGCACCTCAAAAGACCATTCCTTTTACAGTGCCAAGAGGTTTTTATTACAGGTTTCAAACATCTTACTTTAGTTTTCTAGACTGACGCCAACTCGTCGCGGAACACAAAGAGTCTGTTCCTTTCTATGCACAATGGAGAGAGTTACCTAACTGAAACTTTGAAAATGCTTTATCATAGTTAAAGAAAAATATTTTCGAAGTTTTTAAGTTCTGGAAAATTTTGATTATTATTTGTTGTATGTAGGGTAAATTGGCTGTGTACGCAGTAATTGGATAGATAATAAGTTTCTTATACGTCCGTTCGAAAGATTAGACTATATGACCCAATTAATTAATAATAGTACGTTATAACTTAGTGTAAATTACAAACTTATTTCTTTTTAATTATATTACAGATTAATACAGAAAAACAAACATTTTTATTGCAATATTACTATCTATTTAGAAATACATTTTTTGGATTTTTTTCTTTTGTCCTTCGAAATCAAAGTTCAAGGGACTGCGATCAATTCTGAAATCTTAAGAATTTCTTCTTTATTTATAGTTTTTGGTGCCTACGAAATTATTGAGAATCTTACAATATAAATTATATTGAATGAACGTGAGTATAAAAGCTATATTAGATGATATCTTATATCTAATCTAAACTATTAATAAACGTTAACCTACGCTGCTTCTACAAATTGTAGTCGTCCTTTGTACATCATTTCGTGCTATTTCACGTATTGTTTCAAAGAAAATCTTTTTAACAAAAAAAGTAAACCGATAACTAAGTGAAATCAGATATTTCCCCTTCCCCTATTTTCTACCCTTAGAGTTAAGAGTTTTTGTTTATTTTTTTCCCACCAGCTTCAGTACGTACCCATTAAAAAATTGACCAAAATATTTAATGGGTAGGGTAAAAGTTTTATCAAAATTGGTCTTTACTGTAAAAAGTTATGCACGGTCTGACAAAGAAAAATATCCGTTTTTTGCGTCGGTTATAGATTCTTCTTCATTACTTTGTACAAATAATATTGACGAACCATTTCTTAATAAGTGAGAATATCCACGGGATAAAATATTAAATCTATTTGTTAAACCTGTAAGTGTATTTTTGTAGACGTATTTAGGGTTGGCTGCGAGCTGTCAAGGTTAAAATATAGTTTTTCTCGTTACTGCATAAGAATTTTTTTTGATACAAAATATTTTTCTGTATTATATTTGCAAGTGCTGGCTGGCAATCTATTTAAGCTGAGTATATGTAATACAAGGGTTGTCATAAAAATATTCTTATTTTATTTGGAACTAGAATTTAATAATGATTTTTCAATGTCTGTACTTTAGTTGCAATACGGAATATAGCGCACATCAATTGCAATATTGAATATCTTATAATTTTGAGGATCAAACTAGGACTAGGCTGTGGGATGTGACGGAACTTATCGCTACAAATTGTATGTCCTGTCTCAGAATAATAGTAAAGCGTTTATTTATTATTTATATGTTTTTTATATGCGAAGGTTGAAGTATTGTTACTGGATCCCTTTTTAACTTGTGATCTATCATAGAACAACTTGCTGCTAAGTGCTCAACTTGCACATTCGCAGCTCGATAATTACAGAAGAGATTTGGACCTATATTTACTGGCCATATAGGATTCCCTTTTAACTCATAATCTACTTTTTAATTGGCCTATAAATATTTTTAAAGGCCTATGCCTGGTATCTACTAAGGGATATATTAGCTATTAAATAATATTTATTATAATTTATGCTATGTAACAACCCTAACGATATTGCAGTAGGTATAATAGGGTGACATAAGATTGATGAAGGCTACAAGCACAAGGGCAGGATAGGGCGTCTCGGATAAGGCGATTATTGACGCTCCAATAATGTGCTATATATTAAGTTAAAATTAGGATTCATTGTAATGACATTTAATAGAAATATCCAGGATTTTTTTACGCTATTGAATATTATTATTATTATTATCATTGCTTTGAAAAGAAATTAAGTTACATTAAAGTAAAAACCTCATATTAGCCCTCATATAACTCATTTCCTTTGAAAGTAGTATAAATATAATAAGTCAGTAACAATTAGTCAGGTTTTCCAAATTGTTTGACAAAAAAGGCAAATTGTACAAAATAATCTTATATATTTCGTGAATATTATATTTAACTCTTATGATATAAATAAACATAAGAACAATATTAGCCTCTGTACATGATCCTGCATTCATATCATAATTGGTACAACAAAGGAAGGCATAATACGATTAAGTCAATTAACTCAATGTGCTCAAACCTCAAACAGGGGGGTCCTTTTAGCAAGTTATGAGCTGCTAATAGACTATTACCGAGTTAATTTCTGTCAGCTAGGCAACCTTACGTAATAATTACATACTAATTAATAAAAGACAACATTTGCAATTTTGATGAGTACTCTTGCGAATATCTAATTAAGAAATATATATTCTTTACTCACATTACTAATTATTTTGATATTAATTTCTAATTTCATGTTTAGATTTATTATGAAAAGTACTCCATGAATCTATTAATCTTACGAATATTAAAGTCCCACTAGATGTTTTTTAGAATATAATTTTTGACAGTGTACTAGTTTTTTTGTATCAAATATTTATACCTAACAGGTGTAGTAGCGCCAGAACCGGAGCCAGCCCGCGATGGTGATGCAAGTTCGGCGCTTGGTGGCGTAGCGTGTGACACTAACCACGCGTCTACAACCTGCCGCGTCGCCTTCCTGTGGATATGAAACAAATTATTATATGTAAATTATTTTTGTTATCAATTAAAAATATGTATACATATTTTAAATATGCCAAATATTTATTTTCTTATTTAGTAAAAATTTAGAAAAAACGTGAAAAGTATATATGTATGTTCTACATAATCTCTATAATCTATAATATAATAAAATAATCTGTGATAAGATGAAGTGATGTTATAAGATATAATCCATCATCATCATCAAATGTAAAAATAAAATGAACATAAAATGTAAAAATAAAATAAAGTACTTTGTTTAAAACTAAGCTAGCGACTAAAACAAAAACTATATTAGTTTATTACTTATTATTGAAATAAAAGCTTTACGCTTTTTCCCGCAAAGTAGGGTAGTCAGTGAGAAGCTAGTATCAAGACACTCTCGTTCTCCACTATCTGCTGAAAATCAAGACATTGCGTGTTGAGTGGCGGAACTCAACGCCGCGCTTCGTCTTAGGTACCAGAGCTTAGTTCTACGTGTAAGTAATTAAGAAATGTACCTTTTTACTTTTCACATCATTATGGCGAATTGTTTGTCTTATTGTAAACGAGCAAATGTTTATATACTATTTATAATATGAAAAAAAAAAACATTCATACTGACTGTCGGTAGAAGAGAAACCTTATAATTTAGAATATCAGTATTAGCATTTCATATGTTTAAATCTATTCATTAATCTGATTTTTAAATGTTGACATAAAATTATATGCTACAACATACGATGCTATTGTAATAAAATTATATTCGACATTAGACGATCGGTGACGATGACGCGAGTTTAATAATTTTTGTTTACCCAAAAAGTGTTAAATACGCCTAAAGAAGATTTGACTTGAAAAAAAAAGTTTTCGTTTCGCAGTCATCACTAAATGGGTTACATTTCGTCATTTAACACACAGTATTTTTAAACGAATATTTATAATTAAAATATGAAAAGATTATATTTATCAGACTGGAAATCACGCCAGGCAAAACGTGGTTGATTACGAATCAGATAAATCGGAGGAACACCGAATTATACTTTCATTGCAAACTAACGTAATGCGTAATACACTACTGCAAAGCAGAATTATCTAGTAGTGTTTAAATTTATTAAAGAGTTTACGAGATTGCCTTGTTAAGAGCAACGTTAAAGCTAGTTCAATATATCTTCCTTATTGTTCCACTAATAATACTTTATTTAATGTGAAAATGTTCTAGATGAGTTAAATTTTATAAATATTGTAGAATTTGTTGTACAAACAACTTCTTCTGTCATTTATTTCAGCAACCAGCGGTAAAAAGCGATGTTAACTAAAATATGAAATTGATAGGTATGCAATTATTCCTTCTGCACTTTATATGGTATTTTCAAGATAAGAACTCGAATGTATTGTATTACTAGCGACCCGCGGTTTTGCCTGCGTAAACTACACGACTAAACTATTTTTGTTCATCGCCCGCGTTCTCACTTAAATCACAAACATTGCTTAAATTAATAATCAAAATTTTTGTAACATTTTTATTTGTCAATCGATTAAAATAAAATAAACGCAAAATTTTAAGGGAAGTTCATCAAAATACAAAATAAAAAATTCATTTAAAGTCATTTCTGGGATTAGCGTGCACAAACGCTCAGACAAACAGAAATAAAATAAAAATCATTGTTTTGGGTTATATTACATTGATAAATGCCCCCGATAATATATTATTTCATATATCTTCCATATACAGGCAGCGATCAGTTACATTTTGCTTATATATGTAGAGTTTTATAATCAAAGGCTGTTAAGAACAGCAAGAAGCTGCTATAATTCTCAATGGTAAAACATAGCAACCGGTATGTAGTATGCTACTTGCAATTCGTGTCTGAAACCCGCCATTATGGCCTAAGAGCCAGCGATGGCCAGACCTTTGTTATTTTATAAAACCAGAAAATTTGTATGTCCTCATTACAGGGAAGAACGATTAGCAAGTGTGGAGTTTACGTGGAGGTCACTTCGGCAAATAAAAATTCTCCTCAACTTCGTTTAAGTATAAAGCTCAATTGTTTCATAATTTCTTCGTTATGACTTAAGAAATTACGTCATCCATTGCCGGCCACTTAGGACAGTTGGAACTCCCTGCCAGACATCATAAATTTTAAAAAATATATAATTATATATAATAATTTATAAATTCGTAATAGTTCATATACTATTACAAATTTATAATGATATTTTTGAACAGTATATATGTTTTGAAATGAAACTATTTTAAACGGATTAATCCGCGTATAATTTCGGTATTCGAAAATACATTTTTAGAACCCGACGTTTCGAACACTTTACAGTAGTCCGTGGTCACAGGTAGACTATATATATGTTATTTGAGGAACTATGAGAAGATGTTACGTCCATTGCCGGACAGTTTTGATAGTTTCTCCATCCTGTCCAAGTCTGCTATCTATAGCATCTCACATCTATGTGAGCGCGAGTCGACAATTTTTCAGGCGAGTGTGAGTGAGATGAACAATATACAAGTATACGAAACATCTCATCAAAGATTAACCTGGCATACGAGAAAACGCGTAAAAATGAACAAAAAGTATTTGTTTATGATGTATACATACATATTACTCGTAAGATTTGAATTCAAAAATATTGCAGAAAATAACTTCACACTTCGTCGCGGAAACTAAAACTTTAGATACTAACAATTTTGGTGTGTAACATTGAATAATGCAATAAAAGTTCAAGAAATAAAAGTTGAAACAGCACACTCTTGAAATAACATTGAACTGAAACAGTAACAAAATTTACAGAGATGCGATAACATATTGAATCAAACATGAAATTGAATCGTACTAGATGCTAACGAATGAAACTAAACAAACTTTGAGCAAACCAGAACTACTAAATGCAAATATTTAGTTTTTCAATTATTTCTATGTGTTTAGTACTTGCTGTAGAATTAAATTAATCGTAGATTATTAATGTGTGTCCTACTGACATTTAAGAAACACTTCTAAAAGCTAGACAGTGGCTATAAAAAATAAGAAGACTGTTATGATACTGTCAAAAACCCTTAAGGGAAATATTATACCTCATGTGATTTGAATTTCTTTAT